>BTHU01000005.1:33604003-33904003 GCA_036184795.1 Tokudaia tokunoshimensis
CGTGCGCCACCACTGCCTGGCATATAATCTGCTCCTTAAAACCCAGTCATCGTGACGAATGCTCCATATATATAAATGTTTTCACAAGTGTCAACCCTGCCTAGATTCGTTATAAAGACAAGCTCACCATCTGACTGGGTCTGTAGCTAACATGCACAGGTCCTGCCCCCCAGCACAATAAGAAACACAACAAGGAACGCAAGCTCATCTCTCACTCGCTCCTAGGAGGGCCAGGGCACCCAAACTCACCTCCTGAACTGAGCGTCCTCAGATCCATCTCTGCATGAGGAGTAAATCGGACTTGTAAAGGGGCTACAGGAGCCTCCTTCACCCAGCCGGGGACAACACTGCAGGGCACTCCGTCAGCTGTCCTGGCACGGCAGGAAGCATCCCACTGTGTTTCTGCACTGCTCCCACGCAGGACCAAGGCATCTTCCACTTTCCTTGGTCTATCTGTGCCTTCTTCCAGAAAGCTCTTCAGTTCCCGTGGTCCAAGCTGATCTTCGGGCCTATCCATGCTCTCACCTCTGCTTGGTTCCAGCGCCAGATCCACCGCTCTCTCTCTGTCCTCTGGCAAAGTGTGCTGGATTTCCGACGTGTCTCTGGGCCTCTGGGGGTTTTCTTCTGAGGTCCCGTCTTCAAGGCATTTCGGTTTCTCCTTGGTGCTACGGCAAGGCTGTGCTTTCCCACAGCCTGAGAGCAGCCGCAGGCCACAACTGTTAGCTGTGCCATCAGACTGGGCCGCGGCCCTCGGCCTGTGGTTATTCTGTACACTGAAGTCCTGTGGGGAGTCATAGTCAGCAATGTAGGGCTTTATGTCTAGCACGGGTGTGCCGTGTATCATGTCAATTCCAGACAGGTATACAGCTCCACCTGAAGGGGACAGACATCCTCTTATGTGTCGACAGTGGATGATGGCAAAGGCAAACGGAGGGCACGATTATCCTAAGTCTTTCTCAAACAGCTGCCTTGACCTCACTGAGCCCCCTTACTGACTGTAAACCCACATCTCCATCTACCAAACTACTACTCTTCCAGGCTTTCACAGAACACGTCATTTACAAATCTTCCTGGTTCTCTTTCTTCTGGGTCCCACAGAGGCCCAAGTATACACACCTCCACTCAAGCCTTTTCACGCAACATGGCAGTGGCTTACTGTTACCTCTGTGCCCTGACAGTGAGCAGGCCTCGCAACACCTGTTCACCAGTCTCTGCAACACTCCCAGGCACACGCCGGTCCTCAGTGTGTCACCAAGACCAATGTGCATTTCCGCAGTGGCAAGCAGACTTCAGGAGGCCTGACATTCCCCAATTTGCTGTGTATCATGCCCTGTGTAACCCCTGCTCTGAGTTCAACTTACATCTAAGCCACAGATTATGGTACAGAGCCCTATGATGAGTTCCATATTGGACTCCTCGCTGACCACAGACTCAACCCGGTGAACTCTCCCTGCAGACTGATGAAGTGCACAGGCAAGGTGGGGAAGCCCAGGTGGCAAGCAGCCGTAAGATGTCCTAGAAACATGGGCAGCTTTAGGACCTGAGGGTGTTTCCAGCCAATCCCAGCACAAAGCTGAGATCCTCAGTTCTACATCTATGAGGAAATGAACTCTGACAAAAAAACCTCACAGAAGAGGAGCAGCAAAGATGAGTTCATTCTTCTGGCCCCTGGAAAAATGGCAAGGTTTTAAACACATCATCAAGGTTTTCTGTCTATAAACAGATACGCATTGAATCATTTTTTAAATACAGACCTAGAAATGTCCATAAAGACTCAAAAAGTCATCAGGGCACAAGGCCTTATAACTAAATATTAAGTTCTCCGGCTGTTTGCCGGGCAGTGGTGGCGCACATCTTTAATCCCAGCACTTGGGAGGCAGAGGCAGGAGGATTTCTGAGTTCGAGGCCAGCCTGGTCTACAAAGTGAGTTCCAGGACAGCCAGGGCTACACAGAGAAACCCTGTCTCGAAAAACCAAAAAAAAAAAAAAAAGTCTCTGGTAGCTGTTGTGCACATCCTGCTACGGGTACAGAGTCGCCTATCCTGACTCTTGGAACACTGAATGAGAACCAAAACACAGCATGTGCTCTCATTGACTCTGACTCTACTTAAGAAAAGCATGATTGCATGAAGACCCGGATGTGAGATATGCTGTGTGCAAGCCTAGAACTCTGGGAAGATGACCCTGCACTATGTAAATGATGGAATACAAAGGAGAGTCCGAGAGTTCATGGGGAACTCCTACAGTGTTCATGGCTCAGGCTATTATTTGTCCCTGTGCATGAACAGTATTTATTGTGCTTTTCTCTTATCAGCTGGCCTTCTAACACAGGACTGACTGGCTCATGACCTTTTATGACAGGTATAAGAAGAAGCACTGGCCGGGCGGTGGTGGCGCACGCCTTTAATCCCAGCACTTGGGAGGCAGAGGCAGGTGGATTTCTGAGTTCGAGGCTAGCCTGGTCTACAGAGTGAGTTCCAGGATAGCCAGGAACTCAGAGAAACCCTATCTCGAAAAACCAAAAAAAAAAAAAAAGAAGAAGCACTGTATTTCCACCCCAATGTCATTCATTATTATTGATTACTGTTTGCCCATTCACTTTTCTGATTTCATCTCAACAGAAGGCTAAGTTCTGTGTGAGCAGGAACTTTTATCTGAGTTAATCACCAATGTATCTCTACCATTTACAAGACCTGGCACAAAGTCAATGATAAAAAAAAAAAAAGTGCAGTGTGGTGGTCTGAGTTCAAATGGGCTCCAAAGGTCTGTGTAGTCGAATACTCAGTCCCTAGCTGGTGGGACTGTTTAGAAAGGATTAGGAGACCGGCCTTGAGGGAGAAGGTATGTCACTGGGGATGGGCTTTGAAATCTCAAAGTTCTCTCTCTCTGCCTCATGCATTTGGACCAAGAAGTAAGCTCTCTGCTACTACCCCAAGCCTGCCCACTGCAATGCTCCCCACCATGACAATTATGGACTGTAATTAATCTTCTGAAACTGTAATCCCTGAGTAAATATTTTCTTTTATAAGTTGCCTTGATCATAGTGTCTTACCACAGCAATAAAAAAGTAATCAAAACATGCCGTTTGCATGAATGATCAGAAAATGTCCTAAAGTGCTGCTGTCCAATTTAATAAGTCACCTTGACAAAAGCAGGTGGATAAGCAACTAAATTTGCTGGACAACCCACCTAACAACTAAGCACAATTCCACAGAGTGCAGAGCCCAAACAGAACCAAGCAGTCCTGAAAAGCATTGAGAACCTGTCATATAAGGCCCTCAGCAAAAACCCTTTAGAGTCCAAGAGGCAGGTTCACGCTTTTGCTCACTCCAGGAGCAGGCAATGGACATGCAGCCTGGAATGGGCTCTCCACTCCTACCCACATGCTGTCACCTTCTGCCTCTCTAACAAAAACATAGTGAGAGGGCTGGAGAGATGGCTCAGCGGTTAAGAGCACTGACTGCTCTTCCAGAGGACCTGAGTTCAAATCCCAGCAACCACATGGTGGCTCACAACCATCTGTTAATGAGATCTGACGCCCTCTTCTGGTGAGTCTGAAGAAAGCTACAGTGTGCTTATATATAATAAATAAATCTTTTTTGTTGTTGTTTTGGTTTTGTTTTTTTTCAAGACAGGGTTTCTCTGTGTAGCCCTGGCTGTCCTGGAACTCACTCTGTAGACCAGGCTGGCCTCGAACTCAGAAATCCACCTGCCTCTGCCTCCCAAGTGCTGGGATTAAAGGTGTGTGCCACCACTGCCCGGCAATAAATAAATCTTTAAAAGGAAAAAAATGTAGTGAGAGGTTCCCTGAGCTGGGGTGGAACTCATCGGGCAGAATACTTTCCTACTATATACAAAGCCCTGGGTTCAACCCACAGCACCACAGAAACGAACTGTTGTGACATACTTTTGTAATAACAGTACTCAGGTAGAGATAACAGTACTCAGGTAGAGGTCAGAAGTTTAAGGTCATCTTCAGCTCTATATGGATTTCAAGGTCAACCTGAATACAAAAGACCCTAGATCAAAAACAATAAAATACCAAACCAACCAACCAAACAGAAGCTCTCTGAAAACATCTGACTAGGTTATCCAGGAACACAGTTAAAACCAATCCAGTATTCTACTGTGGCACTTCTACATCCTGACATTGCTAAAGCCTACAACGTAGTTTTATCCCAGGCCACGGCCACACAGCACAGCTGACGACCTGCACTGTAGCTCAAATGTCTCTCCCTTCAGTCTGCAAGAAGTAAGGACACCTCTGTTCTGCTTTCCAGAAATGCATCAACGACTGGGCACTATGCATCACAACTGAAATTAGCCTTAAGTACATTTTAATCATGTTGTATTTTCTACATCCCAAGTCTTAAGGAATCTTCTTACTAATCTAATGCTTACAAACCTATGAGTTCTTAAAAACAGCACTGGTTTCTAGAGTGGAATGATAAACCAGGCCCTGAGCATCTTCCGCAAGCCCGTCTGCAGTGTTTGCTGACGCCCTCCACCATCACACCTTCCTAAGTGCTGGACACCGACAGCAGCTAGCAGAGACCCCCACCGAGTAAGACAAAGACAGGCGCGAGGCGAGCGTTACCTTCCACCTTCTCCAGCTTGCTCAGTGTCAGGCCTATTGCATTAGGGCGATGAGGGCTCCGTGTGGAGAACACTCCAGTCTTTGCCCCGTTCAGCCGAGGGGGCTGCACTTTTGCCTTGTAGTTCAAATGGCCGTTTTTGTGAAAAACAAACAAAATCCTATTGAAAACAAACCAAAACACTTGTTTAAACAAAGGGAAAAATTATTTTTGTATAATGATTTGAGAAGGGAATATGATCTCCCACTAATTAACAGGAAGAACAGTTCTTATTAAGTTTATCAGTCATAAGACCCCCTTCCTTGTAGGAAGAGCATCATCTCTGCATTCTTTGTACCCAACACAATGGCTGGCATACAGTAGGAACCTAACAGACTGTCACATGGCCAAGTGAACACTGCCTCTAAGTAGCTGCTGTTTGCCATATAGTATACTAGACATTTTCATACCCATTTTATACTTCGCAATAGGAAGTACAGTTTAGCCCTCTCTCTGAGGGTAAAGAAATTGAAGTTCAGAAAAGTTCAGCTTGATGAGGCCTTTCTAAACAGAATATGAAAGCCAGAACCATGAGGGAAAATAGTAACAGTTTTGAATTCATTAAACCATTAAATTCAGGTCTAGAAGAAGTTTGCTATACACAATGGGTTAGCCAATATTGACAATATGTAAATCATCCTTACATAAGTCACCAAGTAAAGAACTCAACTCAAAGGACTCACAGCAAAGAACAAGAACACACAACTTGCACAGGAGCCATGCAACAGCATGAGTACTGATAATAATTAAGAAGATAAACTAAAAACAGCACTGTATTTCCCTGTTGGACAAGGTAAACATGGACAGAAACAGAATTCCTGATGAGAGCAAGTAGTACCCAAATTTCTAAGGCTTTCTGTCTTTTAGGGAGAGTACACTGAATTCTTCAAGGGCCTACAACAAGGCCCACGAACAACTTCTGTAAAAGGTCAGATGATAAATGTTTTAGGATTTGAGGCAAACCAGCCACTGTTTCAACTATTCTGCAACTAGAGCAGAGTTTTACACGGGTAGCCACATATAATACATAAACCAATATGCATGCCACAGACAATATACAGCTTCAGATCATGTTACACAGTCAGCACAGCTGTGATCCCATAAATGTACAAAAGTAAGCAATGGACCATATTTGGTCCACAGACCACAATTTGCTGAGTCTTGTTCCAGAGATCAGCATAATGACCCACAGGCAGAATCAAGGAGGAGTATGGTTTAAGCTAAACAGAAGAGAGCCGTCATAATTAGAACAAGCAGTATTAGAGCGTGTTCCCTCAGGGAATTACAAGTTCCTAATGGTGTCCAAGTATGCAAACAATCAAATGCAATGAATCAAACCCATAATCATACAGATGAGGGTGATATAGACGACAAACTTCAAAGTTGTCCTCAATTGGCATACTTTCCCAGGGCCCAAGCTACCACTTCTAACTAGAAAGCAACTTACCAAACATGAGAAAACCGTTCGAGGCCCATCAAGGAATGTTCAGGATTGTTAAAGATGCTCTTCCTGATCTTCAAACAGGCTCTGGAGTGGCTACAAATGGATGGCTGCCTTGGAGTACCAATCTTGGCTGGGAAACACGATTCCAAGTACCCTATAGGCTCAGTTAAAAGATTCCCTATGGAAGAAAACTGGGTAAGAATCATTACTCAAAAGGTCAAAGATGTAAGAAAACATATTTTCCTCTCAGAATTGACTTCATAGTTCTAAAATCTAGGTATAACACGACTATTAAAAACATGTATAAGGGAGCTGGAGAGATGGCTCAGTGGTTAAGAGCACTGACTGCTCTTCTGAAGGTCCCGAATTCAAATCCCAGCAATCACATGGTGGCTCACAACCATCTGTAATGAGATCTGACGCCCTCTTCTGGTGTGTCTGAAGACAGCTACAGTGTAATTACATATAATAATAAATACATCTTTAAAAAAAAAAAGCATGTTTAAATACAAAGTCCTTCTCTGTAACTCAGGCCAGTCTCAAACTTATACCCCTCTAGCATCAGCTCCATCCCCTAGCTACTGGAATCACAATTGTGTACCAGCATACCCACCTCAAATTTACTTATAGTTATAAAAATTCATAAATTATATTAATATAATAAATGTGTTGATTGTATATTATGCAGTATAAATTATAATTATTTCTTTTTGTTCTTTCAAGAGACACTCCAATTCTCCATTTTATTTAATCTGCATCAAACCTATCCTATCATATCTTATTAGTACAAGCAGTAAGATCTAGCACTGTCTCTCACAACCTGTTTCCTTACTTTCTGCTCATACAAACTCTTATTACTATTCGGATGTATTACACCTATTTTAAATCCCAGCATTTGGGAGACAGAGGCAGGCAGATCTCTGAGTTCGAGGACAGCCTAGTCTACAGAGTGAGTTCCAGGACAGCCTCGGCTTCACTGAGAAACCCTGTCTCCACGGTAGGAGTGGGGAGACAAAAATACTCTTATACAGAGAAAAAAAGAAAAGCTATATACAGTATGTATGTAATTTAAAGCATAATACACCCACCAGTCACATCAAAGACCTCAGTGTCACTACTTGCCTCTCTGTAGACTGCTTCCAGGAGCTGCAATCTGATCTTTATCATCATTTACTTCCTTTCAGAATATGATCTTATCATATGTACTTTCAAGCCTAAACAATACTTCACTTACTTTGAATTCTATAAAAGCAGACACCACTCTGTCAATATAAACTGGCTTTCTCTGTCCATCTATATCGTGTGTGCTTCTGACAACTTTCAAGTTTTCTCCAAGAATATTTACAGTTATTGCTGTATAATTTTTGTTTGTTTGGGGGTTTTGTTGTTTTTAAAGTCTTCATCCGTGCTCTGGTGGAAGAGGATTAAAGACGAAGAGACTAGGACCAAATGACAGCAACATTCACACACATCCTAGCTCCCTGTAACTCCCTAAGGAAAAAGACCGCACAACACACATGGCCGAGGCAGCTACCGTACTGAGACTCAGCACAGACCACACCCCGTGCACCAAGATCCTAATACGTCACTCCCGTTGGCCTTAGCATGTCACGTGGTCCCCGGGACACGTGACCCTCACTTTGGCGGCAAGGACAAGAACGCACGTCAGGTGGTTCGCGTTCTTCTGGGCAGGGAAGCGGGCCGCCTAGCTTAGGGTGGAGAGCTACCTGTTTCCTAAAAGTTACCTGTCTCCAGGGCCGGCTGAGCGCACCCACATGGAGCCGCTGTAGCACACGCACCCTGCTTCTCCAAGCCGCGCATGGTTACAGGCCGCTAAATCGTCCGCGCGCCCAGCGCTGATTTCCGCTTCCGCTTCCGTGCTTTTGGCTTTCGCGCCTGCGCAGTTGTCGCTAGGTGCCGGGTCTTGGAGAACGCGCTCAATGGCGGCCCAGCTGCCGAGTGCAGGGTTTGTTCCCGGACGCTGTCGGCCCACCATTCATTCACCCATCACGCGGCGATGGCCGTCTCGCGACAGCCTCACCGTGCCCTCCGAAGGTGGGACATGTGGATAAAGATGTACACACAAAAATACTCGAATTATAAGCGGCCCTGGTGACCAAAAATAACCATCAGTTTAAAGGGAAAGGATGTGAATGTCTATGATCACATAGCAAAATAACTGGAATTTGGGACTTTTTTTTTTTTTTTCATTTATTGTGTGCTCGGGAGCATGTCGAAGTCAGATGACAAAATGCCGGTTCTCCTTTCGCCGGGTGGCTCCCAGGATCAAATTCAGGTCGTGTTAGCCTGTTCCTTTACTCGCTGAGCCAACTAGCGATCCAAGAACTGGACGTTAAATGTTTAAAATTCTGCTTGGGCGTGGGCATACGGGTTATATTTATCACTCTCCTCCACCTTTTTAGTAATAACTATTTGTCGGAAGAGGGCAAGTAAATCAAAGGTGTTACAAACAAGCTAGGCTAGGAGGAAATATATTGGAACGTTTCTTGTGCTCCAAACCACTGGAGCCAAAATGAGAGTAAAGAACCAGTTCGTACGCTGGAAAGTTAGGGACCAGCCAGAACCATATTTTCTCCCCCTGTTCCAGTTGCCTGCTTTTCAGCCACTTGTAAGATTCTTTCACCCAAACTCTTTGCATACGTGATTATGTTTGGGGATTTCAAAATCTTGTTTAGAAGGAAGAGAGGAGGAAATCCACCTGACATTACCTGTAATATAAAATATTAGAAATATGCGAGTCCACAGATTAAAGGCTTAACTATGGAAAGCTGTTTCCAAGTGTTTGTTGACACTGACTAAACAAGTCACTATAGGAAATAACCAGTATTAGGAGACAGATTTTTTGAGAAAAAGTTGTGTTTTTAAAAAGTTGAAGCTAATACTGTTGCCCTCTCTCAAGAGTTTTGTCCATGAAATTTTCAAAAGTTTTTTTTTTCTTGTGAAAGATACTGTTGTCCAGCTGGAGAAACAAGTTTAAGTGCCTTTGGGCCACACGTACACGCTGTAAAAATGGGCTGAATAAGCTGCAGTTGCCACTAGTCGGCGCTGTTAATAAGACAGTCAAAACTGAAGAGTGAAAGGTGCTTGTCCTCTAGAAAGACCTGCTAGTCACAGTGTATATAATTCCCAACTGTGCCTATTACTGAGACTCAAAAAAAAGTAGACTTGGAGATACTAGACCTAGGAATCTGTCTTTTAAAATAACCTAAAGGGAGCTGGAGCGATGACTCAGCATTTCAGAGTACCAGCAGCTTTCCCAGAGGAGGTTTGATTCTCAGCACCCATGTGGCAGCTCACAACTTATAGAAACTTCACTTCCAGGGGATCTGATGCCCTCTTCTGGCCACAGGCACCTACACACAAACACACACACATTTAAAGCTGGGCCTGTTGGCTCAAGCTTTAATCCCAGCACTGAGGAGACAAGAGGCAGGCTGATCTCTGAGTTGGAAGTAAGCCAGAGCCACAAACATACAAATTTTTAAAAGTCTTCAGATGTATGTAGCTCAGGTATGCCCAGACCCCTTGCTGCTACAAGAAGAGGGCAGCACAAAGTGGAGGTTCTTAAAGATTCTAGTTCATTCCCTCAAAGCTCTAAACTAACAAGAAAACGGGAATAATTTGATTCGCTCTGGTGTCTGGATATGATTGGTAAGAAATTAATGAATTTACAGGGAATGGTAGAAGGAAACAGGACAAGGGGTGGTGGAGATGGCTCAGTGGGTAAGTAAGGGACTGTCTAGACTTTGGGTTCCCAGCACTTGAGTAAATGCTGAGTGGGTGTAGTGGCCTGTAAGAGGTAAGGACAGGTAATCTCTGAAACAAGCTGGCTAGTTAGACTACCCCAAATATTAGGCTCTGGGTTCAAGAGAGAGCTGCTGCCTGACTGGAGAGCAATGGAGGAAGTCAGACGTCACCCTCTGATTTCATAGCGTGTACCTACATGGGCAGCCATGAACCCACATACTAGTACCTGAGAGCCATGAACACACTTTAAAACAAGAGGCTAGGGGTGTAGCTCAGTTGGAAGAGTGCTTGTCTAGTACGTACAAAGTCCTTGGCTCAATCCTAGCATTGCATAAAGCCAGGTGTGGATACGTGCTCATAAGGTGAGTTTCAAGCCAGCCTGGGACATATAAGACCCTGTCTTCAAAAAGACAAACAAGAAAAGATAAACCTAAGTGGTTAAGAGCATGTGTTGCTCTTGCAGAGGACCTGGGTTCAATTCCCAGCACCCATACAGACAGACAAAGCTCTACATAAATGCAGCTCCAAGGGACCTGATGCTGTCTTTTGACTTCTGTGGGCAACAAACCTGCATGTACATCCTGGAAATGCTTACACTCATAAAATACTTTTTAAAAATGTAATGCCTTCGGCATAAAGCCATAAAAACAAAAATGCCCATACATAGATGTCATCTCAAATACAAGAACCCTAGGGGAGAGTCCTGAGCACCTGTAGAAGAGAAGGCCCCCCGGTGGCTCTTGTGGCACTCTGAACCAGTGTGCTTGTCTTTTTGATATGGCCTTGCAGCCTAGCACACAGTCTTGCTGAACGAGCTTTGATTTGCCAAAGTCTGTCTTACTTTTAGTCTTCTATAAAAACCCGAGGGAAATCCAAACCAACAAAATATCAGGGGATATTTTCAAATATTTCCCCACCCAGAACTGTTTCTGTTCCCGCCTCTGGTCTTCTGTCCTTCTCAGGTCACTGTGACCATTATCACCAGATGAATTCCTGAAATACGAAAACTTCATCGTTGAAAAGCCTTACTCCCCAGTTACCTGATAAGTGATTAAGTCATTTAAGTCTACAAGTCTTTACCCAGGGCTAAAGACAATGGCTCTGCTGGTTAGGCGTACTGTCTATGGCTCAGTGTGGTGGTGTATGCCTTAGATGCCTCTCAGGATGCAAAGGTGGGTAGATCTCTTGAGTTTATTTATTTATTTATTTATTTATTTTTTTTTTTTTTTGGTTTTTCGAGACAGGGTTTCTCTGTATAGCCCTGGCTGTCCTGGAACTCGCTCTGTAGACCAGGCTGGCCTCAAACTCAGAAATCCGCCTGCCTCTGCCTCCCAAGTGCTAGGATTAAAGACGTGTGCCACCACCGCCCGGCGATCTCTTGAGTTTAAAGCCAGCATAATCTACATGGCTGGTTACAGGTCAGGAGGGTGGGGGGAGGGGATACACTGCTCTCAGAAAGAACCCATGGTTCCTAGTACCCATGTCAGATATCTCACAACCTCCTATAAACTCCTGGTCTAGGTGGGTCTCTACACACCAGTAATAGATTAGCTGCCTTAGGATAGATTTTTAGCTTGTAAACCAGCTCTTCCATATGAACCTGACATTGACACAGTTGGCATGCAGTACTCTTGACCTTGAACCGTACTGCTCTGGGTCTCCTGTGCCGATCCTCCCTGTCCCTCCAGGATTGAAAAGCACCCCTCCTATTGCGTGTGCTATTCATACGGTGCTAACATTGTTTCCTTTGGGGGAGGTTATTAATAATACTTTAACATAGATTTTAACCATGAGGTTTAAGAGAAAGAGTCACTCTTCACAGAACACCCAAGAGCCAGGGCGTAGCCTGTTGCACCCGGCACTTTCTTTTGGAATAATTTGTTTTCTTTTTTGTTCCTCCTTGAGACCAGATTAAAGCCTAGTTAGTGAGCAAAGACATGGTGCCATTTAGGTGTTTTACCACCCCAGCATAAACTAAAATGCTGTCTTGGTAACACAGCTAAGACCATAATAATGGTTTAATGTACATTTTTTGTAAACAGTTTAAAAATAGAAATAGAAGATCCAGGTTCACACATAAATAATTGATATTTGTCAATTCCAAAATAACTTGCAAGAACTTTAAGAATAAGAATTGTTCAGATTAACTCAAAGAGACATGTAAACCTTGAGTAAAATTCTGAAGTTGTTACAACTATCAATAATTGACAAAACTCACAAGAAACTATATACTTTCAAAATACTAAGTGTTCATATAAAATTGCTATCTTCTCCTCAGAATTAACAAATATATGTTTCTTCTTAGAGGGGAAAAATCAAATACTCAGCCTTTCCTCTGCTCTGTCTTCCTCCATATACAAATACCTACCCTTAGGTGCTCGCACGGGTGTACACACATTACACACACACACACACACACACACACACACACACACACACACACACACACTGTCTATGTGTTAGAGCCATAAAAGTGTTAGTTCTCTCTCTCGGATAAGAGCTACAAATGGAAAAAAAACCCATAAGTTAAAATTAGCAATGCAAATTTTAGTGATTGCTGCAGTGTTTCAGTGAAATCACAAGAGATGTGTGCGCTGTGTTGAGTTGGACCTCAGCTTCACCACTGAACATGGTTAAAATAGAGCAGAACTGTGGGTGTCATTTTCTGGACAGATCTCTTGAGGACCCTGTGGACTTGCTGGAGTTTCTGGATCTTGATCTGCTTTGTTTTCGTCTTCCATTTCTGTAAAAATCAAACAAAATACAAAAGAATAGATTCAATAAACAACATTGGCACTGTCGGTAACTCACGGGAAGGGGAGGCCATGCCGCAGACCGTGCAGACACATTTCTGTTGGCTTAGATACTTAAATATTAAAAGGCCATGTCATAGAAACAATGGTGTTTTATAATCTTGGGATTCTTTTTTTTTTTTTTTGGTTTTTTTGAGGCAGGGTTTCTCTGTGTAGCCCTGGCTGTCCTGGAGCTCACTCTGTAGACCAGGCTGGCCTCGAACTCAGAAATCCACCTGCCTCTGCCTCCCAAGTGCTGGGATTAAAGGCGTGCGCCACCACCGCCCGGCGGGATTCTTTTTTTTTAAAGAGCAGTAGGTGCTTCGTTTTGAAGATGTATAATTATGTTTATTTGTGTGCCTGTGTTCATTTATGTGTACCTGGTGTGTATGGGACCCGGTGATGCCAGAGAAGGGCATTAAATCCCCTAGAACTGGAGTTACAGGCGGTTGTTAACCCACCATGTGAATGCTGGGAACCCAACTTGAGTCCTCTGCAAGAGCAGCGCATGCCCTTAACCACCGAGGCAGCTCTCCTCCAGCCCCAGGGGCTTTTTGTTTCCTGGTTTGGTTTGGTTTTTGAGATAGTCTCATTACATAGCCCTGGCTGTGTGGAACTCACTCTGGAGGCTAACCTGGAACTCTCAGAGATCCGCCTTCCTCTGCATCTGCCTCTTCAGTGCTAGGATTAAAAGCGTGTACCACAACCCTCAACTCAGGATTCTGTGTTTTAAAAGAGGTGTCTGTGTGTGTGTATGTGTGTGATTTTTTTTAAGGACTGGAGAAATGACTGTGTACTTAAGAGCACTTGCTACTCTCCCAAAGGACCAGAATTTCGTTTTGACCATGAAAACCAACCAACACAGTTACATCGTGAGTTCTAGCTCAAAAAAACAAAAAGAACTTTTTTTTTGCCCATAATTAATCCTATTCCAGGTTTGTTTCTCTTAGTGTAGTTTCTCAAAATAGGTAACTAGAATTTTCAGTTACTTAAATATTTTGGAAATGTGCCAATAGAATGTTGGTAGCCTGAAAATACATTTTGCTTAAAAAGATCCAGTGATATTCATAGTTCCCATTGAAATAACTGGCTACTGTCCAAGACAGCTCTAAATCACAAATTCTGAGGGAGCTGTTGCTGTACAAATCCCCTACCTTGAGAGATAGCACCAGCGTCCTCACTATCCTGTGCATCAGGGTCCTGCCCTTGGGCCCCTCCTACTTCCTGGGCTCCTTCTGGAAGGCTGCCTTCAGGCCCATCCCTGTTCTTACAGGTCTTGATTGAGAGGTCCTCAGGCCCCGCCATTTCACAGCAGATTTCCAGTGAATAGTTCTCAGGCCCAAGTATTGGTTGACATGTTTCAGGTGAATAGTCTTCAGGCCCAGGTGATTTTTGAATTGTTTTGTGAGAGGAGACTATAGGCACAGTGAATTCTTTATAGGTCTCTTGAGAAATAAATTCAGGTTCAACGGCTTCTTGATGTGTTTTTGTAGAAATGACTTCAGATACAGTACATTCTCGGGCTTCAGAAAAGAAGCCTTCAGTCACAGCCATTCCCAGATCTGGGTCTGAAGTGGTTTTTTCTGGTATGACTGATGTGGGGGTTGCGTCAAGTGGACAGCCTTCAGGGGCATCTGACTGGGAGAGTGCTTCTGGGGAGCATCCTTCTGGGCCAGCAGCATCTCCAAGTGTCAGACAGGGAAAGGCTTTGGGAGCAGTCATCTCTTGATGTGTTTTAGGCAATAGGACTTCAGGTCTGGTTACATCTTGGCACATTTTCGAAGTATGTTCTTGAAGTACAGTTGATTCCCGGCACATTTTAGGAGAGAGTGCCTCAGGTCCAACCATTTCTTCCTGTGCTTTGGGAGAATAGGTCTGGGGCACAGCTGTCTCCAGGTACATTTTAGGAGAGAGTGCCTCAGGTTCGGCCATATCTTGGCACATTTTAGGAGCATGTTGAAGTACTGCTATTTCTTGGCACATGGTAGAAGAGAGGTCTTCAGCTTTGGCCCTCTGTTGGTGTGTTTGAGAAAGGCTCTGTCCTGCTATTTCTTGGCACTGAATGCTTTCTTGGTATACTTCAGAACAGTGTTCTGCAGGCACAGCTTTTGTGGGGGATGCTACCGAGGGGAGGGCTTCAGTTGCAGGGTTCCCAGGGTGCTCGGTTTCTTCCTCAGCAGGTACCAATACCTCCTGCATCCTTTCCTTCTCTGTTTGTGACTGAGGCTCTGCCCTTTGCTCCACATTCCCTTTTCTCTTTCGGCCTCTTTTATTTCCTGCTTTCTGACACTTGCGTTTTTTCTGTTCTCTGCAGAGAGACCAGAATTAATGTCAGCAACAGAGCTACAGGATTCAAATGAATGCTTCCAATATCCACCCCTGTCCTTGTGGCCTTGTTACATGACCTTAAACAAGCACCTACTCTCCCCAGACATCAGTTTCCATATTTGCAAAATGAATAATCCTAGGCGTTCAATGTTAGGAAAGTGTTCCTTTAGGAGTTGATGGTTTTGAAGATAAAGTGTGTGTGTGTGTGTACACAATGGAATGAGAGGGAGGGAGGAAGGAGGGGGGGAGAGAATCCTTGGGGAGATAGTTCAGTGGTAACAGGTTTGATTGAGGTCTAGATATCTGCAGCACCCATGTAAAAATATGGAGTATGTGGTTGCCATGAGTTTGTAATTTCAGAGCTGGGGAGGCAGAGATCCCGGGGCCTTCCTAGCCAGCTAGTTAAACCTAATTGATGAACTCAGGCCAATGAGAGACCCTGTCTCAAAGGAGGTGGATGGTGTCCCTGATGATCACACTTGAGGTTGGCTTCTTGTTGGCTCTTACACACATACACATGCATTTATAAGAGGGAGCGAGTGTGTTAGCACAAACTAAAGATGTATGGAAAAGCCTATGGAAATCCAATGGTTGGTGTACTAATTAAAATTTTTAATTAGGGCTGAGGAGAAGGCTCAGCACTTACTGCCAAGCCTGATGACCTGATTTCCTGATGATCCTGAATTCATTCCCAGGATCCATATGGTGCTAGGAGAGAACTGACTCCCACAAGTTGTCCTCTGACCTCCACATGCTTGGATGCTCAAGCCCACACACTCACATACTAAATAAATAAAACGTTTTTAAAATATAACTTTTAAACAGCCTGGTGGTGATGGCATAAACCTTTAATCTAAGTAGAGGCAGGTGGATCTCTGAGTTTGAGGCCAGCCTGGTGTACAGAGCAAGTTCCAGAACAATAAGAGTTACACAGAGGATCCCTGTCTCAAAAGCCCTGAGTTTGGATGGCAATGCCCTAGATGAGTAGACAGTACTTGCCCCAGAAGTCCTGGGATGCGGCTGTGGTGACCTATACCTGCAAGCACAGTATTCCACAAACTGAGGAAAAGGACTGCCTTGAGTTCCAGACCAGCCTGGGCTACAGTGTGAGGCCCTACCTTTTTTATTTGTTCCCATTTTTTGGCTGTGTTTTACTAGTAGCCTTAGCTGGCCTGAGAATTACTATGTAGACCAGACTGGGGTCAAACTCACAGATACCTGTCTATCTCTGCTCCCAAGTGCTGGGACTAAGGTTGTGTCTCTACACCTGGCTCTGAGACCCTATCTTTAAAAAAATTAAACCAAGTGAAGGCACAGGGACCCTAAAGATAATGCTATGACATCTCAGCATTTGTTTGTTTGTTTTTTCAAAACAGGGCTCTGACTGTCCTGGAACTCTCTGTAGTCCAGGCTAACTTCAAACCCAGAGACTCACCTTCCTCTGCCTCCCGAGTGCTGGGATTTTAAAGATGTGCACCACCATGCCCAGCTCAACACCTCAGCCTTTTGAACTGTTATTCCAAGGTAACAAGATAATTATAAAGTCGTTTTTGTTTGGTTGGTTTGGTTTTAAGACAAGATCTTTCTATGTAGGCCTCAAACTTGGTGCTCCTCTGCCTCTCCCTCCCAAATGCTGGATTCTAGGTGCTCACCACCAAGCCTAACTTTGTCAAATGATATTTCCCTTACATGTATTTATTGTATTGGTGAGTGGACGTGCATGTACCACGCGTGTATGTGCTGGAGGACAGCTTTCAGAAGCTGGCTCTCCTTCTGCCATGCAGGTTCTAAGTCTCAAACTCAGGATATGTTTTTGTGGGTGAGCACCCTTATCTACTGGGCCACCTAGCTGGATGCAATGTATGATATAAAATTCTTATTATCTGCCAAGTGTCCAACTTAAAAAGAGAGAATATGAGGCATGATGACTCACACCTAACATCACAGAACTCAAGAGGCAAAGGCAGGAGGATTGCTGTAAACCCCAGGCCAGGCACATTGGGCTATAGAAGAAAACCCTATGGAGCTGGAGAGATAGCGTAATAGTTCAACTCCTGAAACAAGGGACTGGAGAGGTGGGTCACCAGTCAAGAGCGCTGTTCCCAGCACCCACGTGGCACAGGTTCACACACCTGCAGACAAAGCATCCATGCACATTAAAATTAGAGAGGTGGCCGGGCGGTGGTGGCGCACGCCTTTAATCCCAGCACTTGGGAGGCAGAGGCAGGAGGATTCTGAGTTCGAGGCCAGCCTGGTCTACAAAGTGAGTTCCAGGACAGCCAGGGCTACACAGAGAAACCCTGTCTCGAAAAAAAAACCAAAAAAAAAAAAAAAATTAGAGGGGTGGGGGAACCTTGCTGATAAGCAAAACAACCAGCCTGATATCCCCAACTTCCTAGTCGTTGACCTTGGGCATATTTCGGAACATCTTAGTTCACCCAATTTGGTCCTATGCAAAATGGAGATAATAGCATCACCTCGTAGCCTGAAGTAACAGAAGTAAATCACAATAGTGCCAAAGACATAGAAGGACTAGAGATGGCATATGTGTATATATATATATATATATGTCTCTATAGTAATACCATAGTTCTAATTTTGATTCATTCACATAAGTTGTATGTAATTCTTGCAGCCACTATGGCAAATTGGAAAATATTATTTATTTTACCTATAACTCAGCTAAGAAATGGAGAGGTTGAATGGCTTGCCCTAGTCACAAAGGAGCATGGACCAAACTTTAGGCCACTCAGATATTTTAGTATACTTATACTTTAAAGTTTATTTTATGGGTATGAACATCTTGTTTGTATGTGTAGACATACTCTTAACCACTGAACCATTTCTCTGGCCTTGATCATCATCATCATCATCATCATCATCATTAATTACAGGGAAAAAAAATGACAGTGTGCATGGGTGAAGGTCAGAGCACATCTTTCTACAGTTGGCCCTTTACTCCCACTGTGGGTCCCAGTGAGGGACCAGGCTTGGGGTAAGCTCCTTTACCCAGTGTGCCATCTTACTGCTTTATCTTTTGAAGATTTATTATTATTACTTTTAAAAGTGTGTGTGTGTGTGTATGTGTGTGTGTAGATATGCGCATATGAGGGCAGAGGTATAGGGGACCCCCGTGGAGCTATTGTCCCATGTGGATGTTAAAAACCAAATTTGTGTCCTTGGCAAAAGCAGTGCATATTTTTTTAACTATTAAGCTATCTCTCCAGCTCCATAGTATTTTACTCTGTAGCCCTACTTGCCTGGCCTGGAGTTCACAGCAATCCTCCTGCCTTTGCTTCTCAAGTTCTGGGATTTTAGGTGTGTGAGCCATCGTGCCTCGTATCCTCTCTTTTTTTTATTAATTATTTTTTATTTATTATTTTAAAATTTATTCCTCTCTCATATATTACATCCAGACCACAGTTTCTCCTCCCCTCCTCCCCACCCCCTCCCTTCTTCCCCAGATCCACTTCTCCTCTGTTTCCCTTCAGAAAGGAACAGGACTCCCAAGGTTATCAACCAAACAAGGCGTACGTCTTCATATCAAGGCTGGATGAGGCAACTCAGTAGAAGGAAAAGGGTCCCAAGAGCAGGCAAAAGAGTCAGTCTTTTGTGTTTCATTCAATATGTGTTCTCACTAAGCCCTGTCAAGCATGAAACTTGCAATCTTCCAACACCACTCTCTTGCATGCTGGTATGCACCATTAAATCAGGCCTTATGTACCTTTTAAACACTGGCAAAAACCAATAAGGGGTAGCAGAAGCTACCCTGGCTATTCCAGGCAGGCAGCCTTCAGTGGCTGGAGCCTACCTCAGAGACGGATAGAGACACAGAGAAAGAAGAAAGCAGGGAAAGCTCTTGTCGTCATGACTCTACTGTTGTGACCTTACGCAAGAGTCAACCCACTTGATTCTACATTAGAAGCAAACACACAAAGAAAAAAAAAACCACAGGCAAAACGCAGTGACTCAGAGAACTGTTGTGAAGACGGTGTGAGCAGGAGCACTGTGGTGCTACGCCCACACTCACCACTGAGGAGCCACGCTCGCACTCATCCCCACCCTCCCCTCAGGTAAGGAACCTACCCAAGGAGCCATTGTGACATCTGCCTCCCCTGGGCCTCAGCTTTTCTCTTTCTCAGTTGTTCTCTGTTTCTCAGACTCCAAGCTCCAATGATGTCTGTGGATAAAAAGAAAAGTTACTGCGTGTGGTGTAACGCTGACCTGTGGTGGGCCTACGTAAAGTAAGTGCCTCACCACAGAAGCTTGATCAGTTAGTTACTGTTCATTATCTCACGTCGATAGGTGTTTTTGCCTATGTATCTGTGTACCACGTGAATGTCTGGTGCCTCAGGAGGCCAGAAGAGGACATCAGATACCCTAGATCTGGAGTTAGAGACGGTTAGGGGCCGCCATGTGGTTGCTGGGAATTGAACCCAGGTCCTCTAGAAGAGCAGCCGGTGCTTCTAACTGCTGAGCCATCTCTCCAGCTACCTACAAAAGTTTAGAAACCCTATCTTGGGTTTTGCCCTGGGTTTCTGAGATCAAGGACTGTGTCTTCACTATCCTTACACTTTCCAAATATGGAGGAGGTTCCTTTTTTTCTCTTTTTGAGATAGGCGTCTCAGTATGTAGCCTGGACCTGGAACCTGTGTAGACTGACCTCAGACTCACAGAGATCCACCTGTCTCTGCACTAGGGGTACTGAGATTAGAGACGTGCAGCAGCACCCCCAGGGGAGCAGATGTTTTTTAATTTTTTGTTTTTTGAGACAGGGTTTCTTTGTGTCCTGGAACTCTCTCCGTAGACCAGGCTAGCCTCAAACTGAGAAACCCACCTGCTTCTGCCTCCTGAGTGCTGGGATTAAAGGTGTGTGCCACTACTGCCGTGCTGGAGCAAGCATTTAATGAGCATTTGAGTGTGAAAAACTTCGAGACCTACACAGATTTATACAGCAGTGTGCTATCAACCTACTGACTTACTCAAAATAAATTTATATATTTGTGGACTGGAGAGATGGCTCAGTGGTTAAGAGCACTGACTGCTCTTCTAGAGGTCCTGAATTCAAATCCCAGCCACCACATGGTGGCTCACAACCATCTATAATGAGATCTGATGCCCTCTTCTAAGGTATCTGAAGAGAGCAACGGTGTACTCATATACATTAAATAAATAAATAAATAAATGAATAAATAAATCCTAGAAAATTATATTTGTACAAGTAATGTTTTAAAGGCCATATTCTATCATCTTTGACATAAGGACCTGTCTTTACTGCATTCTCTGTCTCAATCCAGGCCTCATATTACACAAAGTAATGATGATAGCATGCCAAGACTTTATCTTTTATTAACCTAACATTAGGTCAAAAATAGTTCCTTGACACAGCCTTCAACACTATAATTTTCCTGTGCCATGGTGCTTAAGCTAGGTGATGCGTTCTCTGGCCACTCAGCCCACTCATGGGAAGCACACAATGTCACCACTTGTTGGTTTTCCTTATATGTCAAACTGTAGGAATATCAACTCATAGTCAAGCATGATGGAGCACATCTTTAATCCAAGCACTCGGGAGGCAGAGGCAGGTGGATCTCTGAGTTCAAGACTGGCCTGTTCTACAGAGTGAGTTCCAGGACATTTAGAGAAACCCTGTCTTAGACCAGATAATAATAATAATAATAATAATAATAATAATAATAATAATAATAATAATAATAATATCCATCTGAAATAAGCATATTCACATAACTTTTTTTTCTTTTGGAGGGAGGAATGGTAGACAGGGTCTCTCTGGCTGGCCTTGAATTTTTTTCATCTTGTTTTGTTTTTTTTTTTTTTTTGGTTTTCCGAGACAGGGTTTCTCTGTGTAGCCCTGGCTGTCCTGGAACTCACTCTGTAGACCAGGCTGGCCTCGAACTCAGAAATCCTCCTGCCTCTGCCTCCCAAGTGCTGGGATTAAAGGCGTGCGCCACCACCGCCCGGCGGCCTTGAATTTTTTTATCCTAACCCTCTAGACTGCTGGGATTAGAGGCATGTACCAGCACACCTTCCTCGATTTATACTTTTACTATTAGATCTACCCTTGTGATTGCATTTATTAAAACTATTAGGGATACTAAGGGGACTATGAAAAGCAAATTCTGGGCTGGGATGATGGCTTAGCAGGTAAAGAAAGCACTTGCACAGAATGTGAGGACCAGAGTTCATATATATCCAGTACCCATACTTACATGGGCTAAGTGGGTATGGTGGTCTGCATGCAGTCCTAGTCTGTAAGGCCTGAGACAGGGATCCCCAGAGCCAACTAGCTAGGTAGACTAGTCAAACTGGAAAGCTCTTGTTCAGGTGTGAGACTCTAACTCAATGTATAACGTAGAGAAGGAAGGAGGGAAAAGATACCTGATGCCACCCTCTGGCCTAAGCACACATGCACATGTGTGTGCACACACTCAGATGCACAGACATGTTTGCATACATGAAAATAGACACACCACACACAGACACACATAATTTTTCAAGAAAAAAAAATTTAAGTCTACTGCCACCTAAATTTGAGAAAAACTAGCAGTTCTTTGATACAGAACCCCTCGGCCTGTGGGAGTGTCTGATCTGCATTGGGAGCCCAAGGAAGGAAGTGCCCTTGGACCAGGAGTCCTGCTGTTCTTAGGGCAAGAGTTCGCTTTCTTTCTTTCTCTCTCTCTCTCTCTCTCTCTCTCTCTCTCTCTCTCTCTCTCTCTCTCTCTCTCTCTCTCTCTTTCTTCTTTTTCTGGTAGTACCAGGAATTTAACCCAGGGCCTCACACAAGCTGGGCAGGTATTATGCTACCAAGCTATGTTCCCAGCTCAGGGATTCTTGATGGATAAAAATTGTATTTTTACCAATTTCTAACTAAGTTTATAATTTTCTTCAAAGTACGGATGTGAGTAAAAAACCACAGTGGTTTTAGCGGTGTGGCACATTTTCACTCAAAAAAAAAATGACAGGGTATTTTTTTCCTACATGACACTATGATTCTTGCATGTAGCTTCAGTGTGGTCACTTGTGGATATGGATTTTTCAGATTTGATGCTACATATGATATGACTTAACGCATCTATACATAAGCGCATTTATTGCGATATCACAATTTTAACAGTGTTGATAACGAGCTTAATACAATGATGACCTTTGGGATCCGGTGCATTTAAGCTTTTTTACTCCAAGGAAGAGTCACTAGAAGCTAACAGTTTCACACTCTGCCCTAGGATCGCTCAGAACCCAGGGTTCCACACAACATGTTGAGAAATGTTACTTTAGAACAGACCTTAAGATAAATCAGAAGCCAAAAGAGTAAGCATTCTGACAGGTCAGACCCTAGTGGAGTTCCTGTTGCCACATTCTTCCAAACGTCCTGCCATCCGGCTCTGTCACAGGACAGGAGGAGCAGGATCCTCTTGCCACAGCTGCTCAGCGCCGGGTATCTCTGCTACCTCCCATTTCAGAGAATTTCTTACTAACGACTTCTTTACTGCCCCTTGTGTCTCTCTAGACTGTTAAGTTCTTAGCATCCAAATACAGCTCAGGGAGTCAGGTCCATCTTCCCATAGATGCAACCCATCATCCCTTTCATCTGACCAGTGCCCAAACAACTAAAAAAGAGAGGAACATAATATCTCCCCAGCGGCCCCCACTCTGAAGGTCTGTCCTTACCTGGAGCATAAAGTTGTGGATAAGGTTCAGAGGTCTGGTGGAGCTTCAGATGAGATCCATCCTTCTCCATGTCCATCTTGCCCCAATGCCTTCTTGGTATTCACTCTGACTTCACACGCAGTCTAAAAGCTTTTTGAAAATATCAAAACTAACACTTCAAAAAAAAAAAAAACCACAGACACACACATTCAAGTTTGCTTGTCACTTCCCGCCTAAAAGTTTTATCTGGTTAGACCACAGCTGTGGGCAAATTCCCCTTTCTTTATCACACTGCACAGGTGTGAGGGGGAATGGCCAGCACAATGGGCCCTGTGTCTCCTGACCTTGGCCTCTATGTCCTTCCTTGGCTGAGCCATGGTCCCCTGTGCCTACTGTCTTCAGTCCATGTTTGCATGGACTACCAGAAAAAGAAGAAAGAGAGAGAGAGAGAGAGAGAGAGAGAGAGAGAGAGAGAGAGAGAGAGAGAGAGAAAGAAAGAAAGCGAACTCTTGCCCTAAGAACAGCAGGACTCCTGGTCCAAGGGCACTTCCTTCCTTGGGCTCCCAATGCAGATCAGACACTCCCACAGGCCGAGGGGTTCTGTATCAAAGAACTGCTAGTTTTTCTCAAATTTAGGTGGCAGTAGACTTAAATTTTTTTTTCTTGAAAAATTATGTGTGTCTGTGTGTGGTGTGTCTATTTTCATGTATGCAAACATGTCTGAAACATGGCGCTGGCGCTGGCCCCATCATCCTGCAAGCTCACTATTCCTACAGGGAACCCCTATGGCACAGTCTGGTGTGTGCAGCCCTCCCCCCTCGGCAGCCATGCAGGTCTATGTGTCCACATGTGCCTGGGTTCCTTTGTAGGACACTGAGTGGCTGTGTCATTCCAGGCTGTGGCCAGAAGGATGGCTTTTTCATGAATGGAGGGGGCCATGTATAGGAAGAACCCTGGGTTTAGGCTCTGACCAACTCAGTGGCCCAGAGCGACCCACATCCCTTTCCTGTGCCTCTATTTGCAAACTGAGTAAACAGTCACTCTTGCCTGTTTCATATGTTTCTTATGAAAGTGAAGCTTACAGAGTTAGCTATTGATTACTCTTCCTAGGTGGGCTATTGATTAATCTTCCTAGGTGTGTCTCTTTCCACCGCAAGCTGTTGCAAACTATCAGCAAGCCTTGCTGTTACAACCCTAGAGTAGACGATAGACACAAAGTCCTAATTAGGCTAACAAAGCTAATCTCCACTGATCACCAGTCAGAACAACTAGGGAAGTCCGCTGTTAACAGGCTGTGGGGGTAGGGGAGGGAGTGGAAGAGCCTCTCTGAGTGAAAAGACCTGTCATTATGTTCCAGAAATGAAGTTGAAATGGAAGGAACTGCTCTGTCTCCCTCAGATAAATGGACTGAAGACAGTAGGCACAGGGGACCATGGCTCAGCCAAGGAAGGACATAGAGGCCAAGGTCAGGAGACACAGGGCCCATTGTGCTCTGGAGATAGACTGAGAGGAAAAAGGTTTGCAGAGCCACCCTAGTTCAAGTTAGCCAGGAGCCAGCGCAGACCTGGAACATGGAGACAGTAGCATGGGCTTTGTGGATTCCCCGGGGACGGTCAAATCTACTCAGCCATGTAAGACATCTTCCATATGCCCAGCACATTGAACAATGGGACCTTTGGTATCTAACATACTGAACATCAATCAATAAATGTTAGCTGCTTTATTAATAAGGATTTGAGTACAGCACAGTGGCACACGCTGCCATCCTGGCACTTGGTAGTACAGGCAGAAGGGTCAGGAGTTCAAGGTTATCCACAGGTGTATAAGAAGTTAGGGGCCAGCGGGGCAGTGGTGGTGCACGTCTTTAATCCCAGCACTTGGGAGAAGAGGCAGGTGGATTTCTGAGTTCGAGGACAGCCTGGTCTACAGAATGAGTTCCAGGATAGCCAGGGCTACACAGAGAAACCCTGTCTCGAAAAACCAAAAAGAGAGGGGAGAGAGAGAGAGAGAGAGAGAGAGAGAGAGAGAGAGAGAGAGAGAGAGAGAGAGAGAGAAAGAGAGAGAGGAAGAAGAAGAAGAAGAAGAGAAAAGAAAAAGAAAACACATAGAAAGGCTGTAATTAGCAGAGTGTTGCAGCACACATGCATTTCTTAGTTTAAACTATAGCGATCTGCCAAACTCTAGTTCCCTTCTTTATTGTTTGCTTTGGACAGGATCACCTTACACTGTCCAGGTCGACCTCAACTCACCATCCTCCTGCCTCAGCTTCCTGAGTGTTAGGATTGGGTATGTGTGTCACACAGCTGAGTTTTGAAACATTCCAAAAAGGATTGACAATGGCACAACAAACACCCAAGTGCCCACCACTGAATTGTTACCTTTGCCGTAAACAAGCAAGATTCACACCTCCTTCTATCCCTTACCTCTCCATCTTGCAAGGAAACTATTGAAATTTCAGGTAACTCCCAGGGGAGTGCTAATCAAAGGGACCTCATGGAGAAGAGTAACAGGAATTTTCTAATATACCTCTTAAATGTTTTTGATATTCATATACAGTAGTAAAGGCTTCAATATAACCTTTGAAAATTATGTTTTGAAATCTAGACCAGCATTTTATTTGTTTACTTGTTTGTTTGTTTTTTTTTAAGACAGGGTTTCTCCATGTAGCCCTAACTGTCCTGGAACTCACTCTGTAGACCAGGCTGGCCTTGAACTCAGAAATCCACCTGTCTCTGCCTCCCAAGTGCTGGGATTAAAGGCATGCACCACCACTGCCTGGCAGTTTGTGTTTATTTGTTTTTATGAGACAAGGTCTCTCTATATAGCTCTGGCTGTCCTGGATATCACTATGTTGACCAGGCTAGCCTTGAACTCACAGAATTCCACCTGCTTCTGCCTGCTGAGATTAAAATCATGTGTCACCATATCTGACCCTAGAATGTTTCAATTTTTAATAGTTGGTGATAGTTCAATAAACTGTTATAGAATTCTTCTGAGAATACCTTCAGAGGATAGCAAAACTGCTTCTTAATCAGATTTTCTCCAGAGTTCTTGACACCTGTTCAAGGATGGAACAGACTGGACAGGATGTCTACCCTGCACTATCTACCTCCTGAGCAAAATTGTCAGGCCCCAGAGGTGGGCAATATAGTCCCTGAGTTCGTCATACTCAAAAGGGACAGAGTGCATTGTTTTCTAAAATCATAGTCTAAATCATAGTCACATGTATCCCAGGTTGGCCTTGAACTCAGAGTGTAACTGACGCTGAGTTTGGAACGTCTGACCCTTCTGTCTCCCCCTCCAGTGCCAGGAGTACTGAAATTACAGTGGGGACCACCATGCCTGGATTATCCGGTGCTGAAGATGGAACCCAGGACTTCATGAATGCTAGCCGAGTACTACCAACTGAGCCAAATTGCCAGCCCAAGGACACACATCTTTATTGGAAGGAGATAGAACATAGATCCTTTGTGCTCCATGACAACTCCCCAAGGCCATGCTCTGCAGCTGCCCCACTCTCCCCGTATCTAGAAGCAGTTCGAGGAGACACTCCGGAGGGTGGGGTCTCAAACTGAGGGTGGAGGGAGCAGTGGAGACACTTTGGAGAGACCTAGATTGGGAGTCAGGCAAGGTGTCTCTGATGTGATAAGCACCAAGAGCGGGAATTTGGGACAGAAATAGCCATGCTGTTCTTCTACAAGCCCTAGCATACAGTCCTTTTGTGTCTAGCTCTATTCAGTGTGAGAGAGGAGAGGTTGAACATCATACCCATAAGGCCAGGTCTTTATAACAAAGGCTGCCTTATTCTAGAGATATGTGCCTATGTCTATAAACCATTCTTCTAGGCCACAAGTTCTTGGCAGGATGGGCAATTACCAATCCCAAGTCACCAGTTTGTCCCCATAGCATGATCTTAAAGGAGGCTTGGTCCCAGTCATCTCCACCAGTGCCCTCAGCAATGTGTGTGCCAACAGCTTCCCAGGATGAAATGTTCTGCGGCTTTGAGTTACAGGGCCACCAGCTGTTCCAGAATGCTTTTTATTGTCACTCATCAATGGCCAGCTCTCAGGAAGCTGAGGTAGGAAGGTGCCGAGTGTAAGGCTGACCTGGGCTACTAGTGAGACCTGTTTAAAAACTAAAAAAAAGAAAGTCCCTGTCATTTTGTAGTTGGTAGATTGTTTGTTTGTTTGTTTGTTTTTAGAAACAAGGTTTCTCCGTATAGCCCTGGCCGTCCTGGAACTCACTCTGAAGACTAGGCTGGCCTGGAATTCATAGATCCAACTGTCTCTGCCTCCCAAGTGCTGGGATAAAAAGTGTGCACCACCACCGCCCGGCTTAGTTTACAGTTTTTGAAAAGAGGGTGGTGCTTGCTTTTAATCCCAGCACTCAGGCAGTAGCAGGCAGATCTCTGGGAGTTCCAGGACAGCCAAGGCTGCACAGAGAAACCCTGTCTCAAAAAACAAAAAAGGAAATAAATAAAAACTAAAAGAGGAACAGAGGCTGTGTGTAGTGGTACGTGTGAGTTCCAGGACAGCCAGCTATGCTTGTTACACAGAGAAACCCTGAGGGGGGGGAGAGGGGAGGGGGGAGAGCGGGGGAAGGGGAGAGGGAAGGGGAGATGGGAGAGGGAAGGGGGAGTGGAGGGGGAGAAGGGAGAGGGAAGGGGAAAAGGGAGAGGGAGAAATATAAGTGCATCCAAAGACAATAATAGCCAGGAATTGTAAGATAAGAATAAAGAGGCCAATGGTGGCTGCTGTCTTTAAGTAATGTGGGAGGGTGAGGCTTGACTTGGGCAGGCTAACAAAATGGAAGAAGGGCCAGGGTGCTGACAGCATACAGGGCCTAGAGGACCAGATGAGAGGGAGGAATAAGGGGGGCGGGGGGTGAGGGCTCAGAGAGGACCCAGTGGGATAGACAGCCCAGATGGTTTGAGCAGACGACTAATGTACTTTGACTGCTGTCTTTAAAGGATGGCTGTGGCCACTGTGTGGGCTGAGCAGGCAATGAAGTAGGGAGACCGGTAATGGTGATCCCTGTGAGAGGTGATCCCCATGAGAGGTGGCCACAGTGTGGGCTTCAACCACGGTGAAGAAGTGGTGGTCAGGAATAACCCAGGTGGTCTGGGTTAATCTACAAATCGGATGTGGGTCGGGAAAGCCAAAGACAAGAGTTTGGGTCTGAACAGCTTGGTGGATGGAGCTGCCATTACCAGAAGGGGAAGATGTGTGGAAGATGAACACTTTGGTTTGAATGTGCTACCCAGAGGGAGAGCACAGCCAGGGAGAGCAGCGGAGACAGAGAACCAGTAAAGCAGGATGTGCAGGAACCCAGAGGCAAGGTTGCTCAGTGGGAGAGGTGTCTTGTCTCCCTTAAACTTCTTGTCGGATTTTTCACCTGAGAAGTAAAGGAAGGCCTGCAGATTGACCCAACAGTTTCTTCCCTAACAAGTCAATTCAGTTCATTACAGACTGTGGCACCCAGGGAGGTTAAATATAGATTTGGCTGTGGACATACAGGTTAAACCAGATACGTAATTTGCCGAGGCCCAGGGCAAAATGAAAACCCAGGTATCTTCCTTTGAACATCATTAAGATTCTTCAAGATGGCGGAAACAGGCAATTAACCTAACCCAGGGCCTCATTTAGCATATCACTAGGTCCTTGCAGCCTCTTTACAACACAGCTCCTACTGTCCTGCCTTCTCACTGAAACGCCTTGAGGACACTGGCGTAACTAAGGTTACAAAGCTAGACAGACAGCTTGAGCTGGGAACCTCCAAGCCCAGCCCTTCTTGAACTACACAGAGGTAAGTATGAAGACGAGATGGCTGTCCTGTCTGGCTGCCCAGTAGGCCTAGGTAAGGAGAGGGGTCTTGGTTGTGTCTTTCAGAGGCCCGGATGGACTGGAAGCACAGGAGGGAAGGAAGCATACAATTGAGAACCCCTGGCTGGTGGTCTTCACGGAGATGAGCGAGCAGAGGAAATAGCTTAGCCACGCGGCAGACACCGCTGACTCAGTGACAGAGCTGACTGGAAAATGATAGTATCATTTGAGGCTAGACCGAGGGGGTTGTTATTGTTCTATTAAAAAAGTATTTATTTGAATGTGTGTGTGTGTGTGTGTGTGTGTGTGTGTGTGTGTGTGTGTGTGTGTGTGAGGTGTGTATGTGGGGGGGGGGAGGTGTGTGTGCCCACATGCACCTTGGTACAGACTTCATACACCATTAGGATTCCAGGGATTGTACTCAGGGTCAGGCTTGGCAGCAAGTGCCTTTACCCACTGAGCCATCTTGCCAGTCCTAGATTTAAACTCTCAATCCTCCTGCCCCAGCCTCCCAAGGGTCTAGAATTACAGGCCTGCCTCACTGACTGACAGTTTCAGAGCCCTTAAAGAGGGCAGGAGAGCCTTGGTCTGCTCTGGTTCATCGCCCTTAGCTAGCCTGCGGTCTCGTGAAGGCCACAGGAGCAGGGTTTGAAGTCACCAAAGAGAGCAAAAGGCATGGGCCGCGCCATCTCCTCACAGGGCAATTCGGGTAGAGTCACCTAATTCTTTCCACTCCTCGGTTTCTTTTTCTGTAAAACAGAATAACCGGGTGGATTCTGTGAGGAGTAAGGAGACCAAGAGAGCCCTATAGGAAGCAAGAAGCTGTACAGACGTGAGGCCCACACATTGGGGCAACATTCATTGAGTAACTGAAGAGCACCCGTGAAACTGTGGTCTGTTCCTAAAACACTCTGGGGGTGGGGGTGGGGTACAAGTCATGGGAGGGGGCCTCACTGTGCAGCCCTGGCTGGCTTGGAACTCACTAAGTAGACCAGGCTGGCCTCCAACTCACAGAAGTCCGCCTGCCTCTGCCTCCCAAGTGCTGGGATTAAAGGCGTGCGCCACCACTCCCTGGCCTGTGCTCCTTTTCTTGACAAAATACTTTAGGAAGCTTCTGCTTGTTCCTCAAAGAATGGAGAGAGCTTCTTTGGCTCTTGCTTCCCTGTCAGCCTGTGGTCAGATGATAATGAATGCTGTCTCTGCTCACACAGATGCCGCTCAGAACACCACCAGATAATGTTTTCTGCAGCTCTGGAATAGCCTGGCTTCCATCTAGCTACCACTACCTTAAAAGTATATGCCCAGACTTTTAATATTAAACACGATGCTATATTGTATGCATGTATTCTACTGTGTGTGTACGCACAAATATTAAAGTATTTAACAATAACGCAGGTAAGCATCGGTGACTAGACCTTAGGGAGTGGACACTCACCCCGGGAAAGACTTTTGCTTCCACCTTATTAAGCCACCATCAGACCTCTGTCTGTTTGTCCCTGAACAGTGGAACTAATAATGCATTCTCAGACCCTCCTACTCCCATACTTCAGCTTGTGAGAGGGTAGCTGAGAGGCAGACCACTTGCCTAGTGCGGTGCCGAGGGTAGTATCAGCCCTGCAATGAAAGCACAAACAGCAAGGCCTCCTGAAGGCCTCCCGCACACTCCCTTCCCAGGCACCTGCAATCTAGCTCCTGCCACCTAAGACATCAGAGATTCCTTCTGCTGTTGTTTTGCTTCTTGTAGTTTTTCAAGACAGGGTCTCTTTGTGTAGCCCTGGCTGCCCTGGAACTTGATCAACAGCCCAGGCTGGCCTCGAACCCACAGAGATCCTCCCACCTTTGCCTTTTGAGTGCTGGGATGAAAGGCGTGGACCACCAACCACATCCTGGTTGTATTCCCAATGGGAAAACCCAATAGTCCCTGCTCAGTGTTGGTTCCTCAGCTTCTCTGCAGCTCGCTCCCGCTGAGCACTTCCTTCCTCCTTGAAACTCACTGGTGGATCATAGTTTCCTTGAATTGCTCATCTCTACTCTCCCCTTCCTCCTCACAGGCTGCTTCCACTCTCCTTATGTGGGCGGGGTTGACTGAGGACAAGTCCCTGTTCCTCTTAACTCTACACTAGCACCTTAGACAGCTGACTCAACTCTCCTCTCAACTATTACAGTGATGCATAGTATGTAAATGAGCTCGAAGATCTCTCTCTTCTTTAAGTATTCCCTGATCACTCTTTACTGCTGAGGGGTCTCAGGATGCTTAAATCTCAGACCACCTGAGCTGGAGAAGTGCTCAGTTAATACAGCTCTTGCTAGCTCGCATGACATCTTGAGTTTGATCCTCAGCACTGTGTAAAACAGGCGTGATATTGCACATCTATAATCCCAGGTTCAAGACTAACCTTGGCTACCTAGTGTGAGCTCAATGGCAGCCTGGGCTACATGAGATTCCCTCTCAGAAAATCAAAATAATTCCAATGAACACAGGGGGACAGACATCTAAACAAGATAAAGAGAAATAGTCAAAAAGCCTTCTTAAGAGAGGAGAGCTTGATGTTATTTGGGGGATGAACAGGAAATACATTTTTATGGTACTGGGGCACGAACACAGGATACATGCTAGGCCTACTACTGAGCTTTATCCCAAGCCCCCTTTTTTGTTTTAATGAGAAGGGTTTTGTTGTTGTTGTTGTTATTTTTTAAGACTTTTTATTTTGAGACAAGTTTTTCAGTAAATTTCCCAGGCTGGCCAATTATACTTTGTAGCCAAGTATGCCTTGAATCAGCATCCCTCTTGACTCAGCCTCCTTCATAGCTAGGATCTGGAAGTACAGGCTGTACCTCCTGGCCTAACCTTTTCTCTTCCCCTCCTCCTCCTCCTCCTCTTCCCTTCCTTCTCCTCCTTCTCCCCTTCCCCTCCTCCTCATCCCCCTCCTCTTTCTCCTCCTCATTCTCTTCCTCCTTCTCCTCATTTTCTTCCTTTCTCTTTCTCCTCCTCCTTCTCTTTCTCCTCCTCCCTTTCCTCTTTTTCCTCCTTCTCCTCTTCCTTTTCCTCCTCCTTCCTCGCCTCCTTCTCTTCCTCCTCCCTTTCCTCCTTTTCCTCCTCCTCTTCCCTCTCCTCCTTCTCCTCTTCCTCCTCCCTCTCCTCCTTTTCCTCCTCCTCTTCCCTCTCCTCCTTCTCCTCTTCCACCTCCTCCTTCTCCTCCTTCTCTTCCTCCTCCCTCTCCTCCTTTTCCTCCTCCTCCTTCTCCTCCTCTTCCTCTTTTTCCTCCTCCTTCTCCTCTTCCTTTTCCTCCTCCTCTTCCTCCTCCTTCTCCTCTTCTCCTCCTCCTCCCTCTCCTTCTCCTCCTCCTGCCTCTCCTCCTTCTCCTCTTCCTCCTTCTCCCTCTCCTCCTTTTCCTCCTCCTTCTCCTCCTTCTCTTCCTCCTCCCCTTCCTCTTTTGCCTCCTCCTCTTCCTCCTCCCTCTCCTCTTCTCCTCCTCCTGCCTCTCCTCCTTCTCCTTTTCCTCCTTCTCCCTCACCTCCTTTTCCTCCTCCTTCTCTTCCTCCTCCCCCTTCCTCTTTTTCCTCCTCCTTCTCCTCTTCCTTTTCTTTTTTTCTAAGGGTCTCACTATGTATAGCCTTGTCTTGCCTGGAACTCACTGTAGAAAAGGCTGACCGCTAAGTGCTAACATTAAAGGTATGTGTACATACTCCCCCCCCCAAGGCGGTCCACCTTCTTATCCAACCCCGTGAACTCCATCTTGTCAATGTCCCTCCTGTCATTCTTGTTTCTCCTCAAACACCTCTACCCTTTCCACCCCTCTGTTAGAAGGATGGGTGGAACCTCAAAAGAGGCCTGTTCCCCTCCGTTTCTGCTCACTCTCCCAGCCTACCCTGCACAAGTAGCTGGAACATTTCTCCTATTGCAGGGCGTAACCCATCATTGCCCTGCTTATAATAAAGTCCTATAAAGTCTCAGTGTGTCTGTGGAAGAAAGACTAACCTTGGTCCAGACAGTAAGGTCAGCTTCCTGGTGTTCTCTCCCATACCAATCAAACAGCACCCCTTACCCTCCCAATTTCTCCTTGAGTCTTTCCAGCACGTCCAGTACCATTGGTTTGCCCAGTATTCTTCCCTGTGCCCAGCCTTCCAGGTGACAGCACATCACAGAACCTTTGATGCTGATGCTGCTCAGGATGCTAACAATAGTCACTCTGTGACCTCACAGTGGGTACCCAGCACTTACCTGAAGTATCTCAGGTTTGCCAACAGATCTTATTCCCATCTCACCGGTGAGAAACAACAGTTCAACGAGTTTAAATTACATCCCTAGGCCACCTAACTTCAAAAGAAACAGAGCTAAGGCTCAAAACCAAGGCTGTCTGATTCCACAATTCCACTGCTTTTTCCTATCTAGAATAATCTCTTTCCAGAATCATGATCTCACTTGTTAGCCCATATTTTTATTTTTCATATATAAATACATCTGCTGTGCTATATTCATTCACCAAACACTGAATAAATTTCTGCTGTCATTTTTGTTTGTTGGCAACCAGGCCTTTCCATATAGCACAGGTCGGCCTTGAGTTCAAACTCCCAACTGCTGAGAGTACACACAACATCACGGCACCTGGCTGCCCTGTGATCCTTTCATGTTAATATCTCTGTTCTGAGGGAGAGAGATGGATGCCTAACGCTGCTGCCTCGGACTGAAAAGGTAAGAATGTTGCATGTTGCAGCCTACGATGTACCTTGGCGGTCAGCTGGAACCAGAAGGATAGCAGAACTCTGATATAATAGCATCTTGTACTTTTTCCTGATAGGAATACATTCTTCACTATATTCCACAGAAATAATAGTAATAACTAGTATTTATTAAGCCTTTGTCTCCTATATGCTAGGAACTGTCCTACATACTTCTTTTTTTTTCTAAAAGATTTATTTATTTTATTTATATGAGTACACTGTAGCTATCTTCAGAGGGCATTGGATCCCATTACAGATGGTTGTGAGTCACCATGTGGTTGCTGGGAATTGAACTCAGGACCTCTAGAAGAGCAGTCAATGCTCTTAACCACTGAGCCATCTCTCCAGACCTCCTATATACTTCATGTATGATAAAAAAAAAAAAACTTATGATATCACCCTTCAAGGCCAGTACTCTGGAGATCCCCAGTCTATAGAGGAGGCCACAGGAGCATGGGAACTAAACCCATACCCTGTCATGCCTCCCCAAATCTCACTCATTGCTGTGACAAAACACTCTGACCAAAAGCAACTTAGGAGAGGAAAAGGCTCATTTTAGCATATAAGTGACAGTTCATCCTTGAGAGAAGCCATGGCAGGAACTTGAAGCTAGGCAAGCTTGGTGTTCCACAGAACATTGCCTCTGACCAAGGAACTCACACGCAGTCAAGGAAGTATAGCATAAGCCATGGAGGAGTTAAACTTTACTGGATTATAAAGACTCACGCTTAGCTAGCTTTCTTATACAGTCCTGAACCACATGTCCAAAGAATAGTGCCACCCCCATGGGCTGGGACCTCCTATATCAATTGACCATCAAGACATCCTCCACAGAATTCCCACAAGGCCAATCTGATCTGAGCAGTTCCTCGAATGGGCCCTCCTCGGTTGATTTCCAGGTTATGTCATGTTGACAATGAAAGCTAAGTATGATAGCATCCTCCGTGGCAGAGAGAGGCAGTTTGGACTGTGAGGCTGGCCCTGCCCTTACCTACCCTGCTCTCCTGGTGTTCCATCCAATAGGGCAGCAATATATTTTCTTCTTCATCTCCTTTTGTGGCCTTTCCTCCTTTACACTTGCTTTCTCCGCTCACTCGTTGGCTACTCTATACTCAGAACTACGCGGGCTGCTGGGTACACAAAGGCAACTTTACCCCACTAAAAACTCGAACGTAGAAAACTAAGAGGGGAGCAGAGGTTTAAGCCCAGCACTTAATTGGTGGAGCAGAGGCAAGTGGGGATCTGTGAGTTCGAAGCCAGCCTGGTCTGCATAATCGAGTTGTAGGCAATTCAGGGCTACCCAGTGAGACCCAAGGGTAGGAAAAGAAAGAAGATGAAAATAGGGAAGGGTCTGGGGTGTGGCCTAATGGTAAAGGTCAGGCTTAGCATGTGCAAGGCCTTGTTCAAGTCCCAGCACCATCAAGACCAAACAAAACCTTGAAGTAAAGAGGTGAGGTTGGGCGCTGAGAGAAGCTCAGTAGTTAAGAGCACTTGTCCCTTGCAGAGGGCCTGAGTTTCATTCCCAGCACCCATGTGGTGGCTCACAACCATCCATAACTCCAGTTCCAGGGGATCCAACATCCTCTTCTGACCTCTGTGGGCAAGTAAGCATACATACTTGAAGACAGAATACTCACACACATAAAATAAAATGAATGGATCTGCCGGGCAGTGGTGGTGCATGACTTTAACCCCAGCACTTGGGAGGCAGAGGCAGGCAGATTTCTGAGTTCGAGGCCAGCCTAGCTTGGTCTACACAGTGAGTTCCAGGACAGCCAGAAGAAGGAGGGGGGGGGGGAGGAGGAGGAGGAGGAAGAAAAAGAAGAATCTTTTTTAAAGAGGTGAGCATGGTCTTAGAGAGTGAACAGAATGAAGTACTGGGACTCAGGAGTGATTAGAGAAATAAACACAAGCAGATTCTTCAAGATGCTGGCTAAGTTACTTAAAGCCTTCCTTCTAATGTCAACTCTCCTATAAGCATTAGTGTATCCACCTTTCAGGGCAGTTATGAGGATTAAGAATAGCAATTTAGGCCAGGCGGTGGTGGCGCACGCCTTTAATCCCAGCACTTGGGAGGCAGAGGCAGGAGGATTTCTGAGTTCGAGGCCAGCCTGGTCTACAGAGTGAGTTCCAGGACAGCCAGGGCTACACAGAGAAACCCTGTCTCAAAAAACCAAAAAAAAAAAAAAAAGAATAGCAATTTAAAGACAGCTTTCAACACAGTGCCTGGCCCAAAGGTGGCCTTACGATACATGCTGCTGTTCTACAGTTCATGACCTTAATAGCATTAAATGATCTAGAAGCACGGAATCACAAAGCTAAGGAGGGTATCCCTGCATTTCATAAATAAGGAAAATGGAGGCCCAGAGAGAGACCAGTGTCTTCTAGGCTGGGAGGCAGCTAGAGCTGCCTGACTGGCATTCTGAGCTCCCTGTTGGCAACCCGTCTCCCTCATCCCCTGACCTGAAGCTGTTCCCCAATATTCAGGTTGTTAACAGTCTGCCTTCATTTCTCCACCTTCATTTCTCTGGCATCTTTACTTATTTGTTCTTGAATAAACTCATTTTTCTCTATGTGTTTAAAATGAAATTTTTATGTCACTGTTGTAAGAAGCCATGAACACCATCAGCGAAACCACAGGCCACGGTATGACAAATTACATTTCTTCTAAACCACATTTAAATAAATACCTACCTATCAAAATAAAAGTTTTCTCATCTATTACACAGTGAATTTGAGGCCAGCCTGAGATTCATAAATTCTCGCCTTAACAAAATCAAAAAGAGCTGGGCATAGTGGTTCCTGCCTGTATGTGCAGTCCCAGCATTTGGGTGGCTGAGGCAGGCAGATCTCTGTGAGTTTGAGGCTAGCATGGTCTACAGAACAAGTTCTAGGACAGCCAGAGCTAAAATAAATAAATAAATAAATAAATATTAAGGACCACTGAAGGTGTCACATGGCTTTAACCCCACGACCTGGGAGGTAGACTGAGTTGGCAGCCAGGCTGGATTATTGCAAGTTTCAGGCTAGTCAGGACTCTACAGTGAGTCCTTGTCTCAAAATATTTAAATAAATTTTAAATTTAAATTTAATTTCTTACTCAGGTGGCCTGTTCCTTGCTTACAGTCTATTTTTGATCTGTATTATCACTTTGCTTTTGAATAATGTTTTCTTGCTACTTTGCAAAATAAATAAAGATTTAAACAATACAACAAAGAGGACTATGGTGGTAGCTCAGTGGTTGAGTGTTTGCCTGGCATGTGTGAGCCCCAAGTTCAATCCCCAATCATATTTTCTAATTTTATTTATTTGCTTATTTGGGTTCTTTGGTTTTGTTTGTTTGGTTTTTTTTTTTTAGACAATTTTGGTTTTAATGTGGGAGGGTCTCTTCTATATAGCTCCAATTAGCCTCGATTTCATGACTTTCCCCCCAGCCTCTCATTATAGGCATGCCTGCCATACCTGGCTATTGACTTACTGGCATAGTACTTGAAAATCAACTCCAAACCTGTTTTGGGTTTTTTTTTGTTTTGTTTTGTTTTGTTTTCTTTTTTTGTTTTTTGTTTTTTTTTTTTTTTGGTTTTTCGAGACAGGGTTTCTCTGTGTAGCCTTGGCTGTCCTGGAACTCACTTTGTAGACCAGGCTGGCCTCGAACTCAGAAATCCTCCTGCCTCTGCCTCCCAAGTGCTGGGATTAAAGGCGTGTGCCACCACCGCCCGGCTTGTTTTGTTTTCAAGACAGGGTTTCTCTGTGTAGCCCTGCTCACTCTCAGGCTGACCTCAAACTCAGAAATCTGCCTGCCTCTGCCTTCCAAGTGCTGGGATTAAAGGCTTGCACCACCACTACCCGGCTCCAAATCTGTTTTAACACGAAACTAACTAACTGCCTTTAGCTGGAGTTGCTTTATGCTTCAAAGAATTAGAGCGAAGGACTCACCCGACCCCATGGACTGCCACCCACTTCTCTTATCCAATCGGCCGCTCTCTGAGGTGGATAGTTTGCCTTCAACTATCCAGTTCTAGCTGTTTTCCCTCCCATCCCTTGAATCTTAGCTTCCCTGCATAGAATATGTGCTAGAACCCAACCTGATGTCTAGCCCCATTTGTTTGGAAATCCCAAAACTCTGCTTCTGGCAGACTCTGTCCCGTGGAGCTGGAGTTGTAATGACCTACAGCAGACTCCAAGCCAAAGGTGACGACATTCCAACTCTGGTGGCTGCTGGAGGATCCAGGGAATGAATGAAAAATATGTTATATATGAATGAAATACATACATATACATATACATACATATACATACATACATACATACATACATACATACATACATACATATATATATATATATATATATATATATATATATATATATATGTCTCTGTGTGAGCCCATCAGGCTACTGGTGCCTCTGGTAGACATGGACAGTAATTGTGTGATCCTGATTGGTCTACTGGACCCTGAGCTCTGTCCCTGGCACTCTCCTTGGAGGGAACCAGTCTGTTCCCTAATTCTCAGACATTCTGTTTCCTCTTTCCTCTGAGTCCTCCTCTGGGTGATTTAAGCACTGAGAGTGTTTGCATACCAAACACTTAGCTAATTGACAGTCTATTGCATTCTGCTCAACAAATGTTAGGGTTTTTCCTGTGTGCTTTGTTATTATCCAGTGACACTTGGGTTGTATTTTTAGCCAGGTGGGGGCGGGGGAGAAATGACTTCAGCAAGCAGGTCTTTCTTGCCTGACCCGATCCTAAGCAACTGTAAGCATCTTTAACAGAGGATGTTCAGGATCTGGTTTTACCTGCAGGTATCCTGGGAGCGTTCAAGGTGAGGCTGTGCTTCTCTGTGTTCTGAATTGTCTTCCTTTATAGTTGTCACTGTCTCATTCCTCAGAGTCCAGAGAGGGAGGGATTGCGGATGTAGCTCAATTGGAAGAATCCCTGGATTCCATCCCAAGTACCACATTAACAGGGGGTGGGGCGCACGCTAATCATCCTTCTGGATGGAATTGGAGGACCATTCCAATTGGAATCAAGATCATCCTTGTCTACATATCAAATTTGAGGCCAGTCTGAGTGACATGAGACCCTGACTCAAAAAGTAAAAGCTATAAACAGAGAGGCCAGCTTTGCTCAGCCTTGGCAGACTCCTGTGTGGAAGTTACAGAGTAAAGTCTCCCACTCCAGTGGGAGTGAAGGGTATCAGGCCTACACAAACTGTAGGGCTCTCTCTCTCTCTCTCTCTCTCTCTCTCTCTGACAGGATCTTGCCTTATAGCTCACTCAGGCTGGCCTCAAACTATGTAATGTTATTAACAAGCACCAAAAATTTGTGGCAATCCCCCTGCTTCATCCGAGATTACAGGTAATCCCAATTCACCTGGCCAAGGAAAATCTTCCTTTTATTACTCTTTTTTTTGTTTTGTTTTGTTTTTTTGTTTTTTGAGACAAGTCTCTCTGTGTAGCCCTGGCTGTCCTGGAACTCACTTTGTAGACCAGGCTGGCCTCGAACTCAGAAATCCTCCTGCCTCTGCCTCCCAAGTGCTGGGATTAAAGGTGTGCGCTACCACCGCCCGGCTTCTTTTATTACTCTTATTTTGATTTTGTGTGTGTTTAGGAAGAGAACACATGTGCCACAGTGTGCCTGTGGAGGTCAGAGGACAACCCGCATGACCCATTCTCTCCTTCCTCCGTGTTAATCCTGAGACTCAAACTCAGGTTGTCAGTCCTGGTTGCAAACACCTTTATCCAATGAGTCATCTCGGTGGGCCAGCCCTTCTTACTCCTGTGTTTAAATGTCAGAATGTCCTTGATAATCAAGAGAGAAATTAAAACAAACCCAGGCAGAATAGCCATCCTCAAAGACTGCTAGGAACTGCTGGCATGACTCACACTTTGTCTATCTGAAAGGCTTTCTGACAAAACAGACGTTGGATGGTAGACATTACATAAAGCACGCAGCCTTCCTTGTTAGCACTGTGGACCGTATGTATGTCTCTTCTCGGGGAACATGACCAGGAGCAGCGACCATCACCAAAGAAAATGGCCGAGTAAATAGAGCTTTGGCCTCACCTGTCCCTTTCCCTTCCCTTCCTCTCCCTTCCTTTTCTCCTTTTCCACATTTTTAATTATATGTATCTATTTGCAGGGGCCACGCACCTGCCGTGTGCACAGGTGAGGGTCAGAGGACAACTTTCAGAAGTTGGTTTCCCTTTCTTTTACAACACATCCCAGGGATCAAACTTGGGGCTTCTGTAAGACTTGGTGGCAAGTACTTTTACCTGCTGAGCTATCTTGTGGGTTTCCTTTTCTTTCCTTGAGACAGATCTCATTATGTAGCCCAGGCTGGTCTGGAACTCTGTGTAGCTCAGTTGACCTGGAACTCTGTGTAGTTTAAGCTGATTTTGAACTCCAAATCCTCCAAGTTCTGCCTTCCAAGTACTGGGACCCTTATGCCTGGCGAGAACCTGGACTCTGGATCGGCATGTGGGTAAGGTGTCTAAGGCCCCTGAGACAACATTAATCTCTGTTTTGACTCAGCTGGGACTTTATGCAAATGTATTGATCTCATACTGGGCGGAAGGCAGAAGCCTTTAGCTTATTTGTTTGTTTTTCACTTGAGACAGTGTCTCATGAAGCCACAGTTGATCTAGAACTGACTGTGTAGTCAAGGCTGACTTGAATTCCTGATTCTCTTGCCTCTACCTCTCAAGCTCTGGGATTCTAGGCATGCTCCACCACCCCTAGCTAAAACATTTTTGTTTATTTGCTCTACAAAAGGTTTCTGGCTGGAGAGATGGCTCAGTGCTTAAGAGCACTTTCCAAAGTATACAAATCCGGTACACCCCAGGTGCCCATTCTGGGCACCTGCACACATGCAGTACATGTAAGCTCATGCAACCTCACACAAATACTCATAAATTAAATACACATACATTTAAAAGGACAGGTTTTGTCAGTAGGTGGTGGCACTTGCCATTAAACTCTTTAATCCCGGCATTTGGGAGGCAGAGATAGACAGATCTTTGAATTCAAGGCTAGCTAATCTGATCTACAGAGTAAGTTCCAGGACTGCTAGTGCCACACAAAAACCCTGTCTTGAAAAACCAAAAATGGGCTGGAGAGATGGCTCAGTGGATGAGAGCTCTGACTGCTCTTCCAGAGGTCCTGAGTTCAATTCCCAGCAACCATATGGTGGCTCACAACCATCTGTCATGGAACCCAATGCCTCCTCTTCTGGTATGTCTGAAGATGGCTACAGTGTACTCACATCCATAAAAATAAATAAATCTTAAAAAAAACAAAAGTAAATAAGAAAGAAAGGAGAAAAAAGGACAAGTTTCATGTAGCCCAGGCTAACTTTCAACCTCATATGTAATTCATAAAGGATGACCTTGAACTTCTACTGCTCCTGTTTCAGTCTTCCAAATGTTAATGATTACAAATGCGTACCACCATGCACAGGGTAAATATCTTAAGTAACTTAATTCATCTATCTATGCAGACTGCCCTTCCAGGATACCTGTACATATCTGACATAGTAAAACTCTGTTCTTGACAAACATGATAGACAACTCGTGCCTGTAACCCCAGCTGAGGGAAACTGAGGCAAGCAGATTACTGAGTCCCAGGCCAACATGGACTACATAATGAGTTCTGAGACAGCCTGGCCTACACAGTAAATTTCAGTACAGCCTTAACTACTAAGTAGAACCTTGAACCTTGCATCCAAAGGAAAAACAAACACCTCTCTTCTTAGCTGCACTGTGGTACACATCTGTATTCTCAGCACCCGGTACTTTAAGAGGTTGGGGCAAGAAAATTAAGAGTTCAAAGTCACCTTTGGCCTCCTAGTGAGTTCAAGATCCAGCTTGGGCTACGTGAAACCTGCCTCAAAAGACAAGGAGTGAGGTTTGGAGAGATGATTTGCCAGCAAAGAATTCTTCCTGCTCCTCCAGAGGACCCAAGTTTAGTTTCCAGTACCCACATCAGGTGACTCACAGCCAACTCCAGGGAGTCGTACATCCTCTCCTGGACTCCATAGGCATGGATACAAATGCAGCTTACATCCATACTGACACACACACACACGTTAACAGCAAACAAGCAAGAGCAGCACTAGAAATGGAGTTCAGTTGGTAGCGAGTTTACCTAGCATGCACAAGGCCTGGGTTTGATCCCCAGCGCCAGATAAAACCCAGTGTGGTAGTGTGTGCACACCAGTTATCCCAGCATTTAGGATTTGGAGGCAAGAGGCTCAGAAGTTCCAGGTCATCTTCCACTTCAGCAAATTCAAAACCAGACTGGGCTTTAGGAGACCCCATCTCAAAACCAAAACCAACTCCCTGCCCAAGCCAGATGGAAAGGTGTAGCCTGATTCTGAGTCCTTAAAGGTACTGAGGCCGGAGGATTGGCATGAGTTAAGATTTTTGTCTCAAAACAAACAAAGAAACACCTCTTGGGCTGGGCTGGGCTGTAGCTCTGAGGTGGAATGCTTGCCTAACACCCCTAGAGTTGTAGGTTCAATGGCTGATCCTGTCAGGAAAAAAAGAAAACAACAGCAAAAAAACCTAATTACCTCCTTCTCATATCTACTCCCCAAGATGGCACCCTGAAGGACATAGCCATCTCTAGGGGATGGAGTGAGCAGAGTGAAAGCCTCCTAATTAGTTGATTGAATTCTCAGTAGGTGTTAAATTAAAATCTCAGCCACGGTTGCTGACACGTCTGTCTCTGGTCTCGTGAGGAAACACCTTTGGCTGTAAATCCTCATCGTGGCAGGCAGGGGAAGCAAAACTTGATGAGAAAACAGCCACGTGTAGAGAAGGAAGAATAGGTTGGAAAGTGGGCAGCTGAAACAGGGGACAGTCTTCACTCTTTGATAAACCAGGCAGATGCAGTATTTTTTTGGGGGTGGGGGGCGGGTCTGGAAATTCCCTTAGAACTCATTTCTAGAGTGAGATGAACTCTGAGATATAGTATATGCTAAATTTATGAAATGTATGATCCCATCTACTTAAGAGGCTAGAGTTTGTGCATCCAGAGGTCAAAGCAGCAGCCTCAACAACATTGTGGGATGCCATCTCAAAATAAATCAAGACATCATGATATTTCATATCATCTAACCAAATTTTCCAAGAGCTAACTAAAGACCCTCTACAGGTACAGCTTATTAAAAAAAAAGTTCTTGCTGGGTGGTGGCGGAGCAAGCCTGGATTTGATCCCAGCACTTGGGAGGCAGAGGCAGGTGGATCTCTGATTTCAAGTACAGCCGGGTCTATAGACTGAGTTCCAGAATGTCCAGGGCTACACAGAGAAGCTCTGTCTTGGAAAATCAAAACAAAGCAAACAAACAAAAAGACAGAAAGAAAAGGGTTCTTCTTATTTTAGGCATGGTACTTTGTTTTGTGTGTGTGTGTGTCTGTGTGTGTGTCTGTGTGTGTGTGTTTGTTGTTTTGTTTTTTAAAGAAAACCCTAAACCAGGAGTAGTTGTACATATCTATGATCCCACTGTTTGAGAAGCAAAGGCAGGAGGATCAGGAGTTCCCATCAAACCTTGGTCACGTGATAAGTTTGAGACTAGCCTGGGCTACATAAGCCCTTGTCTGAAATCCTCTCTTCCTCAACCATCTCCCCATCTCTAAATAAGGAAAAATGCAGAACCCCGTATGTTATGGCTCTGATTATGGTCTCCTGGCCCTGGGAGAGTGACTTCAGTTCTGCAGGCCTTTGCTTTTAATGTGCGAGGCTATGAAGCAGCCATCGATTCTCCTTTCAGGATGTTAGTAGCGTCTTTATAGATGATAAGCCTGGGCGGGGTGGTGCACACCTTGGATCCCAGCACTTGGGAGATAAAGGCAGGAGGATCTCTGTGAGTTCAAAGCCAGTGCACATAGAGAGTTCCAGGACAGCCAGGCTACAAAACACCTGCCTCAGCCTTCAGAGGTGTGGGGTTAAAGAGGTGAGTCAGGCTGGAAGTATCTTGGTAACCTTTAAGGTGCAGGGTGCATTTAAAAGACAGCATCAGGCCAGGCATGGTGGCTCATACCTGAAATGCTAGCACTTGTGAGGTGAGGCAGGAGGATCATGAGTTTGAGGTGGGTCTGACTGCATAGGGAGACACTAGTAGCTATATGGAAAACAGAGTTGCTAACAGCTCTCACATTCTTTTAGCCAGAGACACTCTTACTATATACAACAACCCTCTCTTCTGCCATCACCAATTTCCTCCACAGAGTTAGCCACAAATGGGTTCCTTCGAGAGCATTCTTTAAGAAGTCCAGTGTTTAATGAAAAACAAGGAAGGGACTTGTGATGGGCGCCCCACGTCTGCTGGAGTCACAGCCTCAGACAGAGAAGCTTTCAGCAGGACAGCTGCAGGCTTGTGCTTTTGCCCAAACCCTCAACCTCCAAGAACCACCAGCCTCTTAGCCTGTGGGTGAGCTCCCAGGAGCGTGACAGCGCTGAGGGGCACAGGGGACCCTTGCAGAAGCTAAGAATGGCGGCTACATTCACCAGTCTGCAGCAGAGCAGTGAGTGCTGCTTTTAGGAGTAAGGACCTGTGCTCTCACTTGGGGGTGAGAGATGAGTCACACAGTCACTGGCCTGTGAGACCTCACAGTTTACTGAGAGAAACAGACCCATGAGCGTCATGTGCAGGAAGTGTGATGGCCAACGCCTTCGGTTCTGATTCTGAGCATAGCATAGTTCTGTGGGCTCAGAGAAGATTTTGCAGGAGATATTTAGTAAGTGGAGTGCAGAAATTCACTGGGAGGCAGAGTTTGGTGGTGCTCGTCTATAACACATGCTCAGGAATCAGAAGCAGGAGGGCCAAGATCATGGTTAGCCTGAGATACTTGGTGAAATCCTGTCTTTTCAAAAAAGAAAAAGGAGGAGGAGGAGGAGGAGGAGGAGGAGGAGGAGGAGGAGGAATGGCTCAGTGGTTAAGAGCACTTGCTGCTCTTCCAGAGATCTGGGTTCAAGTCCCAGAACCCACATGGCAGTTCACAACTGTCTGTAACTCCAGTTCCAGGGGAATCTAACGCCCACCACCACCACCAATATAAAATAAAAAGAAGAAGGGAGGAGAGGATTGAAAGCAGAGGGAGATGGAGAGAAGTAAAGTGGGAGGAGAGAGTCCATTCACCCTGAGATGGATCTAGGCTGGAGGGAGCCAGAAGTTCAAAGACAGAGACAGGAAGGGCTTCTTGGCTTTGAGCAGAGGCCCAGTGAGGCTGGAGAAAAACCTGGAACAGAGAAGAAAATTGGGGGCCCTAGGACTTCTGGCTGGGAGGGGAGAGATGAGAAGGGAGCTGGAGGGACTGAAAGAAGGGACACATTTCAGAGAGATTGCAAAGTAGATTTGTTAGATGTTGATAAAAAAAAATCTGTAAACTTTGGGGACAGGAAATTAAAAAGGTAACCTTCAGTCTTAGTGAGAGTCCACAGGTAAGATGACAAGATGTCTTGTCACACAGATCAGACCTTCATTGCAGCTTCTTGACTGCCTGGCCTAGGCAAGAGCTGTGGCCAGCAGTTCAAAAGCTTTGGGATAAACCTGTGTTTGCAGCTGTGGAGGGGCAGTGAACTCAGCAGGTCTGCCTGGTTCAGCCAGTGTTCCCCTCTACCCCAGCTCCTGCAGTATGTCTGGGCTCCAAGTCCAGTTGCTCTGTCTTGGAGGCTATCCTAAACTGGGGTGGGAGGGGGGGTGTTGGGGAGGGGTTGTTGTGGTAGTCTCAGCACAAGAGAAGCTGAGGCAGGAGTGGCAAGACTTCAAGGTCAACCTGGGCTAAGGTATGAGGCGTGAGTTCCAGGCCAGCCCAAATATGGAGTGAGTTCATGTTTTTTGTTGTTGTTATTTGGTGGCTTTTATATTTATTTTCTAATTAATTAATTAATTTTGAGAATTGCACCCTCAGACACACACTGGAGGAAGGCCAGGGAGAGACAGTGCAGGATTAATGAATCCTAAGACTATCATCACTAAGAACTGTGTCCTTCAAAACACCCCACTCTTGTAACATATAGTCATACACCAAGAATTTCATAAAGGATGGATATTTCAGTTGGGTCTTAGAGGAAAGCCAGGGAAAAACGACAACTCTTAAGTGATAGTCTGGGTCGGCAAGACGGCTCGGCAAGTTAAGGTACTTGTGGGCAAGCTTGAAGACCTGAATTTGAGCCCTGAGACCCACGAGGTGGAAGGAGGGAGCTGACCTGGAGGTTTTCCTCTGTCCTGCACATGCACACACACACACCATAGACACACACTAAAATAAATGTGACTTTAGAGATCTCCACTGAGGTGATGTGCCAGGGCTAAGACGGTGGCTCAGCTGCTAACAGCACTTGCTTCTTTTGCAGAGCATCACTCGATTCTTGACATCTACACTGGCTCAAGCCACCTGAAACTCTACTTCTAGGGGATCCAGTGCCCTTTTGTCCCCCATGAGTCTCATGCATGTGGCACACAGACATGCACACATTCAGACACACACACACACACACACAAAATAAATAAGCAAATCTTTTTTAAGAAATAAAATAAAAGTAAATGATATCTTACCTAGACTTTCTCAGGAACCCTCGAGAATGGAAGGGCAGAAGCTGTAGCTTAATGGTGGAGCTGTTGTTTAGTATTCCCAGGCCTTAGACTTGATTCCCAGTACCACACACACACACTCACACATATACATACACACACATACATTCACACATACACACACATTCACACTCTCACATACATACACACTCACATTCACACTCAGATACATATTCACACACACACTCACATACACATTCACACCACAAACACACACACACACACACACGTCTGTCTTATCCAATAGGCCCTAACCAGTCACACACAGGAACTGAGGACCTAACAGGAGTTAATGAGTTAATATAACTGAAATATCTCTCTCTCTCTCTCTCTCTCTCTCTCTCTCTCTCTCTCTCTCTCTCTCGTTTTTTGTTTTTTGAGACGGGGTTTCTCTGTGTAGCCCTGGCTGTCCTGGAACTCACTCTGTAGACCAGGCTGGCCTCGAACTCAGAGATCCGCTTGCCTCTGCCTCTCAAGTGCTGGAATTAAAGATGTGCGCCACCACTGCACAGCCGGAACTTTCATAGTTTATTTTATTATACTTTATTTTATTTAAGGGATGGAGAGATGGCTCAGTAGTTAAGAGTATGTGTTGGTCTTGCAGAGGTCCTGGGTTGGTCTTAGCCTCGATATGGTGGCTCACAACTATTTATAACTCCAGCCCCAAGGGATCCAATATGCTCTGTTCTGACCTCTGAGGACACTAGACATGTGCATGTACACAGCCATTCAAGCAAGCAAACTATTCATACACATAAAATAGTAAAATAAGTAAATCTAAAAAAATTAGTATATTTTATTGACTTATTTTTCACATTTAAGGATGAAACCAGGACCTCACGGGTGCTAGGCAAGTTTTTGTTTTGCTTTGTTTTTTGTTTGTTGAGACAGTTTTTCCTTTGGGTAGCCCTGGCTATCCAGGAACTTTCTCTGTAGTCCAGGCTAACCTCAAACTCACAGAGATTTACCTGCCTTTGCCTTTCTAGTGTGTGGACCACCACTGCCCAGTGATAGACACGTTTTTGACCATAGAGGTTACACTGTATTACTCAGCTTTCTGTCCATGAGATAAAATGCCTGAGAAAGTTAACTTAAAGGAGAAAGGACCTATTTGAGGTCATGGTTTCAGAGGTTTGAATGGTCACGGCTTTATCTCTGCAGGACTGTGGAGAAGCCAAGTATAACAACAGGAAGGGATATCAGGGGAACCAGGAAGTAAGAGAGAGAGAGGAGGGTGCCTGAGGTAAGATGCACTCTTCCAGCCTCGCCCAGGTGACCAGCTTCCTCTGACTAGGCCTCTCCTCATAATGTTTCTGCCCAAAACTTCTGCCACCTGGAACCCAAGCCTTTTTAGCTCATGGCCTTTGGGAGACAATTCACATCCAAACTGCAGCAATCCTAGTCCAGGTTCCCAGGTGGCCGCCATATGGAGGCCTGCGATTGGGAGTCCAGTTTGCATCCCCAGAGTCTGTCGTGTCTTCCTCCTATCGTCCTCCTGGCGACCTTTACCCGTCCTCTTCTTCCCTCTTCCCTTCCACTTGGCACACTGACTGGAGACCTTAGCTCCTGGCATTGCCTCTCTTTCCTGGTTATTGATTTCATCTCTGATGAAATCATAGTAAGACCCAGGAACTGTTGTCTTCCCCTGGACTTGGCCTGGCTACTTCCCCACCTGGGCCAGTGTGGCCTTCAATGGCATCCTGCCCCAGCCTTCCGTCCTGTCAGGTTTAGACCTTTAATAGAACTTACTGCACATTCTCTCTGGATCATTTGGCCAACCAGTTAGCAAACTAGAATTGTATCTGATGTTTTCTCTCCCCGGCCACAAGAGTTAATAGCTATGAAGTGAGAGTATTGGGGCTGCGTGTGTGTGTGTGTGTGTGTGTGTGTGTGTGTGTGTGTGTGTGTGCCTGCATGCCTGCCCTGCCTGCCTGCCTGCCTGTATGCAAGCTTTTTCTGTCATGAACCTTGATTTATATAAACTAGACATGATGATGGGTAGATGGATTACTGCTGTAGAGAGAAAAGATAAGTTTGGGTTACAAAAGTTTATCTGCGAGCCGAGAACTGGAGCGGGCTTACAAGGATGATACAGAATGACGACAAATGACTGATCCTGTTTTGCGACCTGAATAGCCAACGGCTTAAGTGGCAATATATGATTTCAAATATTTGTGGTGGTTTCAGCTGGTCATGAGCAGGAAAGCGAGTGTACTCCTGAGAAACTTCTGTAGAGGTGTGGCTGGTGGTCTGGCTTCCGCGGTGGGTAGACACAGCAGGATGGATGGTTCTCAGAGTCAGAGAGAGACAGAGGGAGAGGGAGAGGGAGAGGGAGGGGAGAGAGAGAGAGAGAGAAAGAGAGAGAGAGAGAGAGAGAGAGAGAGAGAGAGAGAGACCCTGTCTAAATGACAAAAGAAAAGAAAAAGAAATGAATTGACAAACTGACTGAGGGGACTGATCATGACTATCAGAAGATCTGTGACAAGTACACAGACCTCAAGACAGGGCCAGTGTCCTCTGAAGGACAGTCACAACAACCGAGAACCTGATCTGACATTAGCTAAATATTTGGGAGATATTTCTAAGGGTTGGAACTGTGATTTCTGGTGGCCTAACCTAAAGAAAGAGAATGTTTGCTGGTGAGCCCCCAGAGGGGCCATGCAAAGCATGCCCTACCGCCAGCCTCCTCTAGCATGCACTGTCTCCATAGTGATGGGCAGCTCCTTCCAAGTGAGCAGGCCTCTTTACTTGTTGACCCCGTTTAGTTTACAGGTGCTACGTTGTCAGACTCTTCTCCTCCCAGCTCTGCATGCTCATTAAACAGTCTTGGCTCCTTGCGTGTGGAAACAGGTTTCAAGCACAGAGCCCCTAGCATCAGGCAGGATGGCAACATAATTTTAGCTCCTGAGCAAAATGACTCTCACAATAGCGTCAGTACAGTGTGCGCATTAACATTTGAATACACTGCATAATAAGCATGCTAATTATAGAAGAGAAGACTACTTGAAGAATAAAATGAGCTGTGATCATTAGAAGAGAAAGGGGCGGCAACTCGTGGCATGGGCTGTAGCCTGACAGTATTCCAAAGGGCAAGATGACCCTAGTCCCAAGGAAGAGGAAATCATTGTGATTATAATACATGAACTGATGGTGGCATATTGATAAGAACCTTTTTGAAAATAAGCATATGATACAGTTAAACATATTCAGATTTACTAGTATTATGAATGGAGAGAGAGAGAGAGAGAGAGAGAGAGAGAGAGAAGTGTTTCCAGGCTTGGTGATGCAAGCCTGTAATTTCAGCTACTTGAGAGGCTGAGGCAGGAGGATCACAAGGTCAATACCTACCCATGCTACAAAGTGAGCTTAAATCATTGTCTCAAAATGAAAAGTAAAAAAGCAAATGGGGATGTAGGTCTGAGTATATGCGAGACCCTAAATCCAATCCCTAGTCACACATGCACACACACACACTCATGCGTGCACACAAACACACACACATACATGTGTACATACAAACATATATATGCATACACATGCATGGGCACACACATACACACATACATGCATGCACACACACATATATACACATGTGTACACACAAACATACATATATATACAAATACATGCATGGGCACACAGACACATGTACATACACACACACATACACACGAATATGTCATTTGATTGCTTACTAATTTTTTTAAGATTAATTATATTTTCATTTATGTATAGGCGTGTGCCTGTGTATGTTATACACATATGCATATATGTATCCAGAGGCCAGAAGAGGGTATAGAATCTCCTGGAGCTGGAGTTGGTGAATCATCTCTCTCCAACCTTCCTTTGAACAATTTAAAATGTGAACCATTATCACATGGTTCACTTCAACCTTGTAGAAATGGCTACAAGAAGCTTCATCGGAGGTGACAGGTTAGGTTGGAGAACTTTCAGGTAGGCCCCAGGGACTGAGAAGCTTGGAATCGAGGCAGGAACCAAGAGCTGGAGCTGGGACTGGAGAGATTGCTCAGCCAGTGAAGTACCTGCCACACCAGCGTGAGGGCATGAGTTCCACCCCTAGCACCATATAAAAAGCCAGGTTCCTTCATCAGCTTTGCCAACTTCAAGAACACCAAACAGATGAGTGGCCTCAGGTTGCCAATCTCTACTGTGTTGATGTCCTATCTGCAGCATTCTCAGCCTATGACACCCCTGGTAACATCTCCTTGAGGGTTGGATTCTGCCTTCCTAGGGCCTTCCCTCCATCTCTAGCCCTCAGCAGTGCTCCATTAGTGTGGAGGTCTCTGGGCTCCCAGCTGGATGGAGAGGAACTAGCCCTTCCTTCAAGGTCCTACTTCCGCTGTGGTACAGAGGGAAAACTGTAGACCTCCCCTCTCTTGCCTGATGTTGAAACCAGTTGCTAATAAAGTTTTCTTCTCTTGAAAATAAATAAATAGCTGGGGTGGGGAGCAGCACACACCTTTAATCCCAGCACTCGGGAGGCAGAGGCAGGCGGATCTCTGTGAGTTCAAGGCTAGCCTGGTCTACAAAGTGAGTACTAGACCAGCTAGAGCTGCATAGTGAGATCCTATTTAAAAATAAGTAAGTAAGTAAATAAATAAATAAATAAGAAAAAAGAAAACAAAGTTTTAAAAAGAGAAGAAATTATAAAAATAAATAAAAACAAACCAAGTTGTTACTCAGGAGTAACAACACCTAAGGTTGCTCGTGCAGAAATGCAAGCACACTTGTACAAGCTGGAACACACACACACACACACACACACACACACACACACACACACACCACAAGCTGGAGCTGAGTGTCTTGAGTGACCTACAGAGTACTCAAAATGTAGTCTGTACACTTCGTAGGGATCTCTTTTCAAAATAATTTTTATAGTTTTATCAAAGGAGCTGGGAATATAGCTCAGTGGTGCCTGTTTGCACAAAGCTCTGGCTTCTGTTTCTATTTTACTTTAAAACTATTTTATTTTATATGTATATTTTGCCTGCATATATGTATGGATTCCACTTGTGTGCCTGGTGCTTGTAGAGGTCAGGGGGAAAAAAATCAGATCCTCTCTTTGGTACAGGAATCATGAATGGTTGAGAGCCACCACGTGGGTGCTGGGAACTGAAGCTGGGTCCTCTACAAGAGCAGACAGTGCTCTTAACCACTGAGCCATCTCTCCAGCCTCTTGAACCTCCCACGCACACACAACTTTGATGTTATTTAAAGCCCGGTGTGCTGACCCACACTAATAATCTTAGAGGTAGGAGGATCTCCAGTTTGATACCAATTTGAGCTATTTTGTCTAACTTTTCCTGGGGAGACTGTGAACAATCTTGTCTGTTTACCAAACAGGAGATCAACAATAGACCAAAGAAAGAATTCCACCCCAGCCAAGCTCTGAGTAACTCCTTAATGGATTCAAGGTGTCCTTTTGTTGTGACAGAATACTCAGGAATGAAATAACAGTAGGTTCGCACATGGTGAAGGTGCCTGTATTCTGAGACGTTCTGGTGGATCTCACCACACACAGGGTAGAGGACACTCATTCTATCTGGTGGGCAATTCTTCTCAAGGGTTTGCTCATCCTGGAAGCCATCTTAGCAGCTCTTCCCACAGCTACACTTCTGAAAGGGTGAGACACAGCACCCACCTGACCCGAGCAAGGTGGCACACATCTGCACTCCCAGCGCTGAGGCTGAGCGAGGCAGGGGGAGGAATAGTCAGAGGCCAGGTAAGGCTACCTAATGAAACTGTGGCAAAGAATACAAAGAGCAAAACCAAACATCCCAGCCCGGCCTGCTGGGCCGGAGAATCTTGAGTTCAAGAATTTAAAGCAAGCATGGGCTAAAAGCTAAGGCCCTATTTTTAAAAATAATAAAAACACGGCATGCTGGACTGGATGTGGTGGTGCATACCTTTAGTCCCAGCACTTGGGAGGTAGAGGAGGGCAAACCTCTGTGAGTTTGAGGCCAGTCTGTTCTACAAAGAATTCCAGGACAGTCAGGGCTACACAGAGAAACCCTGTCTTGAAAAACCATAACAATAACAATAACAACAACAACAACAAAAATAAATAAATAAATAAATAAATAAATAAATAAATAAATAAATAAATGCATGGCACAAACCTTTCGGCACTCTCAAGGTACAGGCAGGAAGATCAGAAATTCAAGGCTTCTGGCACACAGCAAATTTGAAATTAGCCTGGGTTATATGAGACCTTGTCTACAGATACATTTGTATGGACCTTTGTGTCAGGGCACCTGAAGCCAACACTGTCACCCCAAGTTCAATCCCTGGACCCACTCAGCAGAAGGAGAAAAGTGACTCCTACAAATTGTCCTCTGACTGCCACACACATGTCATGGCATGTGCACATTCACACATACACACAAAATAAATAAATGTAATAAAAATATTTAAAGAATTAAATATACAACCAGGCATGGTGCGTGCTTTTAATCCCAGGGTTTAGGAGGCAGAGGTAGGCAGATCTCTGTGAGTTCAAGACCAACCTGACTTGCATAGTGACTTCTAGGCCAGCCAAGCTACACAGAGAGATTAAATAAATAAATAACAACAACAACCAAAGAATTAAATATATGTATAGTAAAATTAATTATTTAAGACCAGCCAGATGGCTCAGCTGGTAAAGGCATTTGACAGGCAAGCCTGACCACCACATTTCAGTCTCTGAACTGCACAGTCCAATGAGAGAACTGACTCCCGACTATTGTCCCGTGATCTCCACATACCTGCTTTGCCACCTGCATCATGCACATACACACATAGAATGTTGATGATCATAATAAAAAATAATATAAATTTAAAACTTGATATTTTAATGTTGACAACCAACTTCTAATATCTTTAAGAAGTTTTATTTATTTTCTTTCCTAGTTATCTGTGTCGGGCGGGGTGGGGCGTCTTAAGAAGTTTTATTTATTTTCTTTCCTAGTTAACTGTGTCGGGCGGGGTGGGGCATCTGTTTATGCCACATGTTTTCGGTGCCTTTGGAGAGTCTACCAGGGGTTGGAGTTACAGGCGATTGTGATCTGTGATCTGGTCAGTCTGGGTTCTGGCATATAACATAGGTGGGGTCCTTTGGGAGAGAAGAAAACAATCTTCCTTCCGCTGTGCCTTCCCTCCTGCCTCTAAATTCAAATCTCATTAAACACTAGGAGGACCCGAGAAGATATGTTCCACAGCTGTTCTGAAAACCAGCAACTGGTAGCCGTGGCCCGAGAGCACAGGTGTATTTTGAAACCCTACAGAGCAAACCTAGAATGAATACTTCCAGGAAGTAGAGATTTCAGCGCTGGGGCTACAGGTGGTTCCATAAGGAAGTGGACTGACAGCTTCAGCAGGACAAGTTTCCTTCCCAGCATCCTTAGGTATGGAGGTGGGAGTGGGGCTCACAGCCACCTGTAACTACAGTCCCAGAGGCATCTGATGTCTTTGGCCTCTAAGGACACCTCCATACATGTGCATATATACATGTTAAAAATAAACCTTTATTTATATTTCAGCCCCGTAGCAGGGATGTAGCACAGTGGTAAGCCATGTGCTTAACATGCAAGCAACTCTGGGTTCAGTCCCAGGGAAGAAGAGAATTCAAGACAACGTCAGGAACAGTTCATTTCCTAATGCTCTGAGTGATACAAAAATGAATGAAGTTGCGGGCAGTGGTGGTGCATGCCTTTAATCCCAGAACTTGGGAGGCAGAGGCAAGCGGATTTCTGAGTTTGAGGACAGCCTGGTCTACAGAGTGAGTTCCAGGACAGCCAGGACTACACAGAGAAATCCTATCTCAAAAACCAAAAAAAAAAAAAAGAAAGAAAGAAAGTCTGTAGGTGCAGCATTTTGGGAGGTGGAGAAAGGAGGGTCAAAGTTTAAGATCAGCCTCGGTTACATACAGAGTTTAAGGCCAGTCTGAACTTGAGGAGACCCCGTCAAAAAGGAAACAGCTGGGGACACAGCTCAGTCCAACCCCCAGCACCAGCAAGTAAATAAAGGAAAGGAGGAGGAGAATGGGAGAAAGGGAGGAAGGACTGAAGAAAGGAAAGAAGAGGAATCTGAGGGAAGGCCTTGAAGTTTGAGCTGTGTGGCCTTTGAGATAGTATTCGCCGAGCTCCACAGATACGAAGTGCTGTCACCAGGAACTGAGGCTCCCATAACGTGGTTATCAGCAGCAGACAGCCCTGAAGTCGCACCCATGTCCTCCTGAAATCGGCCCTGAGCACAGCTTATCACTTTCAAGTACTTACCGTTCATCAGAGAAAAGATGGCGGAAATATAATCCTATCCATCATTGTCTTGCTAGCTCTTGAGATGTAAAATGCCACGGGCAGGCCATTCGTTGCTACTGACAAGGTCAATGACAACCTCTGATGATCAGGAATTAGCACCAGATTCCAGCATGTCCAAGTGGGAAGAGTCAGAGCTCACTATTATACCTGCTCTGCTGAAAGAGGCGCAAAGGGGAAGGACCCATCTAGGAAACACCCCACCCTGCACTGGATCTCCATGCCCCTGCTCCTGCGGTACACTCTTTCACCTGAGATCCAAGGATTCCTCCCCACCTCTGCCCTTTCTTCTGTTTACTGAACATCGGTAATTTCCTGCCATCCAGCTATCTCAAAGTGGGAGGAGTTGTTGGCTAATGGCAGCCTTCGAGCGGGACCGAACCTTCAAGATACTTTAAGGGTCAGAAAGATGGATGAGTCAGTGGTGAAAAGCGTACAAGGCTCTGCTCACACAAAGGATCCAAACTCGATTTCCCAAATGTGCCTGTAACTCAAGCTGCAGGGGATCTGACACCCTCTTTGAGCCTCCATGAACTTCGGCAATCACAACACACACACACACACACACACACACACACACACACGTACATACACATGCTCACTCCTGTGAGTGCGCGCACACACACACACACACACACACACAAGTGTTAATGAAATATCTTAAAAAGGGGGCACGTAGGGCACTTCTCGGAGACCTTGATGTCTGAAAATATCTTTATCCTGTCCTTACTCTGGAATGAGAATCTCAGTATAAATTCACTGTATAAATTCTAAGACAAGCTGGGCAGTGTGGCGTACGCCTTTAATCCCAGCACTTGGGAGGCAGAGGCAGGTAGATTTCTGAGTTCGAGGTCAGCCTGGTCTACAGAGTGAGTTCCAGGACAGCCAGGGCTACACAGAGAAACCTTGTCTTGTAAAAACCAAAAAAGAAAAACAAAACAAACAAATTCTAAGACAAAGAGCAATGTTAGGTCTCAAACCTGCGACAAACAGCTAACCTAGTGCTGACTGGCAGCTTCGCCCCTACCCTCAACGTCCCCAGCCCAGGGGTTCGGCTGCTTTCCCCCCAGTTACCCTTCCCTATATAATCCGGCCATTATGATTATTGGGCCCTTTCACCCTTAACTCTCCTGGCCCTCCCCTCTCCCTCCTCACACTCAGGGCAGCTTCTCTCTGGCCTGTCCCAGATGTCCCTGCCTCTGGCTATGCAATCCACGTGTCTACAATAAACCTTCTTGGTCAGTCATGGCTTTCCTCTTCATTTTTTCACTCAGGCGCTTTCCTCAGACTATTGCAGGTAAGAATTTCTCACTGCCTTCTAGTTTTAAATACTTCACTGAGGAGTTCTGGGTGTTTTGTTTTGTTTTGTTTTTTTGGTTTTTCGAGACAGGGTTTCTGTGTGTAGCCCTGGCTGTTCTGGAACTCACTCTGTAGACCAGGCTGGCTTTGAACTCAGAAATCCGCCTGCCTCTGCCTCCCATGTGCTGGGATCAAAGGCGTGAGCCACCACTGCCTGGTCACTGAGGAGTTTTAAGTCATTGATATCATTTTCTTTTTTTTTTTTAATTAGTTTATTCACTTTCCATGACTGTAGAGGCCCTCCACCCATTGGTGTTCCCTCTCTTTGACTCTCTGCTCTTCAGTCCTTTAAGCACATCTGAGATTTCATAACCTTCCTTGTGGGACTTTCCATGTGGAATTCCAGAGGAACTGTGCTATAGTACTTCTCAATGATTAAGTCCTTACAAATGCTAAAAGGACGAGCATGTGTGCTTCCCCCAGTGAAAACTGCAGCTGGCTTCCTGATCACCCTTTGATGGCTGCTGTTAATTGTCAGCTCGACCCCATCTAGAGCCACCTGGAAGGGCTTCTCCAGGAGGAACTGCCTAAATATGGTCGGCTGGTTCAACTGAGGTGGGAAGACACACCTTGAATGTAGGAATTCTGCTCTCCTGTGGGTAGAACTAGCTGCTTTAAGCTGCAGCCTTGACTTCCCCAAAAGTCAGTGGACCTGGAATCCTGAGCTATGGAATAAGCCTCTTAAGGTGGCCCTTGTCAGGGTGTTTTATGACAGCAGTATGAAAGAGATCAGGGCACACACACTAATGTGATACCCATGAGCCTCTATGGTTGCCTGGTTCCCACAGACTTCCCTTTCCCCTCTGTAGAGCCTCCCTTTAAATGCGAGGGCAAGAGACACTCAGGAAAGACAGAGGTTAGAGTTCTGTGCTATTAGCAAGCAACTTGAAGAAAGCAGAGACAAGTCAGAGATTGAAGAAACTATGTGTATGGGGCTGGGGGTATGTGTGTTTGTATATGGTGTGTATGTGTGTGGTGTGTGTGTCTGTATATGGTGTGTGTATATGTGTGGTGTGTGTATACATGGTATATGTATGTGTGTATGTGATATATGTATATGTGTGTATATGTATGGTATGTGTCTGTGTGTGTACAGTTTTATATACATACACAAATATATTACATTTAAAAATGTTGATAGAGGGCTGGTGTTCTGGCACATGTCTTTGATTCCAGTATTCTGAAGGTAGGGCATTCTGTGAGTTTGAACTAGCTTGGCCTGGTCTACATATTGAGTTCCAAGGCAGCCAGAGCTATGTAGTAAGACCCTGCCTCAAAAAAAAAAAAAAAAAAGTTAACAGCGTGGTTTGAGAGAGGGCTGGGCTGTTAGAGCCCTCATCGATCTTGCAAAGGACCTGGGTTCCCTTCCCAGTCCCCACATGGCCCCTCACAGTTGTGGGCAATCTAGTTCCACTGGGTCCAAAGTCCTCTCCGGACTCCATAGGCACCAGGCATGCAGGCAGTACACAGACATACATGCAGACAAAACACACATACGAGGTGAAAAGTTATAAAAAATGAAAAGATAATAAACTTAGAAGAATGAAAAACTTTTAAAGGCTGACAGATTTTACACTAGTGGAATATCAGAGTATGCCATAGACATTGGGCCTTAGACGCTCTTAAAAATTCAAAATATGGTCAGTAAGATTAAGGCAAATCTAGTTATCTTAAATCAGTTCCTCCTCCAGGAAAGAACCCTCTAATTTCCCGCCTCCGGAGACTAGCTATTAACATTCTGGAGCTAAACAGGGTAAAGGGAGAACCGCCGGCACCTGGGACGTGAACTTCCACCTATTTCCCTCCCTCCGTTTATCTTTTTCCTCTTTCTCAAACCCTGGTTAGTCAGGTATTGGGCCTCCTGGGCCAATCTCTAAATTATATATACACAAACACAATGATCATATATTTAAATACATAAATAACATTTAAACATGAATAATATATAACTCTGTGTAAGACATGTGTGAACATAAATGTGTAATTTATATAATTTGCATGTGCATGCATATAACACAATATATAACATACGCATAAAAAACCACCTTTCCATTAAATGTCTCTTTATCTTTTTCTGATACTTTCTGGAAATTTTTCCTCAAATTTATCTAAGTCTTTGCAGGAATTTGGAAAGACGTGGTGAGCACTATTGGCTGTGTGTGTGTGTGTGTGTGTGTGTGTGTGTGTGTGTGTGTATGAATGAGTGTGTAACTGAACCCAGGCCTTTGTAGTTTGGTATGCTCGGTAAGTGCTATACCAAGCCATGTCCCAAGCTGCTACCTTTTTCTTTTCTTTCTTTCTCTCTTTCTCTCTTTCTGTGTAGCCCTGGCTGTCCTGAAACTCACTCTGTAGACCAGGCTGGCCTCGAACTCAGAAATCCACCTGCCTCTGCCTCCCAAGTGCTGGGATTAAAGGCGTGCGCCACCACCGCCCGCGCTGGTTTGTTTGTTTGTTTGTTTGTTTTTTAGCTTTGATGTTTTATTATTAAGAAAATAGAAAGAGAAAAGAGATAGAAAGATAAAGAAAGAGGAGAAAATAGATAAGAAAAGCCATGACCACGTGGAAAGGAGAGAAGACAGAGAGACAGACAAAGAGAGGGCCAGGAGAGAACAGGCGGAGAGAGAGGGTTTTTTTTTTTTTTCAAGACAAGGTTTCTCTGTGTGACAGAGCTCTCTGGCTGTCCTGGAAATTACTTTATAGACCAGACTGGCCTCTGTCTCCCGAGTGCTGAGAGTAAAGGTATGTGCCATTACAACCAACCCTTCTTTTTCATGTTTTAATTTTGAGACAGGAGCTCACTAAGTTGCCCAGGCAGGTCATAAATTCACATTTCAAACCCAGGAGGAAAGGCTGAGGTGCCTATTTAACATATCAAAGCAGACCTGGCCTCCAGGTTCTTCCAGCATTCCCCATTCCTTACCTGTTACCAGGGACACCACCCTCTACCTTTAACTCTCCAGCCCAGGGGCTGGGCTGCCCTTCCCCCAGGGACTCTTCCCCGTACAATCCAGTCATTCTGGTTACCCACCTCCTTTTGTACCTTTGACTTCCTGGCTGCTGTGCTTACTTCCCCTTTCTCTCTTCCCCTCACCCCTCTCCTCCCTAGGTTTAGGGTCAAGTCCATTCTGGACTCTTCTAGGTGCTCTCCCGCGTATCTGTAATAAATGTTCCCCTCCACCACACCTAGGAGCAGTCTCGGCCTTTTGTTCTGTCTCATTCATGATACTCCAGCCTCAGCCTCCGGGTAGCTAAGATTACAGCCTGTGCCACCAGGACCAGCCAGCTCTGTTTTGGGTTTCGTTGTTATCTTATATGTATAGGTGGCATTTGTGCATGTACGTATGTTCTTGTGTACCCATGTACATGTATGCACGTGCATGTGAGTTTAAGTTCAAGCGGGGAAGCAGTCCCCATATCAGCCTGGCCTTTACATGTGTGCTGGAGATCTGAATCTAATTCCTCACCCTTGCAGAGCAAACACTTTACCCACTAAATCATCTCCCAGACGGTTTTATTTTGGTTTTAGTTGATTGATTTTTGTCTTCTCCCACCAACTGGGTTCCAGAGAGCGAGTGCAGGTCCTAAGGCTCCAGAGTCAGCATCCTTACTCACCGCACCATCTTTCTGACCCCTTGTTTTCTCTGTGTGGTTGGTCCTGGCTGATCTGGTCCTCACTGTGTAGCCCAGGCTTGTGTCAATCCTACTAGCTCAGCCTCCCAAGTGCTGGCAAGGCCACCCTATGTTTATTAATTAGCTAGAAATGTTTTTGATATTAGCCAGGAACCTTTTTGAGAGTTTACAACGAGGCTGGCTGAACAAGATTTGGAAGAGAGCTATGAAATGGTTGAGTTTTAAAAAAATAAGCAATAGGTGCTGGGGAGATGGCTTAGCTGTTAAGAACACTCTTCTTGAGGACCTGGGTTCAATTCCCAGCACCCACATGGCAGCACACAATTGTCTGTAGCTCCAGTTCCAGGGGATCTGACATCCTCACACGGACATACATACATACATACAAAACGCCAGTGCATATAAAAGTAAATTTTAAAAAAATCTTTAAAAGGGGCTGGAGAGATGGCTCAGTGGTTAATAACACTGACTGCTCTTCTGGAGGTCCTGAGTTCAATTCCCAGTAACCACATGGTGGCTCACAACCATCTGTAATGGGATGTGATGCCCTCTTCTGAAGTGTCTGAAGACAGCTACAGTGTACTCACATATAATAAATAAATAAATCTTTAAAAGAAAACTTTAAAAAAGGAACGAGTGTGATGTTGACACTGAGCAGTGATAACATTGTACGTTTTAAAGGATATGACATTCACCCCCATCTGGGCCTACTGTCCTAGGATCTGTCCATGTCCAGAGACTATACTTCTGCCTTTCCCCACTTTTCCCATTTCCTAAACTCTCAGAGTGGTACTAATAGACTATGCACAGAAAAACAAAGGAGCTGAAAAGGCAGGCCCCAAACTAGACCTAAGAGTGTATGAGGACAGATGTGCTGCCAGATGTGGTCTCAGCACTGGGGAGGTGAAGGCAGGAGTTCAAGGCCATCCTCGGGCAGTTCCAAACCAGCCTGGGCCATGTGAAACCCTGTTTCCGGTTTTTTTTTTGTTTGTTTGTTTTGTTTTTGTTTTTGTTTTTTTTTTTTGTTTTTCGAGACAGGGTTTCTCTGTGTAGCCCTGGCTGTCCTGGAACTCACTTTGTAGACCAGGCTGGCCTCGAACTCAGAAATCCTCCTGCCTCTGCCTCCCAAGTGCTGGGATTAAAGGCTTGCGCCACCACCGCCCGGCTGAAACCCTGTTTCTAAACCAACTAACCAAACAACCAAACAACCAACCAACCAACCAACTGACCAACCGACCGACCGACCGACCGACCGACCAAGTCGTACAAATAGAAAGAAGAGAAAGAATGGGCAGAAGTAGAGGAAGACTGCTTATCAGATAAAGGTTTTTGTGTTCAGACCTCATGACCTTCACCCCCACGGGCAGGTCCCCCTCTCATTAGGATGAGAAGGATTCTCAGGGAGTGGCTGCTGACAGCTGTTCTTAGTGGAGAGGACAGTGGCCAACAGGACCACTATGTCAACCTGCATTTTAAACCAACTTTGTATTATTTCTAGTCTCTAGGTTTTCCTGAGGGAAACGTCCCTGTCCTGTTGGTCTACACACCGATATGGATTAACTTTTTTTTTTCAAGATAGGGTTTCTCTGTGTAGCCTTAGCTGTTTCTGTCAACCAGGCTGTCCTCAAACTCAGAGATCTGCCTGCCTGGATGAAAGGCCTGGATTTACTCTCTTACTCTCTTAAGAAAGGGGACACACACAACAAAGTCTTTGTTCTTTACCAGAAAGCCTACAACTAAACAATAATCTTTAGATAGTCATTTATTAATGACCTTCCAGGTAGCAGACACTGTCTCGTCTCTTTTTGTTTGTTTCTAGATTTATTTATTTATTATATGTAAGTACACTGTAGCTGTCTTCAGACACATCAGAAGAGGGCGTCAGATCTCATTATAGATGGTTGTGAGCCACCATGTGGTTGCTGGGATTTGAACGCAGGACCTTAGGAAGAGCAGTCGGTGCTCTTAACTGCTGAGCCATCTCTCCAGCCCAGACACTGTCTCATCTTGATCACAGGGTCCGAGTTGTGGCAAAGATCCTCATCTTCTGACCAGTGGTCAACATCTGCAATTGCACACCTGATTCTCCAAGCAGCTGATTTTAAAGGATGAATCCATCCCCAAAGACCTTCAATCCTGGTCATTTCCAACCAGCTACTCTTCACATATCTCTAAGCGCTCCTCTCTCTCTCTCTCTCTCTCTCTCTCTCTCTCTCTCTGTGTGTGTGTGTGTGTGTGTGTCTGTCTGTGTCTCTGTGTGTGTGTGTGTCTATGTATTCTAGTCTCCATCTTTCGAGTAAGAACAAGTCCACCCATCACACTGATAAAAAGACAAAATTGCAATAGTCTATTGTGAAGATTTTAAAGATTTTAATTGGCTTCATTTTTGGTTTTGGATTCGAGTAAGTCTTCAAAAGAGGGAACAAGGGTTTTAATGAAACACACAGAGGAGAAAGACTGAGGGAAGGCAAGCCAAGAACACAGGTGGGTCTGTCTGTCGCAGCAATTCCCTCCTACTTCTTCCTTCTCAGTCTCACTCTGTCCTGGAACACTCTGTATAACCGAGGCTGTCATCGAACTCACAGCAATGCTTCTGCCTCAGCTTTCCAAGTGTGGGATTATAGTTTTTTGGTTTTTTTTTCTTCTTTTTTCTTTCTGATAGCAAATATTCTTTCACATCATTTTCAGGGATTATAGTTGTTAATCAAAGCGTTCACACTGAAGCTCTTTTCCTGCTGGAGTTGATCGAATAAACAAACAAACAAACGAGGGAGAGAGAGGGTGGGGGAGGAAGAGGAAGAGGAAGGAGAAAATGGACCAGTTGTTTTCTTTTTTTTTTTTTTTTTTTTTTTTTGGTTTTTCGAGACAGGGTTTCTCTGTATAGTCCTGGCTGTCCTGGAACTCACTTTGTAGACCAGGCTGACCTCGAACTCAGAAATCCTCCTGCCTCTGCCTCCAAAGTGCTGGGATTAAAGGCGTGCGCCACCACTGCCCGGCTGACCAGTTGTTTTCAAAAGTACTTTCCCTGAATATCTGGGACCAGGAGATACAAAAGTAGAGAAACAATGGCCAAAGCCAAGTTAGTTCAAGTTATCTTCTCCCTCTCCGTCCCTCCCTTCCTCTCTCCCTTACCCTCTCCCTCCCTCCCTGCCTCCCTCCCTCCCTCCCTCCCTCCCTCCCTCCCTCCCTCTCTCCCTCTCTCTCTCTCTCTCTCTCTCTCTCTCTCTCTCTCTCTCTCTCTCCCTTCAGACTTCTAGGAAGATCAAATAGCAACATTAGCTTGGCGACTGCAAACATGGATGGCCCCACTTTTATTTTTTTAAGTCTGGTCTGTTGAGGTGCTAGACAAAACAATGGCTTATTATATTTCTACCTATTAACGTACCTGTGACCCCAACACTTAGGATGAAGGCAGAAAGATCATAATGACCACATAATGGTCATCCTGAAGTACATGGTGAGTTTTCTAGCCTGGGCTAGAGAAACCCTGACTTAAAAAAGAGAGAGGTTCTACAAAGTGAGTTCCAGGACAACCAGGGCTACACAGAGAAACCCTGTCTCGAACCCCCCCCCCCAAAAAAAGAGAGAGGTACTGGGAAGATGATTCTGCTGTTAAAAGAGCTTCCTGCTCTTCTAGAAGAGTACAGGTCAGCACCCATGTTGGTTGACTCCCAACTGCCTGTAATTAACTCCAGCTCCAGGGAGATCCAACTGCTGGCCCACATGCACACAACCACACACAGACATATGTATATACACACATAACTAAAAACAATGAAAATAAATCATTAGTGTGTGTGGTCTCTGTGTGTGTGTGTATGTGTGTGTGTGTGTGTGTGTGTGTGTGTTGGAAGAAAGACTGAGGAAGAAACACAATGTCAACATCTGGCCTCTATACACACACACACACACACACTTAAAATATACATCTTAAGGCTGGCTGTAAATAATGGTGAATGCCTTAAATCCCCCAGCACTGGGGAGATAAACAGATCTCAGTGTCTGGTATTTTTTGTTTTTTTTTTTTTTTTTTTGGTTTTTCGAGACAGGGTTTCTCTGTGTAGCCCTGGCTGTCCTGGAACTCACTTTGTAGACCAGACTGGCCTCGAACTCAGAATTCCACCTGCCTCTGCCTCCCAAGTGCTGGGATTAAAGGCGTGTGCCACCACTGCCCGGCCAGTGTTTGGTATTATACCCTGGGACCAGAGACTGAGGTACATACATATTTTACATATCAAAGCAGACCTGGCCTCCAGGGTCTCCCAGAATCCCTTAGTTCCTTACCTGACATACCCTATCCCCAACCCTGAATGTTCCAGCCCAGGGGGCTGCCCTTCCCCCAGAGTCTTTTCCATATATAATCTAAAACATTTTGGTTTCCCAGCCCTTCTCTGTCTGTCTGTCTGTCTGTCTGTCTCTCTCTCTCTCTCTCATCTGTCTGTCTCTGTCTCTGTCTGTCCCCACTCCCTTCCCCATAACTTCCCTGCCCTCCTTCCTTGGGGCCAGTGAACTTGCCCAAGAGCAGCTTCCCAATAAACTTTAATTTAATAAAATCTAATCTGATTTGAATTGGCTCTCGTCACTCGTAGAAAAGTAATTTATCACTCTGTGATTTCAAGGCCAGCTTGGTCTACATAGTGAGTTCCAAAACAGCCAGGACTTTGAGACCCTGTCACAAAAATAGTAAAACAAACAAACAAACAAACAAATAAATGGGTGTGTGGAGGCACATACATGTTCCCAACCCTGAGGAGGTAGAGTTAGGAAGATCATAGGTTCAAAGTCTACTTAGGAATTCAAAGCCAGCTTGAGAATTTAATTTTTTTTCTTTTGAATTCCCAAGAATTCAAGAGGAAAAAAATAAAACACCAAAAATGTGAAAATTAATTAAAATAAGAAAGATGAGGTGGGCAGTGGTTGCGCACGCCTTTAATCCCAGCACTTGGGAGGCAGAGGCAGGAGGATTTCTGAGTTCAAGGCCAGCCTGGTCTACAGAGTGAGTTCCAGGACAGCCAGAGTTACACAAAGAAGCCCTGTCTCAATAAATAAATAAATAAATAAATAAATAAACAAACAAACAAACCAACCAAAAAAAAGAAAAAGAAAGATATGTCATTAAAAACTTAACAATTGATAAAGTTTTTCTTAAAGAATTATTTATTTTATTTATGTGAGTACACTGTAGCTGTCTTTCAGACACACCAGAATAGAGCATCAGATCCCATTATAGGTGGTTGTGAGCCACCATGTGGTTGCTAGGAATTGAACTCAGGATCTCCGGAAAGAGTAGTCAGTGCTCTTCACTACTGAGCCATCTCTCCAGCCCTTGATAAAGTTTTTAATAGTCTGACTGAGATACAGTCCATGTGCTGAGAGTTTGCCCTCCTACAGTATACAAATCACTGTTAGTATAACCAACACCACTACCAAGTTCCAGAATGTTCTATACATCCCACCTAAATAAGCACCCTCCCCCATGCTTAGTCATTTCCTGTTCCCCCAGGTCCTGGTGCCTCTAACCTACCGTCTGCTTCTACAGGTTTGCTTCTTTTGATTGTTCATATTAATAAATCATAATATATGGCTATATTTGTAGTTTGTTTAACTCAGCATGATAGTTTCCAGGCCCCCCTAAGCTGCAGGGTGGGTCAGTTCTTCACACCTTCTTGTGACTGAATAACATTCCATTAGATGGACACACAGATTCACGTAGGATTGTTTCTCTTTTACAGCCACAATGGCTAATGTTTCTGTGAGCACTTGTGCACAGATTTGAGCTAGACGTAGTTTTCAGGTTTTTTTTTAGTATACTTTGGAATGAGATTTCTGGCTCATATAGTAATTCTGTGCTTACAGTTTTGAGCGGCAGACCGACTGTTTCACAAACAGCTCTCCATTTGACAATTCCACGGGCCAGACACAAGGGTGTGTGGTTGGCACAGGTGTGACACACACCTGTAACCAAAGTGCCTTAGGAAGCTAGGGCCAGCCGGGGTAAGGTGGGAAGGCCCTGACTCAGATAAATCAGATTAAAAGGCCTGGGGGATACAGCTCATGGTAAGGAGAATACTTGTGCCACTCCCCTGCAGCTTCTAAGTTTTGTCCCCATAATAAACAGGCAAGAGACGGAACCTCATTGAAGGCTTGGGATTTTGACTACTGGGAGCGGTTTTATGAGATAAGGTCTCCTGCAGCCTGGGCTAGCCTCAGACTCTCTCTATAGCTTAGGATGACCCTGAATTTCTGAACCTCCAGCCTCTGCTCCCCTAGTGCTAGGATTTTGAGCTTGTTTCACCAAGCTGCTTTAGTTACTGTCTTTCCTTTCTCTGTTTTGATTGTTATTCACATCTATTAATTACATGATAATGGGCTACATTGTAACATTTTCATTCACATAGATAATGTGCTTTTGTCATATTCATTTCTCATCGCCCTCTCACTCCCTGATTAAGGATTCTAGGTTTTTTTTTTTTTTTTAACAAGCTCCTGGGTGAGGGATTACTTATAAGAGCATGGGCTTCCTGCTAGCAGTTCATCATTGAAGAAGATGTTCTTCCCTCAGGGACTATTAACTATTCCCTAGCAAATCCCTCAAGGATTGCTGGGATGTCATGAGCCCTTACCCTTGATGTGTTCTTTTTCTTTTCTTTTCTTTTCTTTTCCCTTTTCCTTTAAAAAGTTATCTTGGAGACAGACTCTTAATAGGTAGATTAGACTGGTCTGAAACTCAGAGAGATCTGCCTGCCTCTGCCTCCCGAGTGCTGGGATTAAAGGCATGGGCTACCATGCCCAGTGACCCTGGAATTCTGGGTAATTCTGCTCTGCCTGTAAGTGCTGAGATTGCAGGCTTGAGCCACCATAGGCAGTTCAATTTTAACGTCATTTTAAACACAGTCATTTTTAATTTTGATAAAATATAATTTATACATTTTTGATTTATATGTTTTTGTTTTTGATGTTTAAGAAGGCTTTGTCCAATCCAAGTTCACAAAGATTCACTCCTATATTCCCTGAGTGTTATATTTTAACTCATATCGAGGCCTGTGAGCCACACTATACATCCTAGCCTGGCCTCGAACTCCTTATTTAGGCAAAGATGAACTTGAATTTTTGTTTTAAAAAAAGCATTGAAGCCGGGCGGTGGTGGCTCACGCCTTTAATCCCAGCACTTGGGAGGCAGAGGCAGGAGGATTTCTGAGTTCGAGGCCAGCCTGGTCTACAAAGTGAGTTCCAGGACAGCCAGGGCTACACAGAGAAACCCTGTCTCGAAAAACCAAAAAAAAAAAGCATTGAAGGTGCATCGGGGAGGCTGTTGCCTCCTAGCCAAAGGAATGAAATCTACCTCTTCTCAGCGTCTCCCCCTTTAAGAGTTCCATCTGTTTCAGCTGCTCAGTCACCAGGCCAAGAGATCACCCCTCGGGCAGGTAAATTAGTTCATCAAAAGCTATGGTAAAAGCCGGGCAGTTTTGGCATACGCCTTTAATCCCAGCACTTGGGAGGCAGAGGCAGGAGGATTTCTGAGTTCGAGGCCATAGCCTGGTCTACAAAGTGAGTTCCAGGACAGCCAGGGCTACACAGAGAATCCCTGTCTCGAAAAACCAAAAAAAAAAAAAAAAAAAAAAAAAAAAAAGCGATGGTAAAGAGACATAAGGAATAGTTATTGCTTTAATTAATGGCTCTTTCTTTCTTTCTTTCTTTTTTGGTTTTACGAGACAGGGTTTCTCTGTGCATCCCTGGCTGTCCTAGGACTCGCTCTTTTGGGAACTACTTTTCCCAGAATTCCAGCCCCTTGCATAGTCCCCACAGAGCCAAACAGAGCTTCTAGATCTGCCTGCTAGGCTCTGCAACATCTAACCTCTTCTCTAATTTTGTCCTTTTCTTTCAGGTGCTGACCGCTGCCTCCGCTGCTTTTCCTGATACACGGGGCTTCTCCGCTTTTTTTTTTCTTTTTTAATTTATTATTTTATATGTGGGGGTGTTTTGCCTGCATATATGTCTGTGCACAGTACATGCCAGAGAGTATGTCTCATCTGAACTGGAGTTACAGATTGCTATTTGCTGCCACCTGAGTACTGGGAACTCAACCTTGGGTCCTCTTAGAAGAGCAGCCAGTGCTCTTAACCTCTGAGCTATCTCTCCAACCCCTCTCTACTTCTTTCCTAAAGGCCTGTTTCCTGCTTCGTGTCTGACCTCCACTTAACTCAAAGGACATGGCTTTCCCCCATACTTTTCTTCATTCTTCCCCATGCAGCTACCAAGATTTACAACTTGCCTGTCCTGGGATTTTTCTATTAAACTCGAATAAAGTTGGCCCTCAAGCTGCCATTTGAGTCTGTTCCTAAATTACTTTATTAGTGAGACTAAGTTCCCCCAGAAGGAAACCCAATTTCCCCAGTAACGTGCAGCAACAGTAGCAGTAAGACTTCCACTTCCAGGGTGATGGCATTACAGACATGCACCACCACTGCGGTTAGGGGTGTGTGGTTTACAGATCTAACCCAGGGCTTTTCGCATGCTTGGCAGGCACTATAGCAACAGGGCTACATTCAGTCCTCCATTTATTTGCTTGTTTGTTTTTGCAGTCCTGCCTGGGGACAGGACCCAGGGTCTCATGACAAGTGCTTTACCACTAAGCTACAAGCTATATCCTCGGCTTGAGTGCTCTGTCTCTCTCTGCCTCCCCCTGCCTCTCTCCCTTTCTCTCTCCCCACACCCCCACTTCCCCACCCCCTACCCCCCACCCCTCCACCTCCACCCCATCCCCATCCTCCACCCTCCTCTCTCCCACTCCCAGGACAGGGTTTCTCTGTGTAGCAGCCCTAGCTGTCTCAGAGCTCACTCTGTAGACCAGGTCTTGACTCATTAAACTGTTTTAGATCTGTCTTCCTCTGCCTCCTGAGTGCTGGAACCAAAGGCCTGCAATACCAGGCCAGGCTCCTCAGCAATTTTTAACTTTTATTTCTAAATGAAGTCTCAAAAGAAAAAAGTTTATTGTTGGCCTCGGAATTTTTTACTCCTGCCTCAGCCTCTCTGACTGTCCCCTCTGCACTGGCAGGCCTGCTGTGCTAGACTCTTACAAACAACCTCTAATTTAGGCAAAGGTGGAACGGAATCTTGTATGTTGTTAATGGCATTGCATGCAGATAGGACAGCTGTTTTCTTTTTTAAGATTTATTTATTTTTAGGTATATGAGTATACTGTAACTGTCTTTAGACACACACTGGAAGAGTGCAACAGACAGTTGTGACCCACCATGTGGTTGCTGGGATTTGAACTCAGGACCTCTGGAAGAGCAGTCAGTGCTCTTAACGCCGTGCCATCTCTCCAACCCCAGACAGCTGTTTTCTTAGGTTGTTTGTTTTGTTTTGTTTCTTTAGATTTTAAATTGTGAGTGTGTGTATCTGGGTCTGTGTGAGGCTGTGTATAAATGTGAATGTAAGTACTCAAGGAGGCCGGAAGAGTCAGACCTTCCTGGAGTTGTGAGCTACAGTGTGAGTGCTGAGAACCTGACCTAGGTCCTTTGATTGATTAATTAATTAATTCTTGTTCTTAACTGTTGATCCACCTACTTAGCACCTGTCACTTGGTTTTGTGTTTATTTGAGACTGGGTTTCACTATATAGTCATAGCTAGCCTAGAACTTAACGGGCTATGTAGACCAGGCTGGTCTGGAACTTCGGGATGCACTTGCCTCTGACCCCAGAGTGGTGGGATTCATGGATAGTGCTGTCTTGGACGAGATGTCTTTATTTTCATTCTTCTCATTCAGGAATCTATTTCAAGAAGTGAACTGTACAAAAGCATCATGTCTAAGGGTGAGCTAGAAGGAACATAGATGTTTACCATTAAGAGACTGGATGAAAGAGTTGTGTTCAATAGAAAAGACGCAGCCGGGCGGAAGTGGTGTTCCTCTTTGCTCCCAGCACGTAGGAGGCAGAGGCAGGCTGTATTGTACTGTGCCAGTTTCTTATGCTCATACACAGAAAAGGAGAGATTCAGTGTGCATGTGGTGCATACATACATACATTCAGGCACAAAGTCATATGCATAAAATAGTACAAAATTTAAAACAACTTTTTTTTAAACCTATTTTTATTTTATGTGTATGAGTACACTGTAGCTGTCTTCGGACACACCAGAAGAGGGCATCAGATTCCATTACAGATCGTTGTGAGCCACCATGTGGTTACTGGGATTTGAACTCAAGACCTCTGGAAGAACAGTCAGTGCTCTTAACCGCTGAGCCATCTCTCCAGTCCCAGACATTTATTTTCAACAGAATATTTTTAAGGCTTCTTCTAATTTTATATGCGTTGGTGTTTTGCCTGCATTTATCTTTATGTGAAGGTGCCAAATCCTCTGGAACTGGAGTTACAAACAGTTGTGAGCTGCCAGGTGGGTGCTGGGAATTGAACCCGGCACCCTGTAAGAACAGTCAGTGCTGTTAACCACTGAGCCATCTCTCCAACTCCCAGAACAGACATTTTTATTTTTTATTAATTAATCAATTAATTGTTCTCAGGACTCACACATGTCTGGTCACTGTTCTACCATTAAGCAACATTACTAAGATTTTTTTTATTTTTATTTTTTTATTTTTTTTATTTTATTTTTTTTTTTTGGTTTTTCAAGACAGAGTTTCTCTGTATAACCCTGGCTGTCCTAGAGCTCACACTGTAGACCAGGCTGGCCTCAAACTCAGAAATCAGCCTGCCTCTGCCTCCCAAGTGCTGGGATTAAAGGTATGGGCTACCACTGCCTGACTTAAAAAGCCTTTTTTTTTTTTTTTTTTTTTGGTTTTTCGAGACAGGGTTTCTCTGTGTAGCCTTGGCTGTCCTGGAACTCACTTTGTAGACCAGGCTGGCCTCGAACTCAGAAATCCTCCTGCCTCTGCCTCCCAAGTGCTGGGATTAAAGGCATGCGCCACCACCGCCCAGCTAAAAAGCCTTTTTTAAAAAAAATCAATTAATCTATTATTTTCAAATGTAGCATTCTATAGTCCAGACTGGCTTAGGATCCACTAAGTAACTCATACTGGCCTTGAACTCGTGATCCTCCTGCTTCTGCAGCTTAAGTAGCTGTAATTACAGGCCTAATTCACTAGGCCAGGCTGACCTTTTCATTTTCTTCTGTTTATTTTCCAAGTTTGCCACAGTACATGTACAGATAATTATGACACGAAGCTGGGAGCCCGGCTGTCCTGGTTCAGAGAATGAGAGTGCCCGGTTAGCTGGGATTTGACCTTTATGATCACAGAGACCCCTGCTTTAAGGAGCCAGGCAGAGCACCTCAGAGCTGTCAGAGTCTAGAGGGAGGGAGGACTAGCTGTGTATCCACTGCGGAGGCTCCTGGCTGGGCTGGAGCAGGTAAGGAGAGCTGGGGAGCAGATGGTGGCTGCAGTCAGCAGGAGCTGGGCTTGATCGTCCCTCAGGCCTCCTGGACAAGGAAATCCCTGTGTGCTAGGAGAGGCTCCAGATGGTAAGACGCAGGCTGCTGTTGGCAGGAAGGGCGCTCAGCTCTTTTCCAGTCTAGCTCAGGGGCACATTCCAAGTCACTCAAGAGAGACAGGGACTGAAACTGACAATGAGTCTAACCTCTTAGACATCCAAACCCTCCTTCCGAGGTGAACCCTCTGCCAAAGGGTGAGAGCCCCAAGGAGACCGGAGTGATCTGGAACCTGGAGGCTGGAGGGGGATCTTGGGCTTGCTTTGTGGCTGAGGTGCATCAGACACTGGGCTAGAGAGGAGCTGCCCCCAGGTGGGGAAGGGACCCCAGGAGGCTGGGGCAGGATATCATTGCTCAAAGCCAGACTGGGCCACATAGTGAAACCCTGTCTCAAAAACCAAAAACAGATCTGGCGAGATGGACGGCTCAGCCCATGACGGTGATGCCACCAAGTCTGAAAATCGAAGTAGAATGGGCTATATACTGTGGCAGGAATATGGCCACCCATACATACAAAACAAAGTAGTAAGTGTGAGATATTCTTTGTACAAAATAAATTTCTTACCAGAAACCTGAGACTCGGAGAAGTTTGTTTGTCCAAAGGCATACGGCTTGTGATGGAGTGAGATCCCCACCCCCAACTCTGACTCATCATAATGGCAGGGAGGGAGATCAGGGTGGGTTTTTTGTTTGTTGCTTTTTAGAGATAGGGTTTCTCTGTGTAGCCCTGGCTATCCTGGAACTCTCTATGTAGACCAGACTATCCTGGAACTCATAGAGATCCTCTTGTCTCTGCCTCCGGAGAGCTAGGATTAAAGGCAGGTGCTACCATAAGTATCTGGAGTTGTGTAGCTGTTATTTGCCCCCCCCCCTTCCCCTGCACACATACCCTTTTCCTTTCCCTCTCTCCACTTTCTAGTGAGATTCTGGGAATTGAACCCAGGCCATGTACATGCTAGGCTCTACCACTGACTGCTAACCTGGTCCCCAGAAGTGAGATCTCACAGTTATCATTTGTCATCCATGCTGGGTCGTAGAAATAAGGAGAGAAACTGGTGTGGTGACATATATACCTGTGAGCTCAGCGTGTGAGAGAAGTAGGAAGATCTGGAATTTAGGATCGTCCTAGGCTGCATATGAGTTTGAGGCCAACCATGACTACATGAAACCCAAAATATGACAAAAAGGGGGATGAGAGGCTTGTTCTTACAGACTGTGAATGTGCATGGGGGACATAGAGGTATTTGGTATTTACAGAGTAATGACTTCTTTAACAAGTTTTTTGCACATTTGTTTGTACGCTCTCGTGTGCGTGTGTGAGTCTGAATGCATATGGGTGCAGCAGAGCATGTGTGTGTGGGTCAGAGAACAACCTGTGGGCAATCAGGTCTTGCCTTCCACCATTTTGGTCCTCTTGCCAGTGCTAGAGAGTAATGATTTTTTTTTAAATCCTGAATGATGCTATTTCCTCCCACAGTGTTTGTGGAAGGCAGGCTTGGGTCATCTGTCAATCTGAAGTGAGGAACAGGTCCAAAAAGCTACCAAGTCTCAGTATTGCTCTCTGACATTTTAGAGTTTGCTGGAATTCACATACATTCTGATGCGTAGGGGACTTTGAGACTAAAGAAGTGCCCCTGCCTGACACTGTTAGCATGGACGGAAGTGGAAGGAAGGAAACCCACTTGCACAGTTGCCCCTAACAGACCAGAATGTTCTCACTGTCCTGCATTTCCTTCCACCTATAGCTCAAACCGTGAATTCGTGGACGACTACAGGGTGGGCATGACTGCATGCTGTCCCTTTTCCTCACACAGATCCATTAGTGATGTTGAGCCCAGCAATATTTAACCCCAGGCCCTGTGACAACAGCCCCTTCAGGCCCTTGGACTGAGAGTCCTGCAGACGTCCGTAGGGTGATGAGGCACACCCTGTGCTGCCTGTGTTACTTATGCCTCTGTCAGAGAAGCCCCTGACAGAGAAGCACGTCCCTGGGACACATCCTCTTTGTTCAGAGGTGCACGCCAGCACCGGCTGCACAGTGCCCTGTCTGTAGTCGCTCTTCCTTTGACTCTCTGGTGTTCCTTTTTTGTTGCATGCTGTGGCTGTGTTTATTAATTACTCTGTAGCTTAATCTTATTAAGTACACACTAATCCTGTGAACTGTTTACCATGGGAATGAGTTTTTTTATACCACAGATTTTGCCTTCAAGAGATAACAGTCTCAACATACTAGCTAGGGTCAATCCCACCCTCCTTGGGAGTGACCAGGTTACTTTCTCTCTCTCTCTCTGACTATACCTGCCACCAACAGCACATGACAACACCTGTGGGCCACCTGTTCTCATAGGGCCCTCAACTATTACCCATCCAATGTACCAAAGAGTCCCCAACGGTGACTCACCCTAGACCAGGGTGGAGCAAAATATGGCAGATTTGAACCAGACCTATAAATCTTTGTTGGGGCTACTGGCGGTGATTAAGCCTTAATTCCTCATTTTTTTCAATTAAGATATCGCTAACTTCATGGGGTTGCCTGAAAGTTAAATGGGATATAACAGCAAGCTCTTAAAAGCCAATGCTCCGTGATTGATTATGGAAGCATCTCAGTAGATTTTTTAAAAGCTTTTTGCATAGCTCGGTGAAGCCTATCCCATAATAGTTACAGACCTTTTGTGACAAGGAGCACACCATTCCCTTTCCCCATATTCTCCTGCCTTGGCCTTCCAGACTACCACAGGATTCATAAATGAAGCTACACCTATAAGCATTCACCTTCCCCTCAATCTACACATTTTCTTTTCTCTTGAATTATTTCTGTACCTGATATATAATCCATTTAAAAATTTGGGCCTCTAAGGCAAAATGGGATGACAGGGAGAGGCTTAAAAATTGAGGGTAATACCTAGAATCATGATTTTCTCCAGTAAACAGTAATCTTTGGTGCCTCTGGTTAATATCAGAAGGAAGTAGGCTCCTGATTTAACACAATGTCTTGTACTTTAAATCCACGGACCCTTAAAATTAGACTTTGACAAAGGCTGCCAGCCCGGGATTCATCTTAAAGGAGATCAAAAATGTTTATATCTTCCACAGGTGCCCCAAGAGATAAAAGTCAGAGGTGAAGACTTCATTAAAATTGCTAAATTTTTTTTTTGCTAGTTTAAAAAATGTTTATGTATAGTTGTTTTCTGTCTCCTTGGCTAGTTTGTAGTTTATGTACTGATAAAGTTTTAAAGTATATTAATTTTTTGTTTGGTTGGGGTTTTTTGTTTTTTTTTTTTTTGTTTTTCGAGACAGGGTTTCTCTGTGTAGCCCTGGCTGTCCTGGAACTCCCTTTGTAGACCAGGCTGAAAAAGAGCCAAGGGGAAAGTTTCCTGAACTGGGATGCTCCGATGCGGCGTGGTTTGGGCAAGCGGCAGGAGCTGCCCCTGCCGAAGTCGTAGTGTAGCTTCCTCGCGGGGCAAGCGAGCACAGACAGCCTCACGAGGGTCCTCGAAGGCACTTCTACCATCACTGGACCTAAAAGCCGTGAGATCGGTCGGACTGTGGGCCTCAAAACTGGGGGCAACAGGGTGAACCCCGAAGCCACAGCCTCAGAGGGCGTCCGAAGGCTCAGGCGAAATGGGGTCCGGGAGAGCCCGGAAGACGCAAGGCAAAGCCCGTCCACAGACGTACAGGCGAGCGCGGTGGGGGTGGGGGCGGGGGTCCCGGCACCGGAAGGTCTTACATCAGCCAGCCCACGTGCGACCCGAGGGCCAGGAGGCGCGCGCGACCCGGGAGGCGGTGCCGCAGTCCGGGCTGAGCTTAAGGCGGGTCCCGCCCCGCCCTCCGTGCGCCTCCCCAGTCCGCGCTGCAGCCCGGGCTCCCGAGCCGAGCGGCGCCGCGCAGGGCCGAGTGGAGCCGAGCAGCCGCCGCGTCGCGTCGCCGGTTTAAGCGCAGTGCGGGGCCTTGGCCGGGGGCGGCAGTAGTGAGGCCAGAGCCGCGCTCCAGCCCCCTTTTCCCTCCATGGTTTCTCTCCGCTCCCGCGAGTAACTTGGCTCCGGGGGCTCCGCTCGCCCGCACGCCCGCACGCCGTCCGGGACCACGCCGCCTCCTCCAGCCGCCTCCCTCCGACGGCCCTCGCCGCGCAGGCCGGGTCGCCTCTCCCCCCTCCGCCCCCGCCGCGGAAAGTTAAGTTTGGAGAGGGGGGACGAGGGGAACATGGACATGAAGAGGAGGATCCACCTGGAGCTGAGGAACCGGACCCCGGCAGCTGTAAGCAGAACCCCTCGGGCGCTCGCGACCCCGATGACTTGCAAGTAATGGTGGCCACCTGCGGGCCACCGGGCTCCGGCCGTGGCGCGGGGAAGGCGCTGCTCGCAGCTCGGACGGGGACAGGGAAGGCGGGCGGAAGGCGCGGAGGGGGGAGCGAGCGCGCGGGCATTAACTCTTTGGCGCCCGCGGGCCCCCGTGGCCACGGGGAGGACGGCGGGTGGAAAAGCAAACTTTGAGCCGCTCGCACGCCCGGTCCTCTCCCGGAGGGAGCGCTTGTGCGTGTGGCCGGCGGCGAGGGCGGGCGCGGGGGTTGTGTAACGCTGGGAGCCATGTTTGCAGCCTCCCGGGATGCGCGGCCGGGCGGAGGCCGGGCCTGCCGAGGAGCCGCGCCGCCAGGCCCGCCGCGGGGCCGGACCAGGTTCCATGCGCCCCGCGGCTCGCAGGGCCTCGCCGAGAAGGGGGTTCGGGTCCCTGAGGGGCGCGGAACCCCCTCGGGCGCGGCCTGGCGCGGAACGGGGGAGGGGCGGGCCTGGCGGCGGAGGTGGCGCAACCGCCGCCCCTCCCGAGGCCAAGTTTGAAAAAAGGATGCGCTTCCCGCCATTTTTCAAGCCTAAAAATATAACTTCGCCCCTCCTTTGCCTGGCTCGCCTTCGCCCTCGGCCTTGCCCACGCGGGCTTCCTGGGGCGGCCGGGCACCGTCGCCGCGGTGGCTTCGCCCTCCCCCGCGCCGCCGCCCGGGGCCTTGCCCGAGAGGGAGGCCGGCCCCTCGGTGTGGGCGGCCGGCGGCTCCGCGCGCCAGCCGGGGCGCGCCACAGCGCCATGTTGGCGGGCGCCGTCTTCCTCCGCCGGGTGAGCCGGCCGCCCTCGCGCTGCCTGTCGGTCCCCGGGCTGCCCCCGCCCCGCGGGCTCGGATCCGCGCGCACTGGAAGCGCGGCACTCGGCCACCGCCGCCGCCTCGTCCCCTCGCGGGCGCCCTCCCCCTTCTTAAAAGGGCAACGGTGGCCGACGCGGGGCTGGGGCGGCCTGGGCCCCGCACGTGTTCCACGCGGCCTCTGCGGCCGACCGTGCGCAGGCCGCGGGCCCGACGCCGCCCTCGTGCGCCGCGGCGCGTGCGGGCGCGACCCTGGGCCCACGATGTCGTGTGGGACGGGCGGCCCGCGGCCTGGGCTGGCGCACGCAGGTGACTGTGGCTAACAAGTTGGGAACTTGTGGAGATGGCCTGCCCGGGTGCGCCTGGCATGCCCGAGGCTTTGTGTTTCTGCCACAGGCCTTGAGGTCGGCACCGCCGAAGTGTGGGGCGGTCCCTGAGGACTGATTGGGTGGTGTCCCTGTTCCCGGGGCCCTGAGCATTTCACCGGCACGTGTCCCTTCCATCCCTCAGTCAGACATTTTGTGCCCACCACGTGCTGGGAAATTGAGTTGTTAAACCATCTTCTTCCTTTAACTTGAAAAGATGAGTTAATGCCTTGAGCTTTTCACTCCAGTCAGCCACAAAAATCAATATGAGTATGGAGTAGCTAAATTTAGGTAAAATACTCATTTTCATCTTAAACTCTCTTGACAAAGTCAGGCCAGAGCCTTGGAATTAGAAGTGAGTTAGGGACTACACCTTTAAAGCGCCCACAAGCAACAAGTGGTTGATGGATAACGCATTGGGCACCCTAGGTTTCTTGAACCACTGATTTATTGCATTTTCAGCTTACAGTATGTCAGGGCCTGGCAAACCTGCGTAAACGACTATCCCCTGCCCTCCTGGGCCTCAGACTGGGGGCGGTGGGACTCTACCTCCTTTTCGTATCTTGGCAGGTTAGAAGGGGCCTTGGGTAAGTGTCTTTGAGATAGCCACCAAGATTATGAGGGTGTGGAGGGCAAGCTACTTAGAGGGAGCTGGGCCATTGGTAGATGCTTATTTAGAAAAACTTTGACCTAAAACTGAAGGATTTGAAGGGGAAAATTGCTGCGGGTATTTTGTGGTGTTTTTGTGTGTGTGTGTGTGTGTGTGTGGGTTTTTTGTTGTTTTGTTTTTGGAGACAGGTCTTTCAAGCAATCCTTAATCTCTGCCTTAGCCTCCTGAGTACTGGTACCTTCACACCTGGCAATTTGGGGGGGGGGGGTCATGTGTTGTGCATGCAGTGTCATAAGCAAATGAGAAGTTCCAACCAAGGTGGTGCCTTTTAAATGAACTCTTCCCTCTTGAGTGTGCTGGTGCTCTGATCCAGTACTCAGGAGGCAGAGGCAGGCAGATCTCAGTCAGTATGAGGCCAGCAGGGTCCTGCAGTGTGTCCTTCCCTCAAAAACAGAACACTAAGCTCTTTGTATACTGTAATGTCCTAGAACACACTGCAGAAACCTTTGGTGCTTAATTGATAGGTTGACCCTTGGGACCCTACAGATTTGGGGTGCTGGAGAGATCTCAGTCTCCAGTTGCATGTATTGTTAAAGTTACTGAGATATAAGCCAGATATAAGAGAGTAGAGGTTTGATCTTTAAATACACATTGGTGCCTAAAAAACTAAATGATTGCGTGTGCTCTGGTGTTCTTCTAAGTCCTGGACACCTCCTGGTAACATTGATGTACCATCTGGTGCTGTCTCTCCTCCTAAGTACATAGGCCAAAGGTAACAAGTCCAGGTTCATATGCTGCACCTCTTACTGATGAACATGGGTGTGCTCTTTTCCTTAGGGGAGGCTTTTGAATACTTAATTCAAAGTTTTTCCAAGTCCAAACCAGCTCTTGCAGCAGTGTGTGTTCACAGTGGGGGAAATGGCATAAAATGACATTGTACCAAAAAAGCAAAAGTTAATGCCATTTGAAAGATTTTTATGGGCAAGAATAGAGTTAGGGATGCTAGAGATTGAACCAAGGGCATATATTGTATCAATAACCTTCCAGTCTTATCCTCTAGTAACTTTTATTTTGTGGAAAATACCATACACTGGATGGGGATGTCTCAGTGGTAGACCTGATGCAGTATTCTATGAGGCCATTGATTCATTCCCCAAATTGCCACCTTCCAAAATGGGAATGGGGTGTGTATATTAAGAGTTTTCAGGGGTTAGGGATTAGCTTAGTGATAGAGCACTTGCCTAGTAAGCTTGAGGTCCTGGGTTCAGTCCTTGGCTCCAGGGGCATCTGGGGGGTTCACTGAGAATAAACTGAACATAATATGTATGCCACAAAAATTGCTGGCACACAGTAAGTAGCAAGGTGTAACATGAGGCATCTGCTGTGAGGTTCTCAGCTACCCATTGCACACAGACTGCTGCTGTCGTGTGGCCTTTCACCCTGCAGCCACTGACAACTAGCCTTCAAACTGAACAGGTTTCGTTCAGTTTGAAACCAAATAGTTTCTTATTGGAATGTTTTTTAAATTTTTCCCCGCCCCACTCCGGAGAAACCTTGACATGCAGTGTGCTTACACTGCTCATTAGTCTGTCTCTCCACCCCACTCACTGGGGAAACAGACCTCCTTAGCTGTCTTTTGTTGTTGTTGTTTTTTTTTTTCTGTTGTGGCCCCCACCCCAACTTTTGACATCTGTTGTTTAGTGTGTGATATAATTCTGAGCTCTATGGGATATTCTAATTGGTTGCATAGCAACTAATTGGGGTTGTTTTCTTTTGTATAATAATATATCTTTAAAGAAAAGTAAATGGAGACAAGAAAAAAAAGGTTTATAAAGATACACAGCATAAACTTAACCTTATGTCTGTGCATTTTGGTGTTGGTCTACAAAATTGCTTAATTTATTTTTACTTGGGCCGTGTTATAAACATGTACTAGCCGGTTGCTTTAAAGAAGAGCCCCCGTGACTGCCTTTATCTGTTACTTAATATTTTATATCAAATCGCTTTCTAGATTGTTCCTTTTATCTACCCTGGGGCACAGGCCATCTTCCTATTCTGATGTGGAATACCTTCTCAACTTTTCGGCCACCTGAACACATTGAGGGACTGTTACTATATGAGCCTAATGCTTATTGTTCTTTATTTTTGGGTTTTAACTCCTTAGTTGCATGAGTGCATGTGGAAGTCAGAAAACTTGTGGGAGTTAGGTCTCTCCACGTGGGTCTCAGATAGTTAGGCTGGGCAGCAAGCATTTCTACTGGTAAGTCCTGTTGTCGTGGATATTGCTGTGTAGACCAGCCTGTCCTTAAACTCAGATTCACCTGCTTCTGCCGTGATCCCTGGAGATGACCTTTAGCTTCCCATATTCCTTCCCCCTTCCAAATTCTGGGGTCAGAGGTCAGCATTACCCAGGGTCTCAACATATTAAGCAAGCTCTCTACTGACTGAGCCCATTCTCAGCCCCCTTTTTTTGTTTTGTTTTGTTTTTCCAAACAAGGTTTCTTTTCTTCATTTAGCCCCGGCTGTCCTAGAACTCACTCTGCTAGCTAGAGATCCTCCTGGCTCTGCTTCTCAAGTGCTAGGGTTAAAAGTGTGCGTGCCATCATGACTGGCTAGCCTTGTGGTGTTACTGTGGCTTTGGAATTGAACCCATGGCTCCCCAGCACACTGGGTTAGTGGCCACTCAGCTCTACCCCCTTGCCCTTGAATTCTTCATTTTTGAAATTAAATGATGTGTGTCCCACTAAGCTCTTGGGGTCAGAGAACAACTGAGGGAATCTTAATCTCTTCTGTGTCTGTTTCTGGGGGTACCTAGTGTAGGACAGTTTCTTTCATAAGATAGGTTTATTTAGTACACTGCAGAGACAAGCAGGCATGGCAATAACAAAGCACTGTTTACTTAGAACTTTTCTAATTAAAGGATTGGAAATTAGTGTAATTCCAGCACTAGGTAGATGGATTGCCATGTGAAGATAGTGGTGTAGACAGGGTGGTTGATGGAATTTGGAAGTCTCATAGCCAATCTCCAATGACACACTTCCTCCAACAAGGGCCTGCCTCTGAATCCTCAAGTAGTGGTCACTCTGGTGACCAAGCATTCAAATATGTGAACCTGTGGGAGTCTTTATACTCAAACCACTATGATTTTTCTGTGCCTTTCCCTTCTCCTAGGACATGTATGTAATTGGGGAAGATTGCCAACCCTGACCATAGGTAAAATTGGGTATTTCCCAGTGAAGGAAATGAAGAGAGAAAGGAATGGAACTAAGAAAGCCTTGGAGTGGAAGAAAGACTTAGTGAAAAGGTGCCGATTATTTGGCATGATTCATAACTAGAAAACCCAGTGTGAGAGTTAAAGGGAAGCTGGTGGGGTGATGGCAGGGGGTCCGCTGGGGCCGCACAGCGAGACTGTCCTACACAGCAAGTGTTCCATATTCCAGGCAGATCTCTAGCTGAGATTGTCCCTGAACTCAAATCTGCTGCCTTCACATACAAAGCGTTAGCATTACAAGCCTGAGGCACTGTGCTCTTTGGTTTTAGTTCTTTTTTTCTTTCTTTTTTTTTTAAGATTTTATTTATTATATATATAAGCACACTGTAGCTGTCTTCAGACACACCAGAAGAGGGCATCAGATCCCATTACAGATCGTTGTGAACCACCATGTGGTTGTTGGGATTTGAACTCAGGACCTCTGGAAGGGCAGTCAGTGCTCTTAACTGCTGAGCCATCTCTCCAGCCCCTTGGTTTTAGTTCTTGAACATTTACTTTATTCACATTTGAGGAAAAAAAGCAAGTTCCATTGGAGAATGACCAATGAGGAGAGTAGATTTGCTCCATCTTTGAGCAGGTTACCTTGCTGTGTCATGGGCTTCAGAGCTCTCTAGTTTGCATACACAGATATAGATTGGGGGTCATCTTTCCCTTAATTTTTATTTGTGTAGGTCTGCATGCCTGCAGAGGCCACAAGAGGATGTCAGATCCCCTGGAGCTGGAATTATGGGCAATTGTATCTGATGGGGTACTGGAGGCTGAACTCAGAGAAGCAGCAAGTGCTTTTAAACTCTGAGCCATCTCCCCAGGCATTATATTTTTTGTTTTCTACAAGATTATATTATGAACTGAGGCTTACCTAGAACTTCTGTGCCGTCAAGGTTGACCTCTACCTGTGTTCTGAGATCACTGACTTGTACTACTGCCGTGCCTTAATGCCTTTTTCTGAGATGATCTGGATGGATCTGAGGTTCTACTGCCTCAGCTTCCTGAGACTGGCCTGCATCACCAACTCAAACTTTGCTGAGAACTTTACAGACTTGAAGGCAGCTAGCCAGTGGCACCTAAGACCTTTCTCTGAGTGCAACTCTAAGGCTTGGCCTGATGTAGCAACTCCAACTGACTCATCTGGACATTTCTGGAAGTCTTTTCTTAGCCATCCCTGTTTAAAATCAAAAGTCTTAGGGTTTTATTGCTGGGAGTGACACCATGACCACAGAAACTCTTATGAAGGAAAGATTTAAAAGGGTCTGGCTTACAATACAGAGGTTTAGTCTGTTGATATTCATGGTGAGAAACATGGTGGCATTCAGGTAGACTTGGTGCTGGAGGAGGAGCTGAGGGTTGATTTGTAGGCAGCAGGTAGTGACTGAGACCAGCCATGGCCAGGCTTGAGCATCTGGGCCCTCAGCCAGCTCTCCCCCTACCCCGCTCTCCCTCCCCCAGTGACACCATCTTCCAACAAGACTACACCTACTCTAACAAGGCTTCTCCTAATTAATAGTGCTACTCCCTTGGGCGAAGCATTCAAAGACATGAGTTTATGGGGGGCATTCCTATTCAAACTACCATAGTGAAATTTTCCTGAACTTCTTGTCCTTCATTTGGAACATAGCCCACACCAGTGCTCTTTGGGGGTGTGTGGGGGTGCACCTTCACCAAGGTGTCATTCCAACCCATTTTCATTTTTGTTCTAAATTTTTTTAAAAAAGTTATTGGATGTGCATGATGTGTAAGGATCATGCATGTGCCACAGTGCACATCAGGTCGGTTGTATTCTCTGCCATATTTTTATGTAAGCCACAGGAATTGAACTCACAGCACAGAAGTGCTTTCCCACAGAACAATCTTACAGGTTCTTGGCCATGACAGAAAGGCTTGTTGAAGTCCTGTTTTACCTCTCAAGTGAGACATCACATGCTTGGCTGTATCCCAGGTCATCTTATTTTTTTTATATATATATTTTCAAAGGCTTACTTTGTAGTTGAGGCTGACCTAGAACTGACTCCCCACTCAGCTCACCAGCTCACGCTCACTTTCGGTTTTCAGTCCTCTGCCTCAGCCTCCCAAGTGCTGGGACTGCAGGTGTCTTCACCATGCCTACCTTGTTCCTGGTGTTTAAATGAAGTTCGTAGCTGGGCAGTGGTGGCCCATGCAGCAGTTCCAGCACTTGGGAGGCAGAGGCAGGCAGGTCTCTTGTTCAAGGATAGCCAGGCCTACACAGAGAAACCCTGTCTTAGGGGGAGTGTTTTTAGCTTTGGGCACCTTGCCCGTCTTTATTAATTGCTCCAAGTTCCATTCTCGATGCTTTTTCTAGGAATACCGGGTTCCTGCCACTTCCTCTTCCTTGATGACTCACAAATACAGGCCTGAATTCAGTCAGGGTCTTTGAAACTCAGGACTGTGGTGGCTCTTGGCCCTGGTGGGATATGGAGTATGTGCCTCTCTGCCTGCCCTTCCTCTCGTCCCCCTTTCTGTTTACATGAACTAACAGTGATCCTAATACTAGGCTGCAGCTACAAGACTAATCATGCCTTCTATGTTGGTAGTTGATCCTACTCTTACATAAATGGCTATTCTTCAATTTGGAAGTTTCACAGGATTGTCTTTAAGAGTTTTTTCTGTTGTTTCAGCTGTTACAGTTTTTAAAGCTTATTCCTGTCTTTGTTTCTACCCACAGGTTCGAGAACTGGTCTTGGACAATTGCAAAGCAATGGATGGGAAAATTGAGGGGTTGACAGATGAGTTCGTGAACTTAGAGTTCCTCAGCTTAATAAGTGTCGGCTTGTTCTCAGTCTCAGACCTCCCGAAGCTGCCTAAGCTGAAAAAGGTGAGTATTCTTTAATTATTCAAGAGAATTGTTGAGAAGGAGAAAGGTATGGGTTTTGTCTGTGTGGTGTAAGCACATGTGTGTTAGTGGTCCATGACACTGAGATTTGGGGACTGACTACTTCCTTCTTCCTAAGGCGGCTCAGCTCCGTTTTCATCACTAGTGGTTACACTTGACCTGCAATGCTGCAGCAATGCTTCGGAGATAGTTGCTTTATAAATAACTGGTTGTCAAAAGCTTTATTTTGTGCTTAGGCTCTGGTTCGGGAGACACAAGAAGAGCCTCTCACTTTCTGTGCTTTAATTTGTATGCCGATGAAAAGGAAAGTGAAGACTGACTGTAGGGTGTGTATGTGGTACCCTCCAAAAGCATCAGATATGGACGTGAAGTTACCGGCAGTTTACAACTGCCCCATGGGTCTTCTGCAAGGACAGCAAGTCTCTTGACTCCTGAACCATCTCTAGCCCTGTCATGTAATAACTAGTTTGAAATGTGTTGTGATTGACTAGAAAGTGCTGTGTAAGAAAGCCTGCTACAGGCCAGACCTGGTGGTGTCTGCCTGTAATCCCGCTGTTAGGCAGAACACGTGAAGGACTGTGGGGCCCCTCTAGACAGAGTTACTGCCTCCCATGTCTGAGCGTCCCCAGCCACCCAACAAAAACAAACCTACATTTCTCTCTGGTCTTAACCCATTGTTGATGGTTTACCTTCCCTGTAGCCACCCTGTCTTGCCCTCCAGTTACTCCCAGAAAAGGCACAATGCTTAAGAAAGGGTTTCTCTTGTCTCTATTTGTCAAGGAGATGTAAAAAAAAACTTTGCTCCTGTGCACTGATAGGTGTAGCCATAGGCCCAGAAAGGAACAGCGATTTTCCTAAAGCCACCCCCAGAACTCTGGGTAGTGTTAGGTCAAATATGAAGCCTTTACATTGTTGAAGAAAAGGAGGTGTGGCTCTTGACATTTCACAGTTCTTAACTCTATGGGCACCAGACACGCATGGTACACAGACATCCTGCAGACATAACATGCATACACTTAAAAATGTAAGAAGTTAGATGTATGAGTCATCAGTTATGCTGGGAAGATTGATAGGGGTTATCCAGGACACATAGAAAGATTTTAGCATCTGTTTTGCATACATTTGATCCATAAGTTGGTGTTTTTTCTTACTGTCCTGATAAATCAACAGGAGTTCATTTGGGCACAGTTGTCATCTCTCCCAGTGGGGAGGTTTGATGGAGGCAGTGGCACCTGGAGTGGTGGATGGAGTGACTGCAGTGTGTGCAGTTATAGACATGAATGCTAGTAACGTAATAAATTGACTCTTCTGTTTTGGTTCAGCCTGGCCTCCACTCCATGAGATTGGACCACATAATGTTCAGAGTGGTCTTCCTTCCCTCAGCCCTCTTTGGGAACACTTGTACGCAGCAGTGCATCCCTAGCTAATTCCAGATACATCAAGTCCACAGTGAGATGAAACACCACAGTAGCTGTATTGAATCTTTCTCAAGTGTTCGATTCTTTGAGACAAGGTCTCACTGTGCGACTAAACTGGAACACAGTCCTGCTTCAGCTGCCATGCTGGACATTTTCTGAAAAATTTAAGCCCTAACCACTCATAGGGCTAATGAGAAGGTGGTCGTACTGAAAGGCTGATGGAACTAACTTTCTCACAGCTGGTAAGGACTGTCTGTTCTTCCCCCTCAGAGCAAAGGCTCTCATAAGAAACAAGTACTAAAGGATTTTTGATATATAAATGGTTTTAAAGTTCTATGCTAGTAAATGCTTTGGTGTATTGCCTTACTGTCTTTTCCTCTAGAAAGATGTGATATTCTAGCTACATTGTCTAAACACAGAAAGGTGGTTTTTGCTAGTGTGGTTTATAAAAATCTCGAGATCCAAAGCTTGCATCTTTATTAATTGTAGTCAAGCAGGGTTTTTTTGTTTATTTGCTTTCTTTTTAAGATTTACTTGGTGGGTGGGGTAAAACCATAGCATTCGTGGCTGTCAGAGAACAACTTGGGATTCCATTCTCCTGGAGACTGGTTGCCAGGCTTGTGGCGTGCCTTTATTTATAGAACCATCTCTCATCTGCCCCTCTAGGTTAGCATTCTAAAATCGTGGCCATTGCTTCTGTATCAGAGTAGTTTATAGCATGCTAAAGACTTTATTCATGGAGCAGTGTGCTGTTTGTTTAGTTTCCCTATTTAATGTTTTCTTTGTTTTTTCGGGTGATTTGACTTGTGTATTGGGGATTGAACTTACAAGTCAGATGAATCTAGATAAACACTTTACCACTGAGTGATATTTCCAACTCTTTTATACCCTTTTGAACTTTGAGACAGGGTCTCTCTAAGTTCCATAGGATGGCGTGCTACCGTAGCCTTGGGTCGGTATGTCCCAGGCCTCTGTCACCATGCTGGCCATGCGAAGTTCCCACCTTTAGCACACTAGGCATACATGTGGTATAGTGAGTAGAGCCAGGGCTCTCTCTAAACATGTGCCGTTAACACGGGCTCCATCAAGCTTTGGTCATGGACCTGTCAGCCTGTCAAATGAGAGGACGATCCTACCAATTCAGTTTGTTGTAAGAGCAAGTGACCTAAATGGGCTCTGAAAATTGACAGGCACTCAAGCTCTCCATGATGCTGCCTACCTTTATCTTGACACAGGTATAACAAATTGGAACACCTGAATGGTCTAAGGGTGGTTTGTCTGTTTAATATACATGTATTGGGCGTGGGAGTCTTGGAAGCCAGAAGAGGATATTGGATCCTCTGGATTGTGAGTGATCCAACATGGGTTCTAGGAACTGAACTCTGTCTTCTGGAAGAACAACACCTGATGTAGATGACCAAGTCCCATGGCCTGAGTGTTCAGCTGCAAAAGGAAGAACTTGACTTACATAGTCTCCACTTTCTTGTACTCTGAGACACTGGTAATTTTTGATGAGAGCTCACATTTTGTGAGCATACCATTGCATGTATGACTTACCTGCAGCTGAGAAACTAAAGTAGCTTACTGTGAAAGCTAGTGCCAGCTTACAGAAGAAGCAGCCTCTGGAGAGCAGGATTTACAGATTCTGGGGCCTTGCACAGGGCATCCGATGCCCTCTTCTGGCCTTCACAGATACTGTATGTACATGGTGTATATACACTCGGCACAGAACACAAAATTTAAAAAAAAAAAACAAAAACCAAATTCCCATCTTCTGGCATATCTGCCTAACTCATCCCAAATGTTTCTGGAATGTATAAACTGCATAATTTGTATTTAATCATGTGTAGAAATCAGAGAACACCCTAGAGGATTCTCGGGTCGCCACCAAGTGTGTTGGGTGCGAGGGTTGAACTTGATCTGTCAGTCTTGGCAGTAAATGTCTTTACTGAGGAGTCATTCACCAGCTCTTGTAGAACTTTGCTGCTACTGTTTGTTTTTGTTAAAAGAATTCACTTTTTACCTCAATTCAGTAGTAAGTGATTTCTCTGTCTATTTTTCCGTTAGCTTGAGCTCAGTGAAAATAGAATCTTCGGAGGTTTGGACAGACTAGCAGAAGAACTTCCAAGCCTCACACATCTGAACCTAAGTGGAAATAACCTGAAAGATATCAGCACCTTGGAGCCCTTGGTGAGTGGTCGGGAGTTTAGAGTGGGTTGTTGTCATCTCATTGTCATATTTCCAGTGGGAGAAATGATTGGGAAGAATAGTTAGCTGGAAAAGTGCTGGCCTTGTACTCTTCCTGGAGTGGCTTTTAAAGTCTCCTGATGCATTCCTGGGCTTTGCTCTCCTGACTGAAACTGATGTCATGCATAGAGAATTCCAAACATAAGGTTATCTTAGCTTTAGGCATGTCTGCTAATTTTTCCTCCTAGACTGGCCAGACTATTCTGTACTGTAACAGATAGGACAGTTTGGGGCACCAGGGGTCTTTTGGTTGATGATCTTAGACTTTCCTGCATCACTATTTTGGGTAGAAACACCTTCCTCAGTCCTTTTTATTATTTTTTTTAAAGATTTATTTATTTATTATATGTAAATACACCGTAGCTGTCTTCAGACACTCTAGAAGAGGGTGTCATTTCATTACGGATGGTTGTGAGCCACCACGTGGTTGCTGGGATTTGAAGTCACATAACCTTCGGAAGAGTAATCGGCGCTCTTAACTGCTGAATCATCTCTCCAGCCCTTCCTTAGTTTTATTGTAGGTACATTAAAGAGATCAAATTTTAAATGCTTTTTGGGTTGTAAGCGTGTTATCTGGCCTTCAGCAAATTGAACAGAGAGGACTTCATTCCTTGCCTTACTTCAGTGCTTAGAGGACAGTCAAGAAGTAGATGATTTGTTTTGTAAATTGGGAGCCTGTTGCAGTGAGAGCTCAGCAGTGTGGAGGTTCTGGAGGCAGGGTTAATGAGAGAATGAGAGAAAGGCAGCCCCGTTAGACAGCTGGTGGTGTCAAATATGAGATACTGGGCTTTACCTCACTGCAAGAATGCTCTGTTGGGGCTGTGGGGTTGGCTCAGTTGGCAGAGTGCTTGCTCAGAATGCATGAAGTCCTGGATTCCTTAAATCACATTGGCACATGCCTGTAATCCCTAGAGGATCAAAAGATCAAGGTCATCCACCACAGGTAGCAAGTTTGAGACTAGCCTCGGCCTAGATTATACAAACCCTGTCAAACAAAACAACAAAAAAGCCAAACCCCTGCTCTTGATGCTCAGGAGGAAGACAGTTAGATTGTGGTTTCTTTCAGTGACCATGTCCTGGTACAATTAAAGTGGTCTCCCATCCCCTTCAACAATCAGAAATGTGAAACAGTTATAATCTTGCTGGGTTCCTTTATGTATGTATATCTTTGTGTTTGAGCCTCCATTTGTTGTAGACATCGAACCTGTTTACCTTTGTTCTGCAGATCTTTTTTTCTGCTATGCATCACCATATGCTTACTCTCCCTCAGTTTTACTAGTTTTATTCTTTCTATGTAAAGGAGCCTGTTTCCAAGTTAAAGATACATGCATTCAGTGAGATTTAATATTTGTTCATTGTAGGCTTGTGTGTAGCCCAGAGAATAGAGAATGGCTGTCCTATTTAGAGAGGAAACTGAGTTTAGAGAGCTTAAATAATTGTTTGCAATTAATATCAGGTTCAAATTTAAAGTCACTTAATTTTCTGTTGCCTTTGGGATGTGTTTGTACATGTAAGTTAACTCCATACCTAAATTTCAGTAAAATGGAATTCCCATAGGAATATTCATACCAACACTCTTCCTGGTCTGTACCAAGCATTGTTTTATTGCTTGGTCAAAGTTATTCTGGGCTACTCCAGGCTGAAGAATAGCATCCCCTACACAGGTGTGTATGTGTGTAGGACCAGAGAGGAGCTTCCCTTGCTGGATAACCAGCTAGCTGCTCCTGATTCTCTTGGAGACCTGAATACTCTTGGGAAGCCAGTGTGAGTGTTCTAGCACTGAAGTGAGCCCAGTTGAATACTGTGCAGGTGTGGTTCGCTTGAGTGTTCCCAATCTGTACTCTTAACAGATTAGAGCCTCAAGACAGTAAAGACGTAATTTTTGTTGTATGCTTGTACCACTGTATCAGGTGTACATAGTTCCTATAGTAGTTATTGGAAAAGTCCCCACAAAGTGGATGGAAATAGTATGGTCCTTGTTTTACATTAGAGGCTAATGCTTGGGTGACACTGAAACCATGCTTAGAAAAGTCCAAGCCTAGGCAGTGATGGCTCACACCTGTAAGCTCAGCGCTTGGGGGGCAGAGAATCTTTTGTGCTCAAGGTCAGCCTGATCTACAGAGCTAGTTCCAGAATGGCCAGGGATTCACAGAAAAGAAAAAAAAAAACTGTCTTGAAAAAGACAAAAGAAAAGCCTGAGCTAGGTTGGTCTTCTGGTTCTCATTGGAATAAAGAAAACCTGTACAGACGGTGAGGGGGGAGACTCTGGGCCCAGGGTTGACTTGTGAGTGTTTTAGAGTGGGGAAATACCATCTTCATCCTCATCACCACACATCATGAACACTGCCTTGAGCCCAGTCTTGACAGTCAATGCAATGATTGTGAATGCCTCTGCTTGCTACAGGGACATTAACGAGAGACAAAGAAGGCAGCAGTTCAAACTTCCTGGGACACCTTTTTTAAGAGACCTGGGCCATCCAAACCATCCCCCAAAGCCCTTCTAAATTCTAAGAAGGCAAGCAAAATTATTGTTAATAAAATGTTTAATGTTTATTATGGCTAGCCTATTAGTTTAGGTCAAGTTTCCAGCATGGTACGGTTGTTAAATTTAGCAGTGTTTACACATTACATCGGGATCCTGTGTAATCTGTATTCTGAGCCTGTTGGCCTATAAATCTAACTTTACTGCTTTAAGACAATTGCAGAATACTGTAGTGATGTGGGGTTTGTTGTGTGAACTTGCTCTTACTTCCTACCATACTGTTCGGCATATTCAAATTATTTGATAATGGTGCTTTGTCAAGAAGTAAGCAAACATCTAAAATTTCCACAGCTCAGAAACAGGACAGCCTCGATGGCCCTGTACAGTAGATTAAGCAATGCCCCAGTTCATTAAGTAAACAATTTTTAGTCAATCCAGTGGTGGTGGTGGTGGTGTATACTGTCCTGCCAGCTTCCTGAAGGGCCAAAGCAAGAGAACTGAGTCAAAGGGCAGCCTGCAAAGGCTACAGAGTGAGACATTCACTTCAGGAAAAAGTGGAGGAGGAGGAGGACATTAGAATAATAGGAAGCTGCCTACATTTATTTTCTGTTATGTCTTACTGGGTAATAAATAGATCTTGAGATGGGGTGTGGGGAGGTTCAGTTCTGGGCTACCTAGGCAGCAGAGAAAGGATCTACAGAAAGCTAGTAAACAACCTGCGCTGATTATTTGGGGTGGTATTACAGCATTTTTTTCCTCTTTGGCAAGAAATTATACCTGAGTTTCTAAGGTCAGGGCCTGCCCAGTAGGAAACCTAATCTGAAAGTTGCCTGATAGAAAACCAGCCACCCCTAGAACTGGCAGGGCTGGGCCTGGCCTGCCTGCCTTGAGACATCAGGGACCTGGACATTGGAAGCACATTATGGACAGGCTGTTTTATGATTGTACATTGTATGTTCAGGTGGGTATGACATCTGCCTGTAATCCTGCTGCTGGGCTCTCCCTGGTTCTATGTTCTAATCTGAGAATAGAACTTTTGTGAGCCTTTTCCTGACAAAGGGATGAAGTTATTTCTGTAAGGGCCGGCAGTCCTTTCCCTGAAGCTTGTGGGCCCAGTCTGTATCATGGCTGCTGCCAGTCAGTATAGTCTAAAAGGAGCTGTGTGTGATAGATAGGTGGGCAGGTGAATCTCGGGTGGCAGTAAGAGTTTATTTTTGGCTGGGCATGGTGGTATGAGTCTTTACTCCTAGTACTTGAGGCACAGGCAAAAGTGGCAGGAGGAGGATCTTGGGGAGTATTAAAAAAAAAATCCCCAAAATTTTAGTTTACAAAAATAGCTAGTGAGCCACTTAGGCAGGCACTATACTGGTTGCTGTCACATTCTGGAATTTTAAAGCCAACTTTCAAAGCTGAGAATTACAGAGGCGCCTTTGGTCCTGAAAGCAAAGTTTTGTTCCATACTAGTTTCTAGTTTTGTTCATACTAGGTGGCAGTGACTTTGCATATGAAGTATTACTATTGGGTTTGTTAGAACTTTTTGAATGAGGGGGTCTCATGTAGCTGACCATGACTTTGACTTTCTAGCCTCCTGTGTACCAGGGCCTGTGCTGCCACTTTGGTGATACAGTGTTGGATCAGAGCTCTGGCTCTGCACAAGCACTCTACCAAATGAGCTACATCCCTGCCCCTATATTGATGGATTTTGTTTAATTTTGGGAGAGCACCAAACTTTATCTTAATTTTAGAACAATTAGAGGGGTGGTGCACTCTGGGCTCTCTGTGCTATTCTAGAAGGGAGCAGGATGTATATATAACAAGGCCCTTACGTTTCCTCTAGAGAGTCTGGTAATGTTAACCTTGTCTAGAGATCTTACAGACAGAGGAGCATAGGGTTTCTCTGTTCTGAAATCTAAACTCTTGTATACCCTTCTGCCTATGCCGGCACACCTCATGCCAGGTCTCATTCCACCTTCATGGGCGGGCTTTGTGTACATCTCAAGTAGGCTACACTCAAACTCCTAATGCTGTCAGGAAGACAGTTCTCAGGGGAGCCAGTGCAGGAGGGGAACGTGGCTTTTTAAGAAGGCAACGAAAAACTGTTCAAGGTTTTCCCGTGTACAGAGATGACTAGGTAGCAGCCAACAAGTGGGAAGCCTAGAGTTTTGCCTCTTGAAACTGGTTTGGTGACATGTTCCTTTTATTTAGGAATTGTGTTTTTTGGTTCTTCACTTTAGAAAAGGTTGGATTGTCTGAAAAGCCTGGATCTGTTTGGCTGTGAGGTCACTAACCGGAGTGATTACCGAGAAACTGTCTTCAGGCTCCTGCCCCAGCTGTCCTATCTGGATGGCTATGACCGAGAGGACCAGGAAGCACCTGACTCAGATGTGGAGGTGGATAGTGTAGAGGAAGCCCCCGACTCAGATGGAGAGGTGGATGGTGTGGACAAAGAGGAAGAGGATGAAGGTGGGTAGACTGGGCATCCTGTGACTTGACTTCTGCTCTTCCAGTCCCGATGGCTGCTTCTGCTCAGTGTCCTTGAGTGCATGCGTACGTTTATAAACTCGGCACTTAACCCTAAAATGCTCAGAAATGAAAGTTTTATTAGCAAGTGGGTTTTGTATATCTATTGGTCAACGGCTGCTTCACATAGGCCGCTGGAATCCTTTATGTGCTTAGAGAGTTCATTATTCCCTTGTCTCCCTGGCTCTGCCTACTATCCTTCCAAGCTCAGTGCCTGACCCACAAGCTTCAAGATATATTCTTAGATTGTGATTGATTGATTGATTGATAAAAGTATGATCCCAAATATAACATGGAATTGTGGGAAAATGTTTTTCGGGTGTGTCTGGAGCACACAGTGTAGCGTCCCAGAGATGGTCAGATTCACAAGCTGAGCTGCTCTTATTAATCATAATTTCCTGTGCACTTAGGTGTCTGGATATTTTTGGGTGAGTCTGGTTAGTCTTTGAAATTGAAAGCTAATGTTTTTTGTTTGTTTGTTTTGATTTGATTTTTGAGACAGGGTTTCTCTGTGTAGCCCTGTCTGTCCTGGAACTCACTCTGTAGACCAGGCTGGCCTCAAACCCAGAATTCTACCTGCATCCATCTCCCAAGTGCTGGGATAAAGGTGTGCGCCACCATCGCCCAGCTTCCGTGCCTTTAATATTAGCACTTTCTAGAACATACAAGATAGTAATGGCCAAGAAAGCAAAGAAGCAAAAACCGTGTTGGATGTTGTCTGGCTTAGGGTTTTACTGATGTGGGGCTGGCTTACAGTTCAAAGGTTTTTAGTCCATTAGCATGGCTGAAACGTGGCATGCAGGCAGACATGGTGCTGTGGAAGGACTGAGAGAAAAAGCAGCAGAAAAAGACTGAGAACCATTAAGCCTGGCTTGAACTTCTGAGACCTCAGCACCTGTTCCTGGTGACCTCCAACAGGGCCACACCCCCCATTAGTGCCACTCTCTATGGAACTATGGGGGCCACTTTCATTCAGATCACCACAGTTTGCCATTCTTGTTCAGAGGGGCAGAAGTTATGACAGTGTCTCAGGCAGCTTATGCTGTCACACCAGGCTCTCCTTTAAACACAGTGCTGGGACTTTCAGGCATGGCAGAAGTGGAAAGTCTCCTGTGTGAACTGGAGACATGTCATTATTAAGAAGGGAGATGTAGTACTTGAAGCTTCTTGATTTTAGGATGGATGCTCTCTTGGAATTAAGGATTGGTAGAAAAAGATCAGCTGTAAGGCTCTCCTGATGTCTGTGGAGTTTGTTGTAGGTCAACTTTGGGCTGAGGTAGAAAGGATCCTATGGGTCATCAAGGTTATCTATCTGTCCTTCCCTTTCCTCTCTCCCTCCTCCCTTCCTTCCAGTTTTTTTAGGGTTTCTCTATAACCTTGGCTGTCCTAGAACTCAATCTGTAAGAATAGCTGGCCTTGGACTCAGAGATCCACCTGCCCCTACTTCCCACCCAAGTGCTGGGATTATGCTCATCCTTAGTAATTTCTTTTTTGGACTGTTTTTAGAAGGAGAGGATGAAGAGGAAGAGGAAGATGAGGATGGTGAGGAAGAAGAGGATGAAGATGAAGAGGATGAAGACGAAGATGAGGATGTAGAAGGAGATGATGATGAAGATGAAGTCAGTGGGGAGGTAAATACAACTGTTTTCTTCCCTGTTGGTATAAAGGCAAAGATGGGCATGGGTTAGAAAGGCAGGCAAAGGCTGATGGTGGCAGCTTTTGTGTTCTTGAAATAACAGATAGATATGCCTGTGAGTGCTGCCTGGATTCAGCACGCATTTCTGAGTTGTGGTTGACAGTTAAATGTACTCCTACCTTGAGAGAGCAGCTAAGTTTTGTGTAAGAAAAAGAGTACATGCCTATAAGCAGGGAAGATCACCACCTCAAGAGCGTGGGCTAAAAACCATGTACACAGACAGGGTCCTGGGTTACATCTGCACCCTCTGTATAAAGTATGTGACTATAGCAAGAAATCTGTCCGAACCATCCTGAAATGTACGATTGTAAAAACGTGTTGAATTGTCCTTTTTTTTTTCTCCCTTAAGCCAGAGCCTTGCAAGTTCTCTGTTCTTGGGCTGCCCACTCCTTTAAAGATTTATTTTGTCCGTGTGAACATATGTGCGCACACATTCATACACGTACACACCACATGCATGTCTGGTGGTCATTGAAATCAGAAGAGAGCATTGGATTTCCCTGGGGCTGGAGTTCTAGGTGATGGTGAGCCGCCTGGACGGGCTGCAGGGCTCTCTGGCTTGGCTTCGCTTCTCTTCTCTTCTCTTCTGTAAAGAAGTTCAGCCAGCATTTCTGTGCAGGAAAGTATGTAAGATAACAGTTTTCTCCCTGTTTTGCTATAACTATTTGGAAGAATATTCCTCTTTGCACTTATATTTTTTTGCGAGGAATTGGTGTTCAGGGGCTTATGTAACCCAGGCTAGCCTTGAATCACTGAGATGTGACATCTGGTTTTATTTGTATGGGTGTGGTCACATTTGTGACACAACCTGCATGGAGACGGTTGACTTCTGTGAGTTAGTCTCTTGATCCTCCCCTTTCAGCTCTGGCTTCCAGTGATCCATCCATCTTACGTTGCCAGGGTTTTGAAGCCTGTCTTGACTGGTCGAGGCGTCCTGCTAGCCCAGGTGGTTGTTTTTTTTTTTTTTTTTTTTTTTTTTTGGTTTTTTGAGACAGGGTTTCTCTGTGTAGCCCTGGCTGTCCTGGAACTCACTGTGTAGACCAGGCTGGCCTCGAACTCAGAAATCCTCCTGCCTCTGCCTCCCAAGTGCTGGGATTAAAGGCGTGCGCCACCACCGCCCGGCTAGCCCAGGTGTTTTAACAGAACCTAATAATATTAAGCTATTCTCTTGTTTAGGAAGAAGAATTTGGACATGATGGAGAAGTTGATGAAGATGAAGAAGATGAGGATGAAGATGAGGACGAAGGTGGGTGTGATGCTTATACTTTGGTTTCCTTCTCTTTAGATGAAAAGTTAGATGAAAGTGCCCTCAAGGTAGGTTTTGGTTGTTGGGTTTGTTTTTTTTTTTTTTTTTTTTGAGCTAGAATCTTACTGTGTTGCTGGACTTGTCTTAAACTCAGTATTCCTGCTTTCTAGAATTCTGAGATTTATGGCTCTGTTAGACTGGCGTCACATTGAGCATATGAAGTGACATTTGCCGCTCTGCTGTCCTGGGTCCTGATGATCCAGTGCAGCAGGCCCTGCACGCAGGCCTGTGTGGACAACCTTTGTTGGGAGCAGTTGACAGTCTCATGCTGAGCCTCGTGGTGGTATCTCGTTGATCTCAGAGTAACTTCTGTGTCATTCCTATCCTCTGTCTTTAAAAGTGAGGAAATAGAATTCAAGGAGTTCTTAAGTGGCTTGCCTAAGGTTCACTTGTGAAGGGTGTGGCTTAGAAACAGGCTGGTTAAGCAGAGTTTTCCTGGGTTTAAAATCCTCAGTAGCTGTGCCAGTTTAGGTGCTACCGTACCATGGCTTCTGCCTGTCTGGCCCTGGTGACTATGCATCTGGTGCACGTCGTTGATATCTTTGCTAATCACCAGTGACTACCTCGTTAGCGGGGTTAGGAGGAGCCCTTTCCGTGTTCTCATACCAGGTTGTTTTTCCATGCAGAGGAGGAAGAAAGTGGGAAGGGTGAAAAGAGAAAGAGAGAAACAGATGACGAAGGAGAAGATGATTAAGACCCGAAACAACTTGCAAGAAACAGAACTGTTGAGTATTGGTTGGACTGCTCATGGATTTGGTAGCTGTTTTAAAAAGGTAGCTGTGATACAAGCCCCAGGACACCCCCACCCAAAGAGCCAAAGAATAGTTCCCGCGACATTCCGCCTTCCTCCGTTTAGCCCCTTGGTAATCCACCACCAAGCCTGGGGACTTCGCCCCAACAAAATTGTAAACGTTGTTAGGTTTTCGTGTAAGACTCTTGCTGTATCGTGACAGCTGTGATTGGTGAGTTGACCGTCCTGGCTGCCAGTTACACTGCGATTGTAACAACATTTTTACTTTCTGTACAACAAGGAAAAGCTTTGTAAATAAAATCTTAACATTTTGGGTCTGTTTTCTCATGCTTTTCTTTTTTCTTTATTTAATTTTATTTTAGGACATTTTGTGTGATAACTGCCAAAACCATATTTTCTAAGACTAAGCAAAATAAATGCATTACTCTTTGGTAAAGCCTAGTTGTACTCTCACATTTCTAAGGCTCCTAACTAGCTTGTGTTGGGCGGTCTTTGGTATATTAGTGATGAGGAGAGCCAGGATCTTCGACTACCACTATTCGAATTCTCACTAGTAGTGACCCAGGAGAGTAATTGAGCTACTTCTAAAAATGGTTTGGAATCTGAAATAGTGGTAGAGCACCTGCCTGTGTGAATAAGGCCCTGGGTTAGAACTCCAGCATCAGAAAGAGTGATGTAGCAGTTGAATAATCTGGAACACTATCAAGGGGGAAGACCTTGACCATATGTTGACTTCTGGGTCCCTTTTAATCTAAGATTGAAGGGCTAAGGCCAGATAACTTGACAAGCCTCAGTATAGATGGCCTGTGATCCCATGGACAGGAAATACTCTAGGTTAAAAAAATAGGCTTCACACCAAGACTGGAGCATGTGTGTCAGACTGGCTGACCTGAGTTCATGATTTGTTGTCAAGACAGGTGTCTGAATAGAAATTCTGACAGAAGCCTTGCCAGCAGGCAGGCGGGTCTTGTGCTCAGCTCAGGTACTCTGAAGGTGGGCATGTGCTCTGTTGGGGGCTTAGGGGAGGAGTGGTGTTCTGCAGTGTGCTAGAATGCTTGCTACACAATCATGAGGGCCAGAGTTGGGATCCTAACACCCACATAAGGCCTGCCAAATTGCCTGTGACGCCAGCCCAAGGTATTAGATGCTCTCTTCTGGCCTGTGCACGTAAGCTACCCTCCCCACCACCTCCACACGTATCCTCAGGCACATATTTTGCAGACCTTATCAAATACCAAAACCAGTAACTGGATGATTGTTTTAGAAGTTCATAGAATCTTAAACAGTGTCTGCCCTAGGATGTGTCAGGCTCCTTAACTGAGCAAGAAGTTAGCTTACAGAGAAGAGTCGGCCTTCAGTGTTCACAGTAATAAATGACAGGGCTGCAGAGATGGCTCAGTGGTTAGGGAAACTCTTGGAGAGGGCCAGTGCTGGGTTTGCAGCAACCGTGTGATTGCTCACAACTGTCCAGTGACTGCAGTTCTAGCTTCCCAGGACACTAGGTACACAAGTACTCAAGGCAGGCAGGGCATTCATACACAAAATCTTTTTAGAGACAGAACTGAGACTAGGGAGGGCCATGACAAATAGATGAGATGGTAAGATAGGGTTGAGAAGAACCTAAGATTTGACTTGGAAATTAGAGGAGTTGGGAGGTGGTGCTGGGGTCCAGATTGGATCCTTGTTATTTGATGGCCAAGACTTTCCTGCATTTACTGTGGTATTGGCTTCTGCCTCTTTATGGCCCTTCAGATAATAGAGTAATCCTTAAGCCAGGGCTTGGTTTCTATCTTGATTTTCCTTTAAAACCAGGTCTACCAGAAGCCTCTGACATGATTGTATCTTGAATGGGACTTAAGGTGCAGCTAAAGTTGTAGTAAGTGTTATAGTGAAACTATCATGGAGGGCCTTTACTTCTAGCAACTAGGAAAATAAGTGCTGGGTGGGAGCTGTCATGAATAGCAGCCCTGGCTAGTTCCAGTGGGCCCCTGGAGATCTAGCTAGCCATGGGCATGCTTGAGTGAAATGTCAGCAGAGGGGAGGGGGTAACTGAGGCCTGTTGGCAGGGCCTGGGTAAAAGGCCCACTACAAACCCTGTGTTCCTGTCTTGGCTTAACTTTTGCTGCAGGAATCCAGCCACAGGGGTGATGTGTAGGAACTAGTCTTCCAGAGGATGGTGTAGATTCCTGGAACCCATGTAATGATGGACTCCAAAGGCTTATACAATGAGAACAGCCATCTGTCAGCCCCACGTTCAGGTTTCTAGGCATGACAGAACCTTCTCTGGTGGATTCCTTCCTGTGGAGATGTACCACCCTAGCATCACAAGGGCTGTACAGACCGACAAAACACTGCCCGTTTCTGTGACCTTCAGCTTTCTCCAGGCTGTGCTGACATCAATTTTAATGAGGCTGACGATACTGCTGTGATGACAGTTTGGAAAGGGAGTCAAGTTACCAGCTTGCTTCAAAGGCTGCCAAGGAGTCACAGGAAAACCAAGATCGCAACAAGCGTGAAAGTCCTTCCCAGATCTGATTAGCCAGCCTGGCAGATAATCTGATGGGAGTAGAAGGGATGGGAGGACTGACATGTTAGGCTGGGGTTATTTTCCTATATAGGAAAGGGCTTGAAGACTGGCTATGTGTGAGCACTATCCTGCACCAAGCATTGTGGAGAGACAAGGTCTCAAGTGCCAAGTGCTGGGATCTGGCGGTTTTGCTGGTGTTGGACTCCTCAGACCACTTCCTCTTGAGCTAGCAGATACTCCAGAGCTGTCCAGGTCTCTGCAGACCATTCTGAGTTCTGTCTAACCAGCAGTGAGATTATTTCTAGTGCCTTTCCCCTCATTCATCATCCAGAGTAGCAAATTAGGGTTTGGGTTAGTAGTCTCACGGGGGGGGGGGGGGGTAGGCAGATCAGAAGTGGGTGGCCAAAAGACAAGACCAGATAAGGGCTGTGCTCTCCCTAGCCTCCTCCAACTCTCCTCCACACATCTAGAGAATTTAGCAACACCAGTTAAGTTCATCGTGCTGATCTGTTAGGATTCTGGGCATGAATTAGCATGAACAGGATACTCATTAACAACAACGAAATTGGCTTTCAGTTGGAGGAGGAGAACCTGAGAAGGTGACTGGATTCTTGAAGATAATGTTAGCCTTCCATTTCCCTGTAATAATGAGTGAATCCCATTTGAGGTACTGAAACAGGATTTCCAAGGTAGCCACACAGCCAGGAATCTGGCTTTGATCAATTAGCCAATTGATCAAAGATTCCAACCCAGTGCTCCATAATCCAAACTATTTGTTGCTTGGGTTCCTGGCTTCCAGGTCAGTTACTTTTGTTTTGTTTTGGAGACTGGATTTCTCTGTGTAGCCCTGGCTGTCCTAGAACTCACCAGGCTGGTCTTGGACTCAAAGAGATCTGCCTGTCTCTGCCTCCCAATGGCCAAGATCATAGATACGTGCTATCCTGCCTGGCTTTGGCTCAGTTCTGATGAGAAAGTTCTAGGGCTTCTTGTAATTAAAGAAGGATGGATTTATTTTGCCCATGCTTTCAGGTTTTGGTTCATAATCTTTACTCTGTTGATGCAGGGCCCTTGATGAACCTTAAATAAAGGCCCGGGGAGTGTGTGGTGAAGGCTCCTCACCTCATGAGGAGCTAAGAACTCAATGTTCACGCTGGTTAGCAAGACCTTTTTTCCAAAAGTTAAGGACTGGGAGAACACTTGAAGTCTATGGCACTGAAGCATGGAGCACTTAGGTTGTGATTCAGTGTAAGTACTGGTTGGGCTGCCATTCCTCCTTGAGGTGGCCTTCAGAGAGGCACCTTGGTGAACTCTTCTCCATCTGTAAAGTGCGGCTGTCCTTGATGAGCCGGTGCATTGACTGGGCTATATATCTAAGGGACACTGTGTAGAAGGGCTGGGGACGGTTCATCCAAGGGGCTTTTGTTGGTAACAGACTTAGTGTGCATTCAGCCAGGGTCTGGGCATGTGAGTATCCTTAGTTCTGTAAGGCTGACTCTAGGTCCTCAGCATGTGAAACCTATGACAGTGGAAGGGAAGAGAAAAGCCATTGTCTGGGCAATAGCCATGGTGTTGGGAAGTCTAACAGAAGGGAACATAGCCACAGCCTTTGGTGTGGGAATCCGTCAGGCCATTGTCTTGATCAAGTCCAGAGAGTGGCGGGACTGTGATCTGCTCTGAGCTGTTACTGGTTCACTGGGTCTAAAGTCATTCCTGTCGTGACAGCCACTTGCAAGGCCTGTCTGCAAGCAGCTGCACTCTATTTATTGTTGTTTTGTTTGTTTGTTTTTGAGGCAGGGTTTCTCTGGGTAACCCTGGCTGACCTGGAGCTCACTTAGTAGACCAGGCTGGCCTCGAACTTACAGAGATCTGCCTGCCTCTACCTCCCTAGTGCTGGGATCAAAGGCTTGCCTCTTCTCTTTTTAAATGGAGTCAGGCTGTGTTAGTTATACTCAACAATCCTCCAGCCTGAGCTGGGGCTACAGGTGCATGCCTCACCTTGCCTTGAGTCCTATTTTTGAAGATGACAGTGAGGTTGGTCCCTGAGGTGTCCATGGTATGCTGTGGTTTACAGAGCTCGTTCAGATGGATTATCTGTTGTAAGCAGGTAGTGTGGGGATTCTCACCTTCCAAATGAGGGAATTAAAGCTCACAGAGACCTCTGCACAGTCCCAGCACAGAACAAGGGCAAAGGCTCTTCCTACCTTGTGCCATTTCCAGGGAGAAATCAGTGTGTGTGTGTGTGTGTGTGTGTGTGTGTGTGTCCGTGTCTGTCTTTGTTTATGTCTGTGTGTCTTTGTGTGTGAAAGCCTGCCAGACCTCAGCCTGAAAGAAGCTTGTGGTCGAGGGGCCCCTAAGAGAATTTGGAAGCCGAGATCTCTGCATGATGCAGGTGGTTGGTTCATCAGGTAAATGACAGTAAAAAAAGAGGGCTGAGAAAGTTCAAGTGCCCGGTGACATCCTCAGGCACCACAGTGAGGCCTTCCTCTGCTTGCCCTCCCCGCTTGTCCACATAGCTGTTGTCCAGTGAAGCTCCACTGAGGAGCTCTCTATAACCTCCCAGACTCAGAGCCCCCCACAACTGCTCGCGGCCTCCCTTTCCAGCAATGCATGCCTCCTCTGCGGCCTAGATACTTCCTCCATCAGCACAAGGACTCCCCCTCCACACGGAGCAAAGGCATTAGCTCTACAAGATTCCGCAGGAAGCTTCTACAAGCTTATCTGATGCCCTAGTGGTACCAGCTTGGGTCCCTGGCCAAGCTGTCTTCTCCCAGTCTTGCTCTCTCCCTTGTCCGATGGTGAATACCATGGGTTGTGTGTGCCTCTTGCTGGGTCTAGGACGCTGGCATGCACCTGCCTCTGGATTCCTGGAGCCGCCCTAACTGACACTACCTACCTACAGGGATCTCTCACACACATGCAGAGGCAGCTTCCAATCCTTGGCCTGTATGCATGGGGGGGGGGAGAGAAAGAGAGAGAGAGAATATGAATATGAGCAAATACCTCCCCCAGCTATTTTGGATTAAGGCTTACCCTAATGACCTCATATTAACTGAATTGTTGTTGTCATTGTTACAGTGATCCTATTTCTAAACTGAGTTGCTTCTTGAGGTGCTGGGGTTAGGATTTCCACATGTGAATGTGAAGGTGACAGGCCTTAGCTCCAAAACAAAACAAGCGATCCCTGAGGCTCTATGAGAACAGCCCTCACATCTCCAGGTCAGGTGCTTGGAACACAATGTGGAAAGAAAAAAAATGTTACCTGTTTTTAGGGTAAAAGTTTTGGCTCTCTTGAGTCCCCACAGGCTAGGCACAACTCAGCCATCCGCCCCCACTATAACCAGAGAGAAGAGTGAAAATAAGAGAGAGATCCGTTGGCCACACTGGGGAGAGGAACAGATAATGGGGTCTGTGACACCAGGTTCATCTTGAGGGTCCTCACATGGGATTTGGATGTAAGTAGTGGGCAAGAGATGTACACTGAGATGTGTTTGGGCTGGAGAGATGGCTCAGTAGTTAAGAGCACTTACTGCTCTTCCACAGGTCCTGAATTCAATTCCCAGCAACCACATGGTGGCTCACAACCATCTGCAATGGGATCCATTGCCCTCTTCTGGTGTGTCTGAAGACAGGTACAGTGTACACATATACATAAAAATAAACAATTCTTTAAAAAATATGAGATGCAGTGTTTGATCCATTATCTTTGCTGTAGTCTGTCTTTGCAAGGTGATCTGATCAATTCTTTTTCAAAGCATTCTTTTAGTTTAATGATTATTTCATGTATATGAGTGGTTCTATCTGTATGTATACCTGCATGCCAGAAGAGGGCATCAGGTCTCATTATGGGCCACCATGTGGTTCCTGGGAATTGAAGCCAGTACTCTTAACTGCGGAGCCATCTCTCCAGTCCCGCCTGATCAATTTTTAATGTGTTAGCTTCTGAGGGTTCAGCCTTCATGGGTAATTGTCCTCATGGGAACCGTCTGTCCATGAAATTTTGTTTTTCTTGAAACACAACATGACTCAAGAGAAAAGGTTAAAGTATGTCTTAGGCTGTGGATGAAGCTCGGTTGGTAGAATGCTAGCTTAGTATGTCCAGGAAAAAACTGGCCTGGTGGTACATGCTTGTAATCTCAGCATAGGGGAGGCAGAGGCAGGAGGGTCAGGAGTTCGAGACCAGCCTGTGCTACACTAGATCCCATCTCAACAACAAAAAAGGCACCTGTTACAAGTCTCAGATTGTTTTCTTCTGCCCCATCTCCAATGAACCACGGTCCTCCAACCCCTTCTTGGGCCCCTAGCGTGGCTCATAGGACTCTAGGAAACCTTCCTGAGGTTAACCATCTGCTGTGAAGGGTGCTGAAGGCAGCAGACAAACAGACGCAGATAGTCGGTGAGATGAGGCTTCAGAGAGGTGACCACACGAAGAGGGGTTCTGCTTTCGGCTGCCTGCCAGGAGGAGGGGTCTGGGTCAGGAGCCAGGGGAGAAACTACAAAACTGAACATCATGAAAGCACTTAGTGCAGGTCAGGCTATATAGACTACATTTCTCCTGGTCAGTTTGTTGATGTTGGACTCGGACTCTCCTCAACAACATGGTCACCAATTGTTTGTCAATGCCTGATGTTGGGTAGCTTACTCCCTACAGGCTGTGTAACACACACACACACACACACACACACAGGTCCTCAGATGCTGTGGTGGTTTGAATAAGTATGACCCTCATAGACGCATGTGTTTGAATACTTGGCCCATGGGAAATGGCACTTTTAGGAGGTGTGGGTTTGGAAGAAGGACATCACTGTGGGGGCCAGTCTTCTATGCCTAGCTCACCCCCTCTTCTGGTGCCTGTGGCTCAAGATGTAGAACTCTCAGCTCCTTCTCCAGCACCATGCTTGCCTGGATGCTGCCATGCTTCCCACCATGATGATAATGGACTGAACCTCTGAAAGTGTAAGGCAGCCCCAATTAAATGGTGTCCTTTATAAGAGTTGCCTAGGTCATGGGAGTGACCTTGTTCACAGCAGTGACACCCAAACTGAGACACATGACTAGACAGTCTTCCTCTGAGCCATATCTTTATACACTGTGTGTCCATTGTCAAAAAAATTTCCCCTCTAGGATATTAAGGCAATTTTAGCCCGTGTGTGTGTGTGTGTGTGTCAGGTGGCTTCCTGAGTTGCTCTCAACCATCTTATTTTTGTGACAGGGTCCTTCACTAAATCAGGGACACATGGATTCAGATGGACTGGCTAGCCGACGAGCCCCAGGAGTCTGCCCCATACTTCGGTTCACTATTACTCAGACTACTTATGTGATCTATACAGATTTATTCATAGTTGCTGGGGAACCAAACTCAGGCCCTCCTGCTTGGTGGCAAGCACGTTGCTGACTGGGCAACCTCCACAGTCCCTCACCTCACACTTTATACAAAGGTTTATCCAAGAACTGGATGTGTGTGCTCAGATCTGCACTAAGAGGATTTTATGCCGGAGAATTTCTTAAAGTACAATGCTAACCTTGGCTACATAGTGAGTTTGAAGCTAGCCTGGACCACAGTAAGACTTTGAAAAAAAAAATCAAAAAACAAACCAGGTACATGTGGTGGTACCTGTAATGCTAGCACTCAAGAGATAGAAGTAGGGGCTTGATAAAATTGAGACCATCCTGGACTATATAACAAGATCCTATGTCAAAAACAAACCCACAAAAATAATAAACCATTTTAATTCTTTTTTGTTTGTTTGTCTGTGTTTTAAGACAAAGTTTCTCTATAATCCTGGCTGTCCTGGAACTCACTCCATAGACCAGGCTAACCTTGAACTCAGAGATCCGCCTCTGATTTCCAAGTTCTGGGGTTAAAGGTATGTACCACCCACCACCCAGCTTTAAAAACCATTTTAATTCTAATGGTACTACAAACATAAACCTAAACATTAAAATTTCAGAAAATGATGTAGTGGACATTCATTGAGTCACATCACTTTGGAACGCAGAGGCAGTTAGATCTCTGTGAGTTCGAGGCCAGCCTGGGATACAGAACTTGTATTAAAACAAAACAAACAAACAGCCTCTAACTGGTGAGATAGCCCAGTGGTTAAAAGTACTTGTCCTAACCCTGACCACTGGAGTGCAATCCCTGGGCCCCACAAGATGAAAAGAGAGAATTGATTCCTGAAAGTTGTTCTCTGACCCCAACAGGAGTGCCTGGCATGGGTGCACTTACACATAAACGCACACATATGCATACAAACTAAGTTAAAATGTAGTTTAAGAAGGGGAATGTGGAGAGATGGTTCAGTGGTTATTAGCACTGACTACTCTTCCAGAGGACCTGGGTTCAATACCCAGCACCCACATGGTAGATCACAGTTATCTGTAACTCCAGTTCTAAAGGATCTGACGCCTTCCCACAGACATACATGCAGGCAAAACACCGATCAATGCACATGAAATAAAAATAAATAATTAAAACAAAACAACAGCAATAAAACCTCAAAACAAAAAACCAATTGGGAAAAACCTTTAGCATCTAGATCCAGGAAAGAACTACTAGACACAGCCGTAAGGCATGATCTCTAAAGGGAAACATTAATAAACCGTACTTCATTAAAATTAAAAGCCTTTGTTTTGCAAAAGACTAAGAAACAGTTGTAGCTACAAACTGGGGAAAATACCTATAACCTACACAGTTGACTAAAGGACTAGAATTTAAACACACGAAATGAAAACTCAGAAAAAAAAATCAATAGCATTAGGATATGGCAGGTGGAGAGACAGCTCAGCGCCTGTTCTGCCAAAGGACCAGAGTGCAGCTCCCAGCACCCCCATCAGGGAGCTCACAACCCCCTGTAATTCCAGCTCCAGAGGATCCCAGGCCCTTCTGCATGTCCATAGTGATACAGGTAAACACACATGCAGGTAAAGACATTGTTTTTGAATCTTGAGAAAGAATATGGGGGAAAGTCATGAAAAGATTTCACTGATGAGGAAATGCCAAATAAATACACGAAGAGATGTTCAACCGCATTAGCCATTTGAGAGATGCAGTGGACACCTGTGTGTGGGATGCTGCACACCGGTCAGATGGGCGGACCGGAAGCAGTGATGGAGAACACAGATTGTACGCTGCTGGGAAGGGTGTTAAATGGCTTAGCCACCCTGGCGAGCACGTTTGCAGTTCCTTAGGTAACTACCAGGGGACCCAGATATTGTACTCCTGGGCATGATTTCAGAGAGAATAACTGATCTTCACATTTAAGGCACATTTACAAATGTCCGAAGCAGCTTTTTCATAGCGGCCCCAAGTGGAAACAACCAAATGTTCAGCGGGGTGAACAGTTAGTTAGTGTTTTAGGGTTTTATTGCTGTGAAGAGATACCATGACCAAGGCAACTTTTTTTTTTTAATGAAACTTCCAAGTTTCTTAGGCTTCTTGTCTTCTTTTCTTTTCTTTTTAAAGATTTATTTATTTATTTCATGTATGTGAGTACACTGTCACTGTCTTCAGAAACACCAGAAGAGGGAATCGGATCCCCATTACAGATGGTTGTGAGCCACCATGTGGTTGCTGGGAAATTGAACTCAGGACCTCTGGAAGAGCAGTCAGTGCTCTTAACCGCTGAGCCATCTCTCCAGACAACTCTTATAAAGGCAAACATCCAACTAGGGTTGGCTTACAGTTTCAGAGATTCAGCTCATTATCATCATGGCGGGAAGCATGGCAGTGTGCAGGCAGACATGGTACAGGAGGAGGAGCTGAGAGTTCTACATCTTGATCTGAAGGCAGCCAGGAGAGTGACTCTCGCAGGCAGCCAGGAGGGCACTCTTCCACACTGGGTAATGCTTGAGCATAGGACCTCAAAGCCTACCCCTACAGTGAGTGACACACTTCCTCCAGCAAGGCCACGCCGACTCTAACAAGGCCACACCTCCTCATAGTGTCATTTCCTGTGGGCCAAGCATTCAAACACATGAGCTAATGGAGCCAAACCTACTTAAACCACCACAGTTCGGTAAGCAGTGTTGAGCACAAGCTATGGAATACTACTCAGCCAGCCGTCAGAAAGCACACACTGTATGCCACAACTGCCTGAATGAAACCCCAAGAATAATGCTGAGTGAAAAAAGCTCATTCCTGGGGCTGGAGAGATGGCTCAGCGGTTAAGAGAACCGACTGCTCTTCCAGAGGTCCTGAGTTCAATTCCCAGCAACCACATGGTGACTCACAACCATCTGTAATGGGATCTGATGCCCTCTTCTGGTGTGTGTCTGAAAACAGCTACAGTGTACTCATATAAATAAAAATAAATAAATCTTTTTAAGAAAAAGATTATAGTATGGTAACCATACCTATAATCTCACCAATCAGAAAGCAGAGGCAGGAGGATTGATTATGTATGAGTTTGAAGCCAAACTAGTGTACATAGGAAGTTCCAAGCCAGCCAGGGTGACATAGCCAGACCTTGATTTAAAAAAACAATCCATCTCCAAAGCTCCTATACTATAGGGTTCCATTAATATAATATTACTAGCCAGGTGCACACTAATTCCATCATTGTGGGAGGCAGATCTTTGAGTTCAAGACCAGCCTGCTCTATAGAGCAAGTTCTAGGACACCCAGAACTCTGGAGAGAAACCCTGCCATGAAAATCCACAGAGTGGGACCAGGCCTTCTACATGTTTCTACAGTCCTCAGTGCTGCCCCCTAGTGGTTCCATCCCCCACAGGAGGAAATTCCCAGCTAGAGGGGACCTGACTTGGCCTTGACATCAGAGTGTGTCTAAGCAGGCATTCTCTCCTGGAGCTACACCCCGATCACCACACCCCCGTTGCCAGACAGAACCTATGCTTTCTTACTGTTTCAGGATCCTGTATCTTTGCAGTATCCTACACAAAGGAGCCAGGGCAGGAAGGGGTTATCATCAGGAAGGAGTTTGAGGTGGGTAGGTGGAGTTTGGGCCTAAGTGTTTAACTCTTCAGAGCTTCTTCCTGAGACCAGCTGACACTGGCTTTTACTTTATGTGTTCTTCTTTCTTTTTTTTTTGGTTTTTCGAGACAGGGTTTCTCTGTGTAGCCCTGGCTGTCCTGGAAACTCACTTTGTAGACCAGGCTGGCCTCGAACTCAGAAATCCTCCTGCCTCTGCCTCCCAAGTGCTGGGATTAAAGGCGTGCGCCACCACCGCCCGGCTATTTTATGTGTTCTTGTACGCGCATGTGCGCATGTACCTGTGTGTGTGTTCCACTACATTTAATTAGGATTGCTTGCAGGAGAATTTATTTACTGGGAGTTTATTTACTTGAGCAAGTAATGTATTCTCTTGCCCTCTATTTAAACCTAAACCTCATGTTAGCGCCTGATGTACGTGTCACTAGGCTTCTCCCCAAAGCAGGCACCCTGAAAAAAAATCTTTCCCTTCGTTTCTTCTGTATCATCATCATCCTCATCATTTACTTTATGTGTATGGGTGTTTTGCTTTCATATCTGTCTGTACACCTTGTGCCTGCCTGGTGTCCACAGAGCCAGAAGAGGATATTGGGTTCCCTAGAGATGGATGGTTGTGAGCCACCGTATCAGAATCTACCCCTGACCCTCTGGAAAAGCAGCTGGTGCTTTTAAGCACTTAGCCATCTCTGGAGCTCCTCACATACTTGTTTCATTGGTGTATTGAGGACAGTGGCCAAGTTTACCTTGCCACGGCTGCCGGGGCCAGGCTTACACACTGAAATCTCTGGGGGCAAGCTTGCTGTCATTTGTTGGCTTCTCAAGCAGACTACGTGTGTGTTTTTCCTTGCCTTCTGTATAATTTGTGGTCAGACACTTATGTGTGAATATAATTTACTCGCACTGCAAACGCCTTTCTTTCATTTTATTGAAGTTTATAGGAAAGGACCACAGCTCCCTGCTGCCCACTCTGTCCCCTGGCACAGAGCAGTCACTCTGGAATGAGTGTCTGGATGTAGGTGGGATGTACCTTCAGGAAACAAAGGCAGGCAAAGTTGTCAAAGGTCAAGTCGTACAAGCAGGGGAGACCCACAGTTGAGTTTGAGCTCTTGTGTCATCCCAGGGTAGAATGGGGACTTGGTTTGCCCAGAGACAGCTGAGAAACTAGCTTTCTGCTACCAGGAGATGCCCAAGTCAAAGGAAGCAGGAAGTAGGCATTTTGATGACTGGTAATAATGCCTACCTATGGCACTCAGAACACTGGGAATCAGACTGCCCACTTGACAATCAGGGCAGGTCTTTGGCAGCTCAGGGCGGGACCCACGAAGTGGTTTGAGAACTCACTTCTTCCTCAGACGAAATTGCCAGAAAACTGACTTCAGTGATAACCACACCAGTCACATTCTCCCAAGATGCTGGATGAGGTTAGGAAAGAAAAAGGATGTGGTGAATTAATCCTCAGACTTCCAGAACATAGCACCCAACTGTCCAGGCTGTGCTCTGGAGGTCCAATATTACGGGCACATGAAGATCCACCACTCCCCTGACTCCTCCCTAACCCTGGCTCCAGAACACAGTTCAAAATCATGGCTGCATATGACATAAAGCAGAGAAGGTACTATCTCTTCTGTGCTCTGCATACGGCTTTGCCCTGGGTTTGGTGTTACATACGTGTCCCAGATGATCCCTGACCCCAAGTACCTCAGGATCTCAGGGGGTCATCAAAGAGGGACAGCTAATTAAAAGGCAAGGGTACAAAGAAGACAGAAGAAGGGATTGAGAGGAAGTGACTAACGCCCTGAAGAGCAGGCAGAGATGGCTAGGCTTGGAGTGCTGGGGGGGGGGGAGGGAGTGTGGAGCAAACCAGGAAGCAGACTGGGTCATGGCCAGGAGGTGACAGAACATGACCCTTAGGGAACTCAAAATAGTTCAGTGTGGCTCGCCATGCCATGGCAAGATGCAAGGCTGGAGCCATCAGCAGGAGGAAGCTTTGCCAGAGTCAAGTTCATGAGAAACTTGGCAGGTTCTGGGTAGCCCCCGGGCCTCAGAGGTCTAATGCGGGAAGTGTCAGGGTTCTCCGGTTTCCTCAAGAGCAAGCTCTTCCTTGCCCCCCTCAGTCGGGCACAGGAAAAGGTCCTGTTATGAGTCTCCCTTTATTTTGAAAACTCTTCCCACACACTCTCACCCATTCAGGCAGATTAAACATTGATTCACCAGCCAACCAGAAAAAAGCCACAGAAAGCACCCGAAACTACCACTGAAATGCAAGCTGGAGAGTGGGGTAAGTTGCCTTCTAGAACTGTTCAGTGCTGGAACACTTGCTTGCCCAGCATGGCAGGGGGCTGGGCCTCGTCTGCAGGAAATCAGGGAGCAAACAAGCAAAACCCTTGATGGCTTACTGTAGTGCATGTGGGGTGTGTGTGTGTGGGGTAATCCTTTAATTTACCCCAAATTTTTATTTAGTAACAACATTAGCCTAATTGGCTCTTTGTGGAATATACATACATACATACATACATACATACATACACATACACACATATACATACACAGATACACATATACATACACACATACATATACATACACACATACATATACATATACATACATACACACATACATACATTCATATGTTTTTTCGAAACAGGGTTGTATTAGGCAGGGTTCTCTAGAGTCACAGAACATATAGGTAGTGTCTATATAGTTAGGGAATTTGTTGATGACTTACAGCTTGTAGTCCAATTCCCCAACAATTGTTAACAGTAGCTGTAGATGGAAATCCAAGGATCTAGCAGTTGCTCAGGTCCACAAGGCAAGCAGGTAAGGAAGAGTGAGAGGAAATCTTCCTTTTTATCAATGTCCTTATATAGGTCTCCAGCAAAGGGTGTGACCCAGATTAAAGGCATGTGCCACCACACCATTAATCCCAGATGACCTTGAACTCAGAGATCTCTTTGTCTTAATCTTCTGGAATTCAGAGCCACTGTGATTCAAGATCTCCATGCCAAGATCCAGGTCAGAAACTTGTGTCTCTGAGCCTCCAGATTAGGATCATAGGTGAGCCTTCCAATTCTGGATTGTAGTTCATTCCAGATATAGTCAAGTTGACAATCAGGAATAGCTACTACAAGGGTCTCATGTAGGGATGTGTTTTCATTGTAGGCTTTTCTCCTCCTCCTCCTTCTCTCCTTCCTCCTTCTATTTTTACTTTTTTGGTTTCTTGAGACAGAGTTCTCTGTGAGGTCCAGGCTGTCCTGGAACTCACTAGTAGACCAGGCTAGCCTCAAGCTCAGAGATCCACCTGACTCTGCCTCCCAAGTGCTAAGATTAAAGATGTACACCACCACCGATCGGCTTCTTTCTCTTTTTGAGACAAGGTCTCTCTTTAAGTAGCTCTGGCCTGCAACTATGTAGACCAGAATGGCTTACAACTCACAGGGATCTGTCTGCTTCTGCCTCCTAAATTCTAGGATTAAAGGCATATGCTGCCACCACCAGCTTCATTGTTTATTTGATCACAGATTATGTAACATTGCAATGATTTTTGTTTTTCTTTTTTTCTTTTTTCTTAAATTTCATTCTTTCTGGGCTGAAGAGATGGCTCAGCTGTTAAAAGCACTAACTGCTCTTCCAAAGGTCCTGAGTTCAATTCCCAGCAACCACAGGGTGGCTCACAACCATCTGTAATGGGATCTGATGCCCTCTTCTAGTACGTCTGAAGACAGCAACAGTGTACTCATACACATTAAATAAAACAAACAAACAAACAAACAAATCTTTTTAAAAACTTTCATTCTTTCTTATTTAGACAGAGTGGCTCATGGTAGTAAGCCCCACACTTAGGTGGATTCAGGAGCTCAGAGCCATTTTCAGCTATGTGGCAATCTGGGCTATATGAGACCCTTTCTCAAAAGCCAACCCACAACAATAAATAAATGCTAGGATAACTGCTCCCCTGGCTGAGGTGGAACTCACTGTGTGGCCGCAATTCTGGCCAGTACTGTGGTTATAGGCGGGACCCACCGTGCTCTGCTGACATTGCTTTCTTTAGCCACAAGTGACCGAATTTCTTTAGTGCCATATTTCCTATCCTCTGTGATCAGGGTCTGTTGCTGTGCCACTGACGTTGAGGAAGTGGCTCTCTGCCGCCTAGTACAGCACACCAATAGTCTGTCCAGTCATGAGCCCAGCTTCCATTTTCTTCTTCTCATTCTCCGGCAACGGGCCTTCCATATTAGCTTGTCCTCTTTGGGATACACGCCAATTCTCTGTGGGCGTTCTCTGCTTCCTCCACTCTGCCCACCCCCACTCCCTATCCCTCTTGTTTTCTCCAATGGGATTCATCCTCAGTCTTTCTCCCTGGGGATGGCTTCCAGAGTCCCCTCCCTCCCAGCCAGGTTCAGATGGGTTTCTTCCTGTCTTGTGGGTAGTTTGAACTACACGCTCATTCCCATGTGTTCAAGTCTTGCTCTCCCCTACTCTGGCTGTCTTCTGTTCTTCAGTTCTGTGTAGTCAAACAGGCAATCAATCTAACTCTTGGGTCTCAACTTGGTCTGAAATCCAGGGAGTGCACTGTAGGAGACCCGGGCTGGGAGACACTCCAGGGTCTCGGTCTGAGCCCTGCTCTAGAGTTCAGGATGACTTTGGCCAAATTAGTGAAACTCCCTGAAGCTGCCACCTCTCATGTAGTAGGAACAGCTATGGCTGTCTAAACTGTACCACACTATGGACTGGAGGGATGGCTCAGCGATAAAGCACATTGGCTGCTCTTCCAAAGGACCTGGGCTCGATTCCCAGCATCCACTTGGTGGCTCACAGGGGATCTCATTCACTCTTTTCAGTTCTTCAGGTACCAGGCGCATATGTGCTGCACAAAGATACATGTAGGCAAAACACACACACACATGTGTATATATATATATATATATATATATATATATATATAATTAAATACCATACCAATTATTGCAATCAAAGATTTCTATATACTGTCTTATAATTCTATATGACATTTCTGACATTTCTGCTTCAGGGAAGAATGTAAACAATGCTTGAGAAGATCAGAGAGTCATAATTGTCTTAGTAGTAGCCATAAATACTATTTTAGTGCTTCTCAAGTTGCATCTCACAAGATTACAAAGACCCTGGTTCCACCCTTTCTTCCTTCATTCTCTTAGAAAGTGAGGTGGCTCCAGAGACACCTTGGATGGGGTTATAATCTGATAAGGAAAAACCAGGAGCCACTAGGGTTTCCTGAGGGGTTTGGTATCTGCCCTTTCCCTCTAACATGGTTTCATGGTGGTCCTCTCTGTCTTATGCTCGCAGGATTTTCATGTCTTTCTGTTCTGTCTCAGAATCGGCAACCATGGGATTCGAACTCTAGAACACCTACTTTCCTGTCGACACTCTCACCTTGTCCTTTCCATCTAGCTGTAGAGTAAGTAGACCAGTTTCTCGAGGAGTAGGCAGAAACCGTGCTCCAGCCAGCAGCTCCATAGAGCTGGAGGGGCGGGGCTTGCTCTTCTCCCCGCTAGGCAGAGGAGGGCTCCGATTGGCTGTCGAGCGAGACGAGGCCCGCGGATTGGCTGCGCGGCGACCGCTGGCTGACGTGGCGGGGGCCGAGACCCGCGGGCCTGCGCGGCGGGTGCGGAAACGCCCGGTGCTGCGAACAGGCGCGGTTAAGCAACCATGCCTCTGGAACTGGAGCTGTGTCCCGGGCGCTGGGTAGGTGGGAAGCACCCGTGCTTCATCATCGCGGAGATCGGCCAGAACCACCAAGGAGACTTAGATGTGGCCAAGCGCATGATCCGCACTGCCAAGGTGAGGGGCGGGGCCCTTGAAGGTCCGCGGAGGCGTAGCGGAGGAGCCCAAGAAGGTTAACGGAGGAGTTTGAGGGGAGCCCGGGTCTCCGAGGGGGCAGGTTAACGGAGGGGCCTGGGAGAGCGCGGCCGCGATTGCCTTCTGGTCCTGTGCTCCGCGTCTCTCTTGCCTCGGCTCCCCTACTCCGTCTTCCAGCTGCTCTTGCTCGCCCTCCCCACCGATCTTCTTTCTAGTTAGATCAGCTTCTTTCTGTCCTTGGCTGGCACGCTCCGTGGCTTCCTACCTAACCAGAATCTTAGGGACCAAGCCCCTTCCTGCTTGTCATATATCACCTCGGAGATCCTCCCGGGACAATTGTCTACAGTCCTTGGAAGTTGGTGTGGTTTTTTTCACCTCTCAGTCCCAGTGTTTGGATTACTAAACGGTAAAAGTGCAGATCCGGTTAGGGACTAAAGCTGCCGGATTTGAAAACCGGTCTTCCTGGAGTTGGGATGAGTACCCACGAAGGAAATGAGTGAAAAGCACAGTAGTTGGTCCAGGGTTCCTCAGGTGACCACTGACTACAACTGCTGAGATGCGCTCACCCACTTCTTTTAGTAAATTTTCACTCATTCAATCCGGAATACAAGGATGATTTCTCCAGCTACAGCCCGCAGCCCTGGGTCTCACAGTGTTTTGTTTCTAGTCTTTTGAAACAGGGACTTACTCTAACCTGGGCTAAGCTGGAAGTCATCAGGTATCCCAGGCTATCCCTCAGATATTCTGGCTTCCAAGTGCTGGGATTGCAGGTGCAAGCCTTCACTCAGGACTTGTTACTCTTTCTTTTGAACCTTTCTTTGTTTTGAATCAGTCCTTGAGAGAGACCGTTGTGTTCATCATTGTGACCCTAATCCTCATCTTTAATAAAGTCTGCCCTGGGATTTTGGTTTGTTATCGTTTTAATTGATTTTATCGTTTTTATTGTTTTTAGAGACAGAGTCTCAGTCTGTAATGTAGATTGGCTTGGAACTTACTCTGTAGACCAGGTTAGGCTCTCAAACTTGGACCAGTCTTCCTGTCATGGTCTCCCAAGTGTTGGGAGTATAGGCATGGATTATTATTACATCCAGCAGTTCCTGGGGCTGGAAAGATGGCTCAGTGGTTACGAACACTGGCTACTTTCCCAAAGGACCTGCGTTCAGTTCCCAGCACCCACATGGCAGCTCGCAGCCATCTCTAACCTCAGTTCTAGGGGATCTGACACTCTTCTCATCTTTTTTCACAACACACACACACACACACAGAGATGTGGTGGTGAATGCCTTTAATCCCCAGTGCTGGGGAGACAGAGAGAGGCAGGTGGGTCTCTGAGTTGGAGGCCGATGTGGTCTATAGAGTGAGTGCCAGAATAGTACTCCACTCTCTACTCTACGTGGAGAAACTCTGTCTCAGAAAACTAAACAACAGAGAAACCCTGTCTTGAAAAACAAAAAAGAAAAGAAAGCAAAAGAGGTAGGCTTTTGTCATTGTTTATTAATGCTGTTCACGTAACTTCATATCATATCAAATTCAGGTTTTTTAAAGATTTATTTATTTATTATATGTGAGCACACTGTAGCTGTCTTCAGAAACCCCAGAAGAGGGCATCTAATCTCATTATCACAGATGGTTGTGAGCCACCATGTGGTTGCTGGGATTTGAACTCAGGACCTTTGGAAGAGCAGTCAGTGCTCTTAACCGCTGAGCCATCTCTCCAGCCCCTCAGATTCAGTTTTATCTTACCCTTCCTCAGAACTAATTAACTGATCTTGTGACCGCAGTACTGTCGAAACACAAAAGGACTTTAAAGTAGTAACTACTAACAAGTTTTAGACCCTCACTCTTGAGATGCTGCGCTCAGTGCTCTCTCCTTTAATTCCTATAAGGCCTGTCGTCAACTTCATTGACACCTTTGATCCCAGCACTTGGAAGTAGAGGCAGTCAGATCTCTATGAGTTCGAGGTCAGCCTGGACTACATAGCAAGTTCCAGGCTCACTAGGGCTACATAATGAGACCTTGTTTCAAAAAATGTATGATTTTTAATCTTCACTTTAAACACAGGTTTCCTGCCTTTGGATTGTAAAGAGGGAAATTCCTGATTTTGATTCAAAGGGACAGCCTGTTTTTCCAAGGTGTGACCTCTTTGCATGGTGAGGTTGTAAAACCTAGAAATATAAAACCGTGCAAACAGAGTTATAGTTTTTTTTTTTTTCTCATAGGTTCTCTTTAGTTCCGGAGGGCACTGGGGTCAGGAGACACAGTGATGGGGTGGGTTGCAAGCAAGAGCCTGGCCTGCAGTCTGGACATTACGAGTTGACTGGTCCTGAGCAGGGGACTTCTCTAGGCCTCAGATGTTTCTTATTTCACTCTCTTTCCATGGTGCTTTAGGATTTAAAGCAGGAACATTTCTTACAATCCCTACATTTTGACTCTGCAGCCATTTGTAGCAGGAGTAAAATTAGTTACCTAGAGTCTGCAGTGTGCAAGCTCATTTCCTCGCATGATGAATCTGTTGTTTTATTATATTTAGAGTGTATGCACACACATGTGGGTCTCAGGGATTGAACTCAGGTTATCAGACTCGGCGGCTCGAGCATTTACCAGTTAAGACATTTCACGAGTTCAGTAAAATACATTTTTTTTTTTCGAGACAGGGTTTCTCTGTGTAGCCCTGGCTGTCCTGGAACTCACTCTGTAGACCAGGCTGGCCTCAAACTCAGAAATCCTCCTGCCTCTGCTTCCCAAGTGCTGGGATTAAAGGCGTGTGCCACCACCGCCCGGCTAGTAAAATACATTTTTAACGGATTTTTCTTTTGCTTTTGTCTTTTTTTTTTTTTTGCTTTTATTTTTAAGACAGGATCAGACTATTGCAGTCTTGGACGGCGGCTTGGAACTTATTATGTAGACCAAGTTCATCTTCAGTTCACAGCGATCCTCCTGCCTCTGCCTCCTAAGTGCCTGGCATTAAAGGCACACAACACTATACCTGGTTTAAAGTGTTTTACCCCCTATGATTTATTTATTTAAATTCTGTGTATGTTTCAGTGCCAGCAGGTGCTTGGGGAAGGCAGAGGTATCGGGTCTCCCTGGAGCTGGAGGTTTAGGCAGTTGTGAGCTGCGGGGTGTAGGTGCCGGGAGCCAGACTTGGATCCTCTGTAAGAGTAGATGAGCTATCTTTCTGTTCTTTGTTTTTGTATTTTTGAGACAGGGTCTTACTATGTAGCCATGGCTGGCCTGGACCTCTCTACGTAGACCAGACTGGCCTCACAGAGATCTGCCTGCCTCTGTCTCCCAAGTGCTGGGATCAAATGTGTGCACCACCAGAATGGATTTAAAATACACCTTTATGCCAGGAGTTGGTGGCACACACCCTTAACCCCAGCACTTGGGAGGCAGAAGCAGGTGGATCTCTGAGTTAGGGCCTACCTGGTCTACAGAGCAAGTTCTAGGACAGCCAGGGCTACAGAGAGAAACCCTGTCTTGAAATCTTCCTCCCTAAGGGGAAAAAAAAAAACCACCTTTATAATATATAATACATAAGTTCAATAGTAGGAATTGCTAGTTTAGGTGGCATTTTGCAGCCCAAGGTCAATGTTGGGTGTCAGCTCCAGTCTTTCATAGTCTATTTATTTGTGCGTATGTGCGTGTGTGTGTGTGTGTGTGTGTGTGTGTGTGTGTGTGTGTGTGTGCATATGTGCATGCACAAGAACACTTGTGGATATGCGGCCATGCCACGGTGCGTATTTCAAGGTCTGAGCTTCTAGGCAGTCTCTCCTTTCATTGTGTGAGACCTGGGATTGAACTCAGTTGGTCAGGCTTGGTGGTAAGCACTTTTTTCCGATGAGCCATTTCATAAGCTCTCTGCTTTTTTTTTTTTTTTGAGGCAAGGTTTCTCCCTGAACACATTGCTCATGAATTTGGTTAGACTGGCTGTGGCAACCCCAGGGCTGGGCCTATAGGCACACACTACTATGCCTGGCTCTTTTACATGGGTGGTGGGGATTGAACTTAAGTCCTTGTAGCCTCACTTCACCCCCTGAGCATCTGTGTGGCCGTGGCCCATTCTGTCTAAATATAATGATGTCGTGTCACTGACAATGTTCTATGCTGTGTTACAGGAGTGTGGAGCCGACTGTGCTAAGTTTCAGAAGAGTGAGTTGGAGTTTAAGTTTAACCGGAAGGCCCTGGAGAGACCATATACGTCGAAGCATTCATGGGGGAAGACGTATGGGGAGCACAAACGGCATCTAGAGTTCAGCCATGCCCAGTACAAGGAGCTGCAGAGCTATGCGCAGGAGATCGGCATCTTCTTTACTGCCTCTGGCATGGACGAGGTGCGCTCCTGGCGGCTGGTGGGTCCGGGGGATGCAGGCAGCTTTTTGTGTATTGGCAGCTCTAGCCCTCATTCTCCTGTACTGTGTCCAGCTGAGCTGAAGGCCAACAGACCGGAGGCCCTGAGAAGGGCCTTTGAGAGAAGGGTACCATAGTTTAAAAACTTACCTCTGGATCAGAGCAGATACCCGAGACCCCCAAGGTCCTCACACTGTGGGAAAGTGGTCTAGGTTGGGAATATACCCTTGCAGGCTAGCTCTGACTGGCTCACTATGGTGCCTCTGGTGTCACCCACAGCTAAGCAGCTCAGAGGCTGGCTGTACTGACATCCTAGAAGAATCCAGCTGGTATTGGGCCTCGGGTCCGTTTTGCAATATAACTTCTTTTCCCCTGTGCAGCCCTGGGTGTCTGAGCACTCACTGTGTAGACCAGGCTGGCCTTGATCTCAGAGATCTCCCTGCTTCTGCCTCCCAGAGTTCTGGGATTAAAGGGGTGCACCATCACTGCCCGGTGTAACCTCTGTACTTTGATGATTCTGTGCTCTCTCTTTTCTGGATGTCAAAAACTTCAGTCTTAGAAACAGGACACTGGTACACAATTTTAGAAATCAGGAACAAGTGGGACTGGCCTGTGGTTCCTATACTTTATTTCTCTGTGGATTTCCTCTCTGAGTCTTACATCTATGTCGTGGCTGGTTGTTCCTGGCTTGTCATATTTGGGCTTGTGTGTACTTTTTCCAGTTAGTGTTAGAACACAGTGCTACTCCTCCTGTGTGGAGGCTTTGATAGCAGTGTAGTGTTTCTTTTGGAGGATAAACTAGAATGTTGGTTTTTGTTGTTGTTGATTTTGGACACAAGGTCTTACTATGTAGCCTTGGCTGGTCTGGAACTCACGATGTAGACAAGCTGGCCTCACGATCCTCCAGCTGCAGAATCCCGAGTGCCGCCTTTACAGGCACACAGCACGCCCACCTGGTCTACTTCTTATACCGTGATGCCAAGCCAGGGTTGGTGGCCCCGCTTGTAACTCTGGTATTTGGGAGGCAGAGGTAGGGATATGAGTTCAGGCCAGCCTCAGCTACACAGTAAGTAAGTTTGAGGTCAGCCTGAAGTACGCAAGACTGACTCAAAAGAAGACACCAAGATAAGCATCTTTGTCCTGTGTCCTCAGGAAGCCCTTAGAGATGTTTCTAGAAATGGTTCTTGGGGTGGACAGTAGGGACGTGCTTTTACTGCCTTTGGATGAGTTTCTCAGTACTTTAGTCAGAGTTTTGAATGCACGCACATGTGCGCGAGCGCGCGTGCGCGTGCGCACACACACACACATACACACACACACACACACGCATACATACATCATCTCCTTCTCACTATGTCTTACCTTGTAACCCCAGTGGAATTCCCTTTGTAGATCAGGCTGGCCTGAAACTCACAGAGCCTCCTGCCCCTGCCTCTAGGAGTGCTGGGATTAAAGGTATGCTCTACCACACTGGGTAGTCTCCCAGACTTCAAAATATATATGTAACTCTAAGCATTGGCCCTTGTAAAAAGGTGGGAAGCCTTATATGGTAGCTTGTGCCTATCATCCAGCATTGGTAGGTTTAGGCAGGGGGATTGCTGTGAATTCCAAAACCAGCCTCAGACCACTTAGAACTACAAAGTGAGATTCATCTCAAAAGTAAATAGGGCCTGTGAGATGCTTACAGTAATACTGGTTGCCCCCTAAGCCTGATGATCAGAGTTCAGTTCCCAGGTCCTTCATAGTGAAAGGAGAATACCAAGTCCTGCAAGTTGTCCTTGGATTTCCATGTGTGCCATGGCCCTCATGCCACTGTGCTTTAAATAAACACATACACAAAATTTAAAAAAAAAATGAATAAATGAGCCAGGTGGTGGCAGCACATGCCTTTAATCCAGCACTTGAGAGGCAGAGGCAGGCGGAGTTGAGGCCAGCCTGGTCTACAGAGTGAGTTCCAGGGCAGCCAAGCTACACAGGGAAGCCTTGACTCAAAAAACAAACAAAAATAAATAGATGGACAGACAGACAGGCAGGCAGGCAGACAGGCGAGGGGAGGTGGAGAGCTCAGCTTCAGCTAGATCACACTTTTCTCAGTTCAAAGCATTATAATGAGCCGACATAGTGAGGAAAGGTCCTTGTCCTGACAAACTGAGTTTCATCGGTAGAACTTGGAGGAGTTGCTTTTCTTCTTCCATCATGGGAGGAGGAGGGTAAAAAAGCAAACCAAAAAGGTGAAAAGACAGATGGTTGCAGCAACTGAGGGGTGGTGTCTGGAGCACACCCAGCCATTGCCAGCTTGGACAGCACGGCCTACAAGCCGGAAGCAGTGCTGGTTTTCTGTACGGATACTCAGGCTTGGTTTCCCAGCTGCCTGTTTAGGCGGAGGCTCCTCTTCATTTGTTTGAAGCTAGTCTCCCTGCTAGCCTGGGGCAGTGAGGCCGAAATGGGTTGGAGGACCTTTACAAAAGAGTAAATTGATCTTGCTCTGCCAAGCCAGCATTTCCTGCCAGGCCTCCTTCGAGCTGGCTTGGTTGGGTTCTGTCCGTCCTTCCGTGTCCACCGCCTCCATTTGTGAAGCAGGTGGTTCCCGTGCTTACCTTCCTGACTTCCTTATGCCAGCCATCATTTTAACGACTTCTGTCTTTCTCTGCTGCTGTGCGGGCTGTTCCGGGACCGCTCTGTGTGCTCAGGAAAGGTTAAGGTGTGGCAGGATTTTATGGAATCTGAAAGAGTTCCCGGGACATGTGTCAGGAGGATGTGCAGAGGAGGTAGACTTCAACCAAAGAAAGCTTAGCATTGAGGCTGCAGGCGGAAGCCATGAGCCTGGCGGCCCTGCTGGGTACCTGCTCAGTGACCACTCCTGCCTGTAGCTTTTTCCTCTCCCCTGGCTGCCTCCTGCCTGGTGCCTCTGACTGGGCTGGCCTGCCCTTTTTGGCTCTGTACTCTGTCTGTAAAAACTTCAGCCCTCATCTTAAAGGGAACAGGAGATAGTTTATCCTGGAGCTATTCCGAGTGACAAGAGCCTGGGAACACAGATTTAGGTTACCCCAGAGTCCATGTTCTAGTGTGGAAACTGTGTCACAAGGTTTTTATGGTCTTACAGAACAAAGAAAGTCATGAGTCAAGGCACCTTTAAAACACATTGGAAAGTACACCAGAGAGATAGGTAAAGTGAGGCAGGGGAGCTGTTGTACAGGCCCAGGACGCTATCCGAGGGCATTTAGCTCATGGATTGGCAGAAGCTAGTGTGCTCCACTAAGTTAACAGCGTATAAGAGGTTTTAATTTATTACCATGAGGTCTTAGTTGAGATACAGAGAGAAGGCAAGGCTTGGTTGTTCCAGAAGACTAAAATAGCCCAAGATAAAGTAATTGGCTTCTGAACCTACAAAACTCCAATCTCCCCACGGTACTGCACAGGTCTTCCAGGAGTTGTTTTCTTCTTCCTCTTCCTCCTCTTCTTCCTCCTCTTGTTTTGTTCACAGCTAGACATACCTTTTTCAAGACAAGTTCTTATTATGTCATCCTTGCTGTGTAAGACCAGGCTGGTCTTGAACTCATAGAGAATCCACCCTTATTAGTTCTTGCAATTTAACAGAATATGAGATTTTTCCCTCAGGAGTTTTTGTCACAGCTCCCCAGTGGTCACTCACCCCTGCACCCCCCAGCTTCTCATCACATGACCTCTCTTTCCTCCCCGGCATGATCCCAAACCGAAGGGACTTTAGAAAAGCCGCAGTTCCCCAGTGTGGCTGACCGTGCCTGTAATCCCAGCACTCGAAGCAGGGATATGAGGAAGGAAATTTGAGGCTAGCCTGACCTACATATGGTGGTGTTGTATGAAAAAGGAGAAGCCCTAGCTTTCCTCTTTCTGTAGTTCCCATTTGGACTAAAACGTCTCTCAGTATACACACAGAAGAAAGGCTCCGTGAGCACATACTGCCTGTTCTTATTTTATTTATGTGTTTATTTTTGAGGCAGGGTCTCTATGCAGCACTGGGTGTGACCAGGCTAGCCTCACAGTCCAGATACCTACCTGCCTCTGCTTTTGGAGTGCTGAATCAAGGGCATGCTCACCGTCTGCTCTCAATAAAGTTTAAAGAGTTCAGAGTCAGTCAGCCAGGCATGATAGTACATGTCTATGATCTCCCTTGGGAGACTGAGGCAGGAGAATCAAGAATTGGAGGCCAGCATAGGCTACAATAGCAAGCTTCAGGCCAACGTAGAATAAGAGCCTGTCTCAGAAAGCAAAGAAAAGCAATCCTAAGTCAAATCAGGTTGGTAGAGCTGGCTTTAAGGTCAGGGTCCTGGGACCCTCTACGGAGCAATACGCTAGTCAAAGTTCCCTTAGCTAGTCTGCTGGGGTGGCCTGTTCCATTCACTGAACCCAGTCGGCGCCTGAGGGGCTATTTATTGATTGAATTACTTTAAGGCCGACTGAAAAGAGGAAGTGATAGGGCTGTCTGGCTAGTGCCAGGGAAGGAGTCTCACAGCAGTAGGGCGGGTCAGAGGAAGCCAGCTGGCCCTAACCTGAAGGTGGCAGGTTTGCCCCTTTGCAGGATTGATGGACCAATGTGGCAGTTCTCAAAATGGTCACTAGATGGCGATGGTTCCCCAGGTGGATTGCACCTCCTAGCAGTTTTAAAAAATAATAACTTGAAGATGATAGAATTCCACTTTATATTTCACAGTTCTTGTAGGTAAATCTTTGAGATTTTTTCCCCTGTACTAGGCATCCTTATCTGCACTTGCTTAGTCTCTCTCTTGAGCCCACACTTTGTCTGCTAGAGGTTCCAAACCTGCCAGGAAAGTGGATGGAGGTCTGTTGCAGTGGGTTAGTTTTAAGATGTCTTTTTTTTTTTACTTTTCAAGTTTTTTTTTTTTAATGGATGTTTTGCTTACAAATATGTCTGTGTACCATTTGTATGCCTGGTACCCTGGGAGGCCAGAAGAGGGAAGGAATCGGGTCTCCTAGAACTGGAGTTACAGATGGTTGTAAGCCTCCATATGGGTGCTGGGAATCAAACCTGGGTCCTCTGGAAGAGCAGCCAGTGCTCTTAACCCCTGAGCCATTCTCCAGCCCTTGTTTTCTTTTTCAAGACAAGTTCTTATTATGTCATCCTTGCTGTGTAAGACCAGGCTGGTCTTGAACTCATAGAGAATCCACCCTTATTAGTTCTTGCAATTTAACAGAATATGAGATTTTTACTTTTGGGTGGTGTGTGTGTGTGTGTGTCTGTGTGTGGTGCTAGGGATCAAACCTAGGGCCTTACACTGGCCAGGGAAGTGCTTGTCCATCTCCTCCAGTCCTGAGATTATCCTGGGACCATTTGAGGACACCTCCCAGCTTCCCGAGTCTTCTGGCTGCGTCCTACATTACAGGGTTCATTGAGTTTGAATGGTGGTTGACTGGCTGTTGGCAGGCCCTACAGTTCAAGGTCTGAAAGGGTCAGGTGCTGATGAGCAGGTCAAGGCAGGACACAGATCACTACATTTGCCCCTCTTGGTATGATTCAGTGTCTTCTTTCTGGTCGTTGACCTTTGAGGGCCAGTTACTCTCTCTGCCTGGCTTCTGGGTCACTCGTAGGTCGCAGCCCTTTTGCTTTTGTTCACAAGTCCTTGGGGAAAGAACAGTCTGGCCGGAGGTTGTGTTTCCTTCACAGATTCTTGTAGCAATTGGTGGCCGGGAACAAGCCCTGGGTGTGCCCCGGGATGACTATGCAGACATATGAGAACTCGCTCTCTTGTCTGCACCGGCTTCCTCTGTCACCTGTCCTGTACCGTAAGGACAGTGTTCTGACCAATGGTGAAAGGTATTCCCTCTGATTTTTTTGTAGATGGCAGTTGAGTTTCTGCATGAACTGAATGTTCCCTTTTTCAAAGTTGGATCTGGAGATACTAACAATTTTCCCTATCTGGAAAAGACAGCCAAGAAAGGTAAGTGTCTTTCCTAAAGCTAGACCCCAAGCTCTGCGTTTCTGTCCCCTAGTGGCTGCTCACTGTGATAGCGCTCAGGGACACTCAGCTGTCTCTGTTGTTTTTGGTTTTGTGTTTTGAGAAAGCGCCTCTCTACATAGTCTGACTGGCCTGGAACTTGCTGTGTAGCCCAGGTTGGCCTAGAGATCTGCCTGTCTCTGCCTCTCAAGTGCAGAGATTAAAGATGTGTGCCATCACACCTAGCTTTGGAGACCCATCTTTTTTTTTTTTTTTAAAGATTTATTTATTTTATTTATGTGAGTACACTGTAGCTGTCTTCAGACATCCCAGAAGAGGGCATCAGATCTCATTATGGATGGTTGTGAGCCACCATGTGGTTGCTGGGATTTGAACTCATGACCTCTGGAAGAGCAGTCAGTGCTCTTAACCACTGAGCCATCTCTCCAGCCCCTTGGAGGCCCATCTTAGAAACCTGCTTCGTACCCTTTTGTTTTTGGGACAATGCTAGGAACTGAACCCAGCGTCCTGTGCACTCCACCACGGAGCCACATCCCCGGCCAGTGTAGGAATCTCTCCCCTAATGTCTCTACATGACACTAAATAGATTCCCTGTGTGAATGATCTCCCTTCACTCATTTCATTTCATTGGGATGGAAGCAGGTCCCATTACTAGGATAGCCTGTACTTGTCTCATAGGCAAGGCATCAGAAGCTATGAGGCCGGGGCTGTGTGCAGGCCAGCACAAGCGGGTAGCTCTCGGCCTCTCTCAGCTATGCTCCTGCATGGGGAATCGCCATACTGCAGGTTGTGTGTATCTTTTGTCCAGAATGCTTGGGACCAGGAATGGTCCAGAATTTCGAGTGTTTCAGACTTGAGATTCGTAGAAAGAGATGAAGCCTGTCTGACCTGTGCAGCCTCTCGATCTGCAGCGATGCTCTCTTCCCCTCAGGATTGAGGTCCTTGGTGTGCTGCCCTTTGCTGACTCATGGTGCTGAGGACAGGCTATTTCCTCCTCAGTCTCAGTCTTAGCTATGGGTGGGGGAGAGTCTGAGCCCCTGTGAAGAAGGTGCCGGCTTCTCCAGGTCGTCCTATGGTGATCTCCAGTGGGATGCAGTCAATGGAGACCATGAAGCAAGTCTATCAGATCGTGAAGCCCCTGAACCCCAACTTCTGCTTCCTCCAGTGCACCAGTGCCTACCCACTGCAGCCGGAGGATGCCAACCTGCGCGTCATCTCGGTGAGCACAGTGTGGGGTCTGAGACAGTGGGGCCTTTACTTCTTGTTCCTTCACAGTGCTGGGGACTGAGCCAGTCCAACTCTACCACCGAGCTACAGCCCTAGCCCTAGCCTTTCTAGTAGCAAAATTCTAACCAACCATGGAACACTTTATAATATACAGATCTTGTCTTAAGTGTGACAGAATCAAATTAGACCCAGGCAGCCAAGGAAATATACATGCCAAAGAAGGGGACTATAAATTAAAATTTAGAGCACCAATCTTAGTTTCTTCCATTTTGTGTGTGTGTGTGTGTGTGTGTGTTTGTGTGTCCATGTATATGCATATATACCTCATGATTTATCTTTGTATACATTTAGATTTGGGGGGGGCAGCACAAGGCCTCACTCTGTAGCCCTGACTGGCCTGTAACTCACTGTGTAGACCAGGCCTGCCCCTGCCTCTGTCTCTGCCTAAGTGCTGGGATTAAAGGCCTCCACAGAGGTTAATATAATTAACATTTAGTGTCTGTGACTCCAGGTAGTCTCCCTGAGTTCCCCCCTTCAGAAGTGCCATCTCCCCGTCTGGACACCTCACATGGAGAGAACGGCGCTGCCAGCCCACCCAGTCACCGCAGTCACAATCCCCTGGCCTTGAAGCCTGTACTCTGATCGCACATCTGTGGGCCAGATCACCGCCCAACATCCTTAATGTGCTCCTGAGCCCACCTGCACCTTCCTGTCCAGCTGTGGCCCCTGCCACCGTCACTGACAGCACTCAGTCAGCTGAGAAAGGCTTGGTGCACCAGGGGAATTACGGATAACATACTCATCTCTTAGCATTTTCTCCAACAGGGTGTTCTGGGCCTGGGCTGTGGATATAACTGATACAATGTGTGTAGCACACTTGGTTTCAGCCGTGCAAACTTATTGTGACAGGTACTTTCCAGTGAGCTCGGTGGGCCTTCCATTTCAGCGATGATGTTATCCTTGGTCTTCAAGGGTTAAATGCTCACAAAGAGCGTGGGTTTATTAAAATGTTTTGGATTTGTGTATGTGTGTGTACATGTGCCATGGCAAGTGTGTAGGGTCAGAAGCTGGTTCTCTTCTCCCACCACGTGGCTTCCAGGGATCAAGCTCATGTCATCAGGTTTAGTAGCAGGCATTTGCCTTCACCCTCTGAGCCATCTTGGTGGCCCACAGAAGGCATTCTCAATGACAAGAGCAACTTTTTCAATATGGGAGGTGTCTTAGGGTTTCTATTGCTATGACGAAATACCACTACCAAAGTAACTTGGGGAGAAAGAAGCAAGTTGGGGAGGAAAGGGTTTATTCAGGTTACACTTTTTTTTTTTTTTTTGGTTTTTCGAGACAGGGTTTCTCTGTGTAGCCTTGGCTGTCCTGGAACTCACTTTGTAGACCAGGCTGGCCTCGAACTCAGAAATCCTCCTGCCTCTGCCTCCCAAGTGCTGGGATTAAAGGCGTGCGCCACTACTGCCCGGCTTCAGCTTACACTTCTACACTGCTGTTCATCACCAAAGGAACTCAGGACAGGAACTCACACAGGGCAGGAACTTGGAGGCTGGAGCTGATGCAGAGGCCATGGAGGAGTACTGCTTACTGGATTGCTTCCCCTGGCTTGCTCAGCCTGCTTTCTTATAGAACACAAGACTGCCAGCCCAGGGATGGCATCACCCACAAGGGGCCCTCCCCACTTGATAACTAATTGAGAAAATGCCCCACAGCTGGATCTCATGGAGACACTTCCCCAACTGAAGCTCCTTTCACTGTGATAACTCCAGCCTGTGTCAAGTTGACACACAAAACCAGCTCGTACAGTACAGTGTATATATCTCTTACGGTTCCCTATAACAGTTTAGCATCAAAAGCAGTGAGGGCAGCAACTCACACAGGGCAGGAACCTGGAGGCAGGGGCTGATGCAGAGGCCATGGAGGGCTATTGCTCTTCATGGCTTGCTCAGCCTGCTTTCTTAAAGACCCCAGGACCACCAGCCCACAGGTGGCACCACCCACAATGGGCTGAACCCTCCCGCTCCAATCACTAATTAGGAAAATGTCCTGCAGTCTGATCTTATGGAGGCATTTTCCCAATTGAGGCTCCTTCCTCTTCTGAGTACTCCGGCCCTTATGTCAAGTTGACATAGAACTAGCCAGTACAGTGGGTGCCATTTCCTGGATTCCCCGGCAACCCTCAATGAGTACTTTTATTCTTCTCATAAAGGATTGGTCAGAGTGCCTTACTGCCTTGGCTGTGGCTGCTCTGCTCTTGACTGGCTGAAATGGGGTGCTGTTCAGATCTCCCTGACTTTGGAGGGAGAGCATGTGTGAAGCCCAGAAGAGTAGCCACTTCCCTCTTCTCTTTTACAGGAATACCAGAAGCTCTTTCCCGACATTCCCATAGGGTATTCTGGGCACGAGACGGGCATCGCCATATCTGTGGCTGCAGTGGCTCTGGGGGCCAAGGTGTTGGAACGTCACATAACTTTGGACAAGACCTGGAAGGGGAGTGACCACTTAGCCTCGCTGGAGCCTGGGGAACTGGCAGAGCTAGTGCGCTCTGTGCGCCTGGTGGAGCGGGCACTGGGCTCCCCAACCAAGCAGCTGCTGCCCTGTGAGATGGCCTGCAATGAGAAGGTGGGTGCTCCTGACGGCCCAGCCTTACTCTCCTGAGGCCGGGGGCTGCACACTTGCTAGGATGACCTGTGTGAGTCTGACAGAGGAGTTGGTGAAGGAGTAGTGTCCGACCCATCCTTCTGAGTATCGTGAAGCTACGTGAGTTGCAGGGAAATGTGTTCTATAAGAGGAATTCAGGTGTTTCAGCCACCTCTGGTCACATTAGCTTTTCCACTAAGGCTCTGAAGCCTGTGGCCCTAGGGGATGTGAAGTTCTGAGATAGTCAAGCCTGGGTCATGGGGAGTGGGCATACTTGGGCTACGGGATGGACCACAGGCATCATCGCGGGGCTGCTGGGCAGGGGTGGAGAGGCTGAGGCATGCCTCCTGGCTTCTCGGAAGCTGTGGCCCCGACCTTTCTGCCCTTCTGAGTTTAGAGCCAGGAGCCGCAGGACTGCTGGGTGCAAGACTCCTCACCTGCAGCTGTATGGCTCGGGCAGAGGCTAGCACTAGGTATACATGAAGAACACTGTCATCTTTTATTCCAGGGGCGACTGCCTACCACCTCCCTAAATTACAGGTGCACACATACTGGGAAGTTAGCAGTAAAAGAATCTAACAGCCTCACAAATGAAGTGGAGAGCTGTGCGGGAAAGCGGCGTGAGAGCTCCAGGAGTTGGTCGTGAGGGGTGGTGCTCAGACAGCAAATGCTGCAGAGTATTTACGGGGAGGCAGAGACACTGGCTGCGAGCTTCAGACGGCTGCTGGTCGCCACGCCTGCCTGTCCTGACAGCTCCTGGTCGCCACGCCTGCCTGTCCTGACAGCTCCTGGTCGCCACGCCTGCCTGTCCTGTCTGTTCCCTTCTCTTCCTGCCCCCCGCCCCATCATTTGAATCAGTCGCCCTCATTGCTTAAGACCTCTCCATGACCTTATTTTACAGGACACAGTGGCAGCAGGGTTGTGTACACCCTGGAGCGGGGCTCGGGGTTCCTCTGAGGATCTCATCTTAGTTTTCAACAGCTTGACCAAGCTTTTTTTGCCGTCTTTTGACCTAAGTTTCCCATAAGATTTGACTGGACAGTGACAAGAGTAATCACAGTTGTCGTATGTTGTGAGCACTCTCTATCACATTCTGCTAATATTCTGACAAGGTGCCAGCACCTTTTAACAGGGAAACCAAAGCATACCATCCCAGGCCAACAGGTACGGAGCCTGGACCTATCTGACTACAGGGCCTGAGCCCTTTCCATTGTGCTGGATTACTGGAAAGGCCTCTCCTCTTAGTTTGTGATGTCCCCTGACACTGGCTGTGTCTTTTTTTCTATGAGGTGCTGCTCTGGGTACTGTGGTGAGAGTAAGTGGGACCTGCTGGGGGGTTCCATTACAGGGACATGAGGTGTGCAGGAGTTATATCTAGGATCTGACACCGAGCTTCCTTTGTCTACAGCTTGGCAAGTCTGTGGTAGCCAAAGTGAGAATCCCGGCAGGCACCGTTCTAACCCTGGACATGCTCACCGTGAAGGTGGGGGAGCCCAAAGGCTATCCTCCTGAAGACATCTTCAACCTAGTGGGCAAAAAGGTGCTGGTCACTGTTGAAGAAGATGACACGGTCATGGAGGAATCCGTGGAAAGTCACAGCAAGAAAATCAAGGCTTAAAATAAAGTGCCACTGCGGCTTCTCAGCCACCCTGCTACTGCTGTCCAGTGTGTTGGGTGCAGAGGGGCAGGGATGTCATTCTCCAGGTCACCCTGTCACAGTGGCCACCTGTGTCCAGCCCATTGGAAAGGAGGAGCCAGTGAGGCCATTCTGCTTCGAAGTGTCCGGCCAGAGGTGGCCCAGAGCAAGTGCAGGTCCTTTAGGGTTTCTGTGTGGCTCTGTTGACATCTTGAGCCTTCATGTTCCCACTCTACAGAGCAACCCCAGGGACCTGAGCTCTCAGTTCCTCATAGAGCACTGAACGGTGGGCATTAGACTCTGCCTGAGGCCCTGTGGGCATAGACAAGCTCTCCTGTCTCTGAGCAAAGACAGGGACAGAGCACTTGGTCCTCCCTTTGGCAGATTGTCACCGCCAGAGGCCTAGGTTTCTTAGTAGCCAGTCCCTTCCTCAGAGGCCTGTCCTCAGACAGCAGGTGCACACTAACCCACACACAGTACAGTTGGCTGAGGGGAGGCGGCTGTTAGAAGGGGAGTATGAAGCGGGGGAGGAGCACAGGTCTGTAAGGGGGTGGCAGGGCGGGGCATGGAGTTCACTCATCTTAACCATGGGGAAGTGCAGAATCAGTCCTGCCATAAGTACCAGTGTCTTGTCATACATGACAGATTACAAACCCAGACAAAGGTCCTTTTGTTTGACTTCTTTAAGTGCATGAACTCTTTACAGAGGTTCACTGTCACATTTCACTTTGTTCTTTGGAATCAATGCTGAGATTAATCATTTTGTTCTTTTTAAGTATATCGTCTTCATTTTAAAAACTTTTCCTTTTTTTTTAAAGATAAGATCTCACTCTATCCTGGCTGGCCTGGAGCTCACCCTGCAGACCAGACTGGACTCAGACCGAGATATGCTTGCCTCTGCCACCTGAGGGCTGAGATTAAAGCTGTGCGCCACCATGTTTGACCTGTACTCACTTTTATGTGCATGTATGTGTGCAGGAATTGCAGAGGAAAACCAGCAGAGGTCAGTTCTTTCCCGCCATCACGTTGGTCCCAAGGATCAAACTCGGGCCCTCAGGCTTGGTAGCAGTCTCCTCTACCAGCTGACTCGTCTCGACGGCCCCCTCCCCTCCCCACCCCTCCCCGCCTCCCAGTTTTGTGTGTCTGTATATGTGCAGAGGTCAGGTGTCCTGTTTTATCTGAGATAGCATTAGGTTTGCTGGCATCTGGTGGGCTTCCGAAGGCCTGTCTGCCCACAGCACACTGCCAAGCCTGGCTTTTTACTTGGGTGCTGTAAGCCCTCTTTTCAAGCCCCCTCCCCCTTTAAAGAATTATGTATGTGAGTACACTGTTGCTGTCTTCAGACACACCAAAAGAGGGCATCAGATCTCATTACAGATGGTTGTGAGCCACCATGTGGTTGCTGGGAATTGAACTCAGGACCTCTGGAAGAGCAGTCAGTGCTCTTAACTGCTGAGCCATCTCTCCAGCCCCCTTTCTCTCTCTCTCTCTCTTTTTAAAGGTCTGTTTTTATTTGATGTGTATGTATATATGCACAATACCAATGGAGGTCAAAGGAGAGCATCAGATCCAGACTAGAATTACAGTTCTGAACCTCTATGAACCCAAGTTTACTCTAAGAGCAGAAAATGCTTTTAACCACTGAGACATCTCTTCAGCCCTTCTTTTCAGGTTCTTTTCTTTTCTTTTTTTTAAGAGACAGGGTTTTTCTGTGTAGCCCTGGCTATCCTAGAACTCACTCTGTAGATCAGGTTGGCCTTGAACTCTGAGGTCTTCCTCTCTCTGCCTCCTGAATGCTAGGATTTAAGACGTGCACCAGTACCGCCCAGCACACACACACAATTTTATGTGCATTGGTGTTTTGTTTGTATATATGTCTCTGAGGGTCGTAGATCCTCAGGAACTGGAGTTACAGTTGTGAGCTCCATGTGGCTGCTGGGAATCGAACCCAGGTTCTCTCAGATTAGCCAGTGCTTTTAATCTTTGAGCCATCTCTCTAGCTCCATTTTCAAGTTCTTAATCTTTTTTTTGTGTGTGTGTGTGTGTATGTCCACAGAGGGCATGGGTGTCCGATGCCCTGGAGCTGGAGTTATGAGCCGTTGTGAGATGTCTGCTATGGGCACTGGGTCATCTGTAAGAGCAATTTGAACCCTATTGCTCCTGTTGAAGTGTATATTCAAGTCTCTTTTCAGTGTATAGTTAGCTCTAGCAGTTTGTGGATTAGGACTTCCCTCTTTTGGAACCTAGAATAACTTTTGGGGAGGAGGGAGTGATGGGTGTTCTGGTCTGTAGCTGGGCTGGTATCTAGGCACATTCCCACTCACAGTAGGAAAACTCAGGTCTGGAGGACATGTCTAAGTACTTGTAGATGGGCTGTGCAGTGGGCATGTTACATCTCCACAGACAGGGCTCACGGAGCTGACCTTTACCACCGACAGGGTGGGAGGATCTGGGGAAGCCTCCGGGAAGTCTCAGCTAGTTTAGCCTTGTAGATTGGGCAGTAGCTGAGGGATGGATCATGTGCAGGCGTGTGAAATGTCCAGAAGCTGGGAAGTGATGGCTTGGTAGGAGTGGCACGTGGAGAGGGCTCTGAGCCTTCCAAGTTCCTTAGGGAGTGGTGAACCAAGGATTTAGTTTTTTCTTTACATTTCTTTTGTGTATGATTGTTTTGCCTACACACAGGTATTATGTCTGCACCACATGTTTCTGGTGCCTACAGAAGCCAGGCAAGAGTGTTCGATCTCATGGAACTGGAGATAACAGCTGTGAGCCACCATGTGGTTGCTGAAACTGAACTTGGGTCTTCTGCAAGAGCAGCCAGTACTCTTTTAACCATGGAGACATCTTTCCAGCCTCTCCCTTTTTTTGTTTGTATATGCACGAGTGGGTGTGCACTCTACATAGAGGTCAGAGGACAACTTATTTAGGAATTGGTTCTAGCCTTCCACTCTGTGGGGCCCTGGGGGTTGAATCCAGTTGCCAGGCTTGGTGGCAAACACCTTGACCTGCTAAGCCGTCTCATCAGCCTCCCACTCTACATCCCCCCCACCCCCACATTTCTGATCAGAACATAATAGAATTTATCCTGGGCCCTGCACTCAAAAATCACTTCCTGTCATAAACTGTGCTGTTTGAAACACGCTATCCCTCAGAACACTGAATGCTTCTATCACTAGCACCACCTATATGGGGTTACCACAGGCTAGTGTCACTAACAAAGTGGAATTATGGGCAGAAGAGATGCCCCTGACTTCTCTAGAAGCTCGAGACTATAGGAGGCTTCCATGGTGAAGGATGAATACAAACATGCTTCACGTGTGTGTGTGTGTGTGGGGGGGGTTGCTTCCGCAGAATAATTTAGAGGCCAGAGATGGCTCTGCAGGTAGCAGACAACTGGATGCATACAATTCATCCCTCAGCTATTGCTCACCTTCCTGACAGCCCGAGCTGACTTCCACCAGTTATCCTCTGACATCCTCATGTATATACCATGAAACTTAGGGTCCCCCTGCCCCACAAGATCAATGTTTGGAAGAACGTGGTGAGCTCCCCATCACTGGAGGTGTTTGCTTAAGGACCAGCTGATTATTTCAACAAAGCTATGAAGGAAATGGCAGGTGAACAAGATTTTACCAGAGCCCAAATGCTATGCACTTCACTTCCAACGAAGAACACAGTTACAAGGGGCATTATTCCTATTTTATTAAACAAAGCAGCATGTATTAGAAAACTGTTGTCACAGAGGTGTCTTTCCTCCACTTCCCTGGCCTTGACTAAGCCTTTTTCTTACACACACCTGCTGGGACTGGAGTATAACTCAATGAAGCCCTTTCTCAGCATGAGCAAGGCCACTGGTTCTAGACCAAGCACCACAGGGGAAAATGATTTGTATACCTTTGAGGTAAATTCTACAAAACCATGAGCATTAAGACACAGGCTTTGTACCTTCAACAAAGTGGATGCCAAGGAGACTGCCCTGAGAACATTAATGCAGCTAGCTCCCTTGGCTGCCACCCAGCTGCTGGGTATCTGTGGTCCAGCACTGTGACAAGGGAGGAAGAATCTATTGGAGATGCTAACAACTCCTAGCCTGATACAACATTATAGTCTTTAAGATAATTTGGCTTGGGCTTGTTTGAACCTCCTGGCACTGACCCACGTTTTACAGATGGGGCCACAAGTAGCATGCCGCCCTGGGCCACGCAGCTGACAGGAAGCTAAGCCTTCCAGCCAGCACAAACCCTGGCTCAGAACCAGTCTGTTTTATACCCAAATCAGATCCTCACAGACAATTTCATCCCTCATCCTGAAGGGTATGAAACCTCATTTCAGGGACCAATGAAGGTAATCTAGAAGCAGGTTCCACCCAAGGAAAACCGAGGCAAATAATACTGAGGGAGAAGAGCTGTTACATCCACAACACAGCCTGGTGGACAGCATAGGTCCTGACCACAACACCGCTTCTCTTACCTTGGGCAGTCATCTGACTCACCTGTACCAATCCCGCCCTGTGTACAGTGGGATCGCTTCCCACCTTTGAGGATGGATGTAAGGATCAAGTGTGTAGTATATGACTATGTTTAACAATACCCGGTGAGAGATGCCTGGCGTGGCCTCTCCTGCAGTGGTGAGTGTGGGAAAAGCTCTGGTCTTGTGAATGAAGGAGATGTAGTATCTCCCCTGTTAGGGATGTCCCTCCCTTTGAGCCATTCTCAGTAGTTTTCTCTCCTGTGAGTAGCAGTCCCAGGAAGAGCCTGGGAGGGAAGGACACAGATGTCCTTAGAAAGCAACTAGAATGACAGGTCCTAGATTTATAGGCCTACTTGTTTTTTTGAGGGGGTGGAGTGGAGGGACTGGCAAGCCCAATCGGTTGTTTTTTGTGGGGTGGGAGGGAACTTCTTGGGGCAGATAAGTCTGAGAACTGAGGCAGGCAGAGAGCCGGCTTTCCTATTTATGGTGGGATGAACAATGGTTCAAAGTTGCAACTGTGACATAGCTTCTGACCGGAGCATGTCTGAAAAGACATGCGAAAAGTGCTAAAAAATAAAGCCAAAGGAAAGCGCTTCCTGTGTTGTTTTTGTAGCTCTTTGAGAGCCTCCCTCTAATCCCAAGAGGCCAAGCTAAGTTTCAGGATGCTCACCCTGGTTTTAGTGTAGAAGATGAAGAAGCGAGTGGATGCGGACCCAGCCAAGAACCCACTTAGGTGCTCTGGGTCGAGGGGGCTGGAGAGCAGCTGGCTCAAATGGGAACTGTTGAGGAACTACTTGCCCCTGCAGGGAGACTCACTGATACTTACTGTGTGCCTACTGTGTGTGCCGAGAGGTTCTAGGCGTTGCACGCACAGGAGAACCATGCACTATAAAGACATCGTTGAGGGGGCAGGGGGCACAGGGGACAGCTCGAGACTAGCCTAGGAAAAGGAAGCACGATCTCGCTTAGGGCAACCGGGGAATGGTGATGGCCCCCTCCCAGAGTCGCAGGGCTGGGTAGAGTGGCTCCTGGAAGGCGGCGTAGAAGGTATGCAAGTGGCTCATGCCACCCGCCACGTCGTAGAAGGCCAGAACGCCGGCTTCATAGTCCAGGAAGACGCCGAGCCGGTGGGGGTCGCGGTGGAGCCGCAGGCGGCTTCGCTGGCAGTCATGGAAGGCCCAGTATTCTAGGTCGTAACGCTTCACGCACCACGACTCGCGGTTGCAGCCCAGGCGGGCGGCGGCGGAGGCTCCGCGGCGCCGCAGCGACGGGTAGGCCGCGCCCACCCACCAGCCCACGCCAGCCTCCTGCACGTCCACCTCCCAGTAGTGGCGTCCGGCTGCGAAGCCGTCGCGGCCCAACACCTGACGCAGCGAGTCGAACCGCGGCGCGGGACGCGGCCCCAGGCGGCCCAGCAGCGCGCAGCGTACGGTCAGCCCATCCGACGACAGGCGCAGGCGCGCGTGCATCGTGTCGGGGTCCAGCGTAGGCGTGCGCGCGTCTGCAGAGGGGGCGGGGAGACAGCCGTCAGGAAAACCTGGGCGGAGCCACATGGGGCCCGCCCACCTCGGACTGAGCGTGCGTCTGCGGAGAGGGGCGGGGAAAGGCAGTCTTATGGGCGGGGCCGAAGAAGGCCCGGGCTCACTTTCCCTGCGCTGGTCCCTACCCGAGCGGAGCCAAAAAGCTCGGTAGGAGTCAAAACGCTATTGGGCAGGGTGAGAGGGAAACTGAGGTTTATCACACGCTCTATGCGGCTTGAGTTTGGATCGTGGAAGTTATTGCTAATTAAAAAAAAAAAAAGAAAAGCAATCTTACTACCAAGGAAGGTGGGGCACACCTTTACTTAGTCCCACCAGTCAGGAGACAGAGGCAGAGGTTCTGTGAGTTGGAGGCCGACGTAGTGAGAGGTCTACATAGTAGCATGTTGCAGGACAAGCAGGGGAGACCCAGTCTCAAAACCAGAAATACTGATAGAAAATCTTAAACTATTAGGACTCGGTTGCATGTCCTCTGACCTTTTTATCCCTTAATTTTGAGGCTTATTTACTTGGTCCTAATACTGGTCTCATGCCATGCATGTTTTTAGACAACCTACTTTTTAAAACTTAATGGCACATTCATGACACATGCTTGAATCGTATCAAACATATTTCAGTGGTGACGCTAGTTTGTGTGTGTTTATTTTACGGGTGTGAGTAGTTCTGTCCGTGCATCTCAGTGTAATGTACCGCGTCAGCAGCGGCCAGAAGGAGGCGCCAGATCCCCTGCAGCTGGACTTACAGTGGGTTGTGAGTGGGTGTTGTGTATCAGAGCAGCAAATGCTCTTCAACCACAGGACCTGCTTTCCAGTCACTGAGGTTAGAAGTTTTTCTAAGCTAAAGACTTAGAAATGAAAACAGTTGCCATCCTTTCGGTGTAGTAAATGCTGGAACGTTTACTTCCCTTTTGTTCGGTGTGCTTGTCTTCAAAAGCATTTTATTTTTCAAACGTTTCTTTCTTTCTTTTTTTCTATTTTTCTTTTTGTTTTTTCGAGACAGGGTTTCTCTGTATAGCCCTAGCTGTCCTGGAACTCACTCTGTAGACCAGGTTGGCCTCGAACTCAGAAATCCACGCGCCTCTGCCTCCCAAGTGCTGGAATTAAAGGCCTGCGCCACCACTGCCCAGCGCTTTTTTTTTTTTTTAATGTGTGCTTAATGATACCGTTTTGAGAAATTACTCCTGAAGATATGTAGCAAATAAGGCATATTTATCTACTTATTAAATGCACTAATTTAACAAATGGAACAGTGTTGGTGGTGGTTTTGAGCTGGGTCCTGTTGATGTAAATTTGAAACTCACTTGGGCTACAGAGGAAAACCCTGTTTTAAAACAACAAGGAAAAAACCAAAAAACAAAAACCCAGCAACTTTTAATAGGGTTGTTGTGAGCTTTTGAGGTAACTTGTAAAAGCTGTGTGTCTTGAGGAAAATAAATGTTCGTGTGATGTGCTACCTGGCGACTTTTGAAATAGCATTATTTAAAATGAGCATCGTTGTCATACCGTTATATAAAGTTACAAAAGATTATAACTTGGTGCTACTTTAAAATACCTTGACAGGCTTTTGTTGTTGTTTTGATTTTTTTTTTTTGGTTTGGTTTGGTTTGGTTTTCGTTTTTGTTTTTAGAGATAGGGTTCTTCTGTGTAGCCCTGCCTGGCCAAAAACTCATTGTGTAGACCAAGCTGGCCTTGAATTTAGAGATCAGCCTACCTCTGCCTTTTGAGTACTGGGATTAAAGGTCTGTGTCATCACCAACCACTAAACATGTTTTTGTTGTTTTGAGACAGGGTTCCTCCATGTGACAGAGCCCTGTGACCTGGAACTCTCAGAAATCTGCCTGCCTCTGCCTCCTGAGTGCTGGGATTAAAGGCGTGTACCACCTCTGCCTGGTGACATTATTTTTAAATGTCTGAAAGAGCAATCTGTGGAAACACTAACTGCAGTTAACTTTGGGTAAAATAGCTGTTTTCTTTTGGTTTTTAATTTCTGATTTTCTTCACAATGCATACACTACATACATAATTTTAATTTTCCTTGTCTTCCTCTCTATCTTTTCCTTCCTTTTCTCTGTCTCTGTCTCTGTCTCTCTCTCTCTCTCTCTCTCTCTCTCTCTCTCTTTCGTGACTCTAGGAATTAAACCCAGACATGCCTCACTTACACGAGGCAAACATTCTATCACTGAGATGCCCCCACCCTCTGCTTCTGTCAATTTTTAGGGGAACAAATAGAGATGGTTCATAATTTCTCAGTGAATGAAAACAGATTATAAAACAGTGTGTATAGAATGATATACCATGTTGTATGTAATAATAAGCTGGGTATGGTAGAACCTACCAGCAGTCCCTGCACTAGGGAGAGAGAGGCAGGAGGATCAGAGTTCAAGTCTAGCCTTGGCTATATAATAAGTTTGAGACTAGCCTGGGCTATAGGAGGCCCTGTCTCAAAAACAAAACAGGCAAATACTAGTAGCTTTCTATGGGAGAACAATTATGATTAGTTTTCTTGTGTGAATGTGTATGTTTTTAAAAGCTTAATAGAAGTTGTTTTTTACACTTGATCTTAACCAAAAGGCTGAGAAGTGATTAGAAGTTGTTTTTTATTTTGTTTTGTTTTGTTTTGGGGACAAGGTCCTACCATATAGCCAAGGGTAGACTAGAACTTGAGATCTCCCTGCCTGAGCCTCTAAGCGCTGGGGCTAAGAACTGTGTGGAAACACACCCAGCAAAAATGTGTAACCTTATTTGGAAACAGTCTCTTAGCAGGACGTTTGGGGGCTCATTGCCTGTCTTTCATCGACCTTTGCTCCCCAACCTCCCTCTCCCACGCTCCCCGGTCTCACATTTCAAGAAGAGAGCTCTCTCTGGCGAGGGGCTGGTTTTCAGCAAGGTGCCTGGCTTGGTGCTGGAGGAGCTTGAAAGTTGGCAGTTTACGTCTGTAAGGAATTGGAATTGCGAGGTGTGAGGCAGCGCGTGTAGGCAGCACAGACAAACACACCAACGTGAGACAACACTGGAGCCCTGCACATCTCTCCCAAGAGTCACAAGCAAATTTAGAAAATACAAACTCGGGGGGGGGGCATGCGGTGGTGGTGGGGCATGTGGTGGTGGGGCATGTGGTGGGGCATGCGGGGGGGGGGCACTCAGCCACTCACTGATGGCAGCAGCACTGGAGGTTGGGAGGCAGTCTTCCCTGAGAGCAGTGCTGAGCCTGGAGGAAGGTGCACAGCAGGAAGCTGAGTGTGTGTGTGTGCCCTCGCGTGTTGGTGTGTGTGTGTGTGTAGGGATGTGTGTAGGGGTGTCTGTGTATGTGTGTGTTGGTGGGGTTGGGGGACTGGAGACGTGGATCCGCTGTTAAAAGTGTTTCTTGTTCTTGCAGAGGGTCTGAGAGCTGTTCTCAGCACCCATATTGGGTGGTACACAACCCCCTGTAACTCCAGCTCCAGGAAAACACACACCCCCCTCTCCCCTCTGCAGACACTGCACTTGTGTGCACACGCCCACACACAGACACACAGATACATGCATAATTTTAAAAAAGAAAGAAAGAGAGCCTAACTGATTGGAACTCCCAGTAGCACTGTAACCACCTGTGAAGGGGGCTTTGTAAGCCCCTTCCTGCCAAGCATCTACAACTAATTGATGGTTGTTGGAGACAGTGAGACAGTTTCTTCAGTGTCACAGCCATTGGCAAATGCCTATCATCCACTAAATAGCCCCTCTACCCATGTTCCTGTAAGGAGCTCTAACTAAGTCCACACACTCACACACATACTCACACATTCACACACACACTCACACTGACATATATACTCACACATTCACACACACTCATACACACATTCACACACACTACACATTCATACACACATGCACACAGACTGACACATACTGACACACATACACATTCACACACACAGACTGACATACACACTCACACACTCACAAACACACATGCTCACACACACACACACTCACACACACACACACTCTCACACACACTCACACACACACACATACCCCGCACCCTGTGCTTCCCACCTTAGGTCTTCAGGGCCTACTAAAAGCCAACGGGGACCTTCTCAGACAGGTCTCCTCAGTGTCAGCTATGAAATGACTCCTCATCTCTGTCTCCTCTGTCTTTGCCCCACAGCAGTTCCTGTGGCCCAAAACCCGTGGTGTCTGTCTTCCCCTCCCAGGGCTGTGAGCACCAGAGAAACTGGCATGGAACAGGCATGCAGCCAGCGTCAAGAGTGAATTGCCACCATAGCTGAGGTGCTGATCAGGGCCAGGGACCTCTGGGGACCTGGTTCACCACAGGCTTTGTGGGCACTTCCAGAGCTGGACCTCCAGTGGGTACTGCCCTCCAGACATTTACTGTGGTTGAGGAGGAACTCTTATGTCCACCTCATAAAGTCCCAGGCAGGTCACCAGGCCAGGTCCTGGAAGGCGTAGGGCAGAGGTTGAGTGACAGGGAGGGGAGTGAGCCAGTCAGTAAAAAGGCTCCTGGTGTGCAAGGCTGTGTCGGCCACCTGCAGGGGTGGTGGGACTGGCCCTGGGCAGACCGGAGGGTAAGAGATGGCAAGGTATGGCTGCGAGCAGCCCTGGAGGTGGTGGTTGGGGATGGGGTGAGGGGGGTACAGGTGGCATCAGCTGTTAAGAATGGGTTGGAAAGGGTCGTGGTAATCTACTCAGGAGACTGAGTCAGGTGGATCGGAAGGTCAAGGCCAGCCTGAGCAACCTAACATAGAAGCTGTCAAAATAAAAAGCTGGGGCCAAGCGTCGGGGCAGAGTGTTTGCTTGCTTCATGCTTGAGGCCCCAGGTTCCATTTTCAAGTATTGGGGGTTAGGCGGTGGGTTGGACACTAAGTCAGGAGCACCCTATGCCTTAAGTTGTCAGCTCTCTCTGTTTTCTCTGGGTAAGGCGTGAGTGGGGTGTGCTGGGTTTGATGGTCAACTTGGGATCTAAGTCTGCATGAAACAAATCTCTGGGAAGCTCTTCAAGAGAGCTCCTAGATCGGGATGGCTTATCCTGAGTGTAGGAAATACCATTCCATTCCACAGGCTGGGGTCCCGGACTGGATAGAAAGGCGAACATGAGCCAAGCACCACAACCATCTCCCCCTGCTCCCTGGCTGCAAATGCAGTGAGAGCAGCGACTTCCTGCTCCTGCGGTCATTGAGTCCTCACCACAACAGGCTGAAACCGTGAGCCAAAATGACCCCTTCCCTCCTTCCTTAAAGTTGCTTCTGTCAGGTGGACACCGCGGGGAGCAAGGACTCAGAGCCGGTCTTAGGCAACTCACTTTCTTTTAGGCGAGTGTCCATTGGTGTCTGGAACGTGTTCCCGATGGCTTCCACAAACTCCTTAAAGAAGTTCTTGACGGGCTCGAAGGACAGCGGCACAGGGTGGCTCAGCTCCGAGGGGCTCATCTGCTCTCCCATCTCTGACTTGGTGGCTACATATGCCTGTGTGGATGGGCACAGGGTCAAAATGGCTCCAGGGACTGTGGGCTGCGTCTAGTCTCTCTTGCATACCCAAGAAGGTCAGGACCCACTCTGCCTGGCCACCATGGTCTGGATAAGCTGAGCCCTGGGGAGACTGCAACTGGAACTGCTGGTGCGCCCTCCTCTTATGCTTCTTTCCTTTTATTTCTCTCTTCTTCCCTTTCTCTGCCCTTCCCACAGGAGCCCCCAGTCAAGAGGAATGACCAGACCACGGCACTAAAGTCCAGGCCATGGTGAGGGTCTGCCGCAGTGCAGATGCACATCAATATGTGGGGACCTGGAATCCATTCTGGTTTATTTTGTTTTGCTGGGAGAGGGTTTTATGGAGCTTAGGGTGACCTTGAACTCCTGATCCTCCTACCTCCACCTCCCAGATGCTGGTTTACAGGCACATATCACCAATCCTGACCAGACGCAGGTTCTGATCCTACCAGAGTGTGAGCCCTGTGAGTCCCTCTTCCTCTAGCCCCAGGTCCACCAGAAGCCTTACTGCAGACCTCTAGTAAATATTTGAGCTACGATCGTGTGTTGGTTGAGTGAGAATGGCCCCCATAAGCTCATATATTTGTATGCTTAGTCATCAGGGGTGGCACTACTTGAGAAGGATTAGAAGGTGTGGCCTTGTTGGAGGAAGTGTGTCACTGGGGGGTGGCTTTGGAGTTTCAGAAACTCTCTTCCTGCTGCCTGTGGATCTGGATGTAGAACTCTCAGCTATTTCTCTAGCATTGTGTCTGTCTGCATGCTGCATGCTTCCTGCTATAATGACAATGGGAACTAAACTTCTGAAACTGTAAAGCCAGCCTTAATTAAACACTTCCTGTTATAAGGTTGCCAAGGACAGCTGGGTGGTGGTGGCAGTGCACATCTTTAATCCCAGCACTTTGGAGACAGACAGGTGAACCTCTTAGAGTTTGAGGCCAGCCTGTTCTACAGAACTAATTCTAGGATAGCCAAGGCTATACCAAAAAAAAAAAAATGTTGCCGTGGTCATAATGTCTCTTCACAGCAATAGAACACTGACTAAGACAATTCACAAAGTGCCTGCCACTTGGGGGCCCTGAGAAAGGCTGCTGTTAGGACTATTTTTAGTTCAAGATATGCATCAATTATCCTAGCAGTGTGTACTTCCTGACTACCTGTGTGGTGGTAACAAAGTCTACCCAATGGTCAGGGACATCTCTGTGTACTCCTCCCCTGCCCCCCCCCGTGTGTAAAGACTGTTCAATGCAGCAGTGACCTGGGTGCGGTGTGAGTAGCAGGTGGTAGGTTGAGATAAGGGAGCCCCCGCTGTACCTGCAGCAGCTGAACAGGGTTGGGCTCCTGGCTGATGCCCCACACCCTGCTACAGAAGTCATCCATGACCTCAATTCGCTTCCCACAAGCCTCAGCTTGCTCCCTGTACACCTGGAGGGTGAGCTGTGTGTTTTTATCGATGAATTTTTTGGCCAGTACTTCCTCTTCATCAAGGAGTAATCTGAGTTCTGTGAATTTCTGTGTCAGCCAGGCTTTACTTGAGTTTGCATAAACCTTAAAGAAAAAAAAAGGTCAATCGTAGTCAAGACATTTGCTAGCTGGGGAGTCCAGAACGGAAAACAGCATCTACAGAATGAGCCCAGCAAGATGGCCGCTCAAAGAAAGAGGCCACTCGCAAAAAACAAAGTTTCCCTAAGCACTGGCAAATGGTTTTGAGACAGGGTTTCTCTGTGTAGCCCTGGCTGTCCTGGAACTCACCCTGTAGACCAGTCCTTGGACTCACAGACTACTTGCTTCTGCCTTCCGAGGACTAAGATTAAAGGTGTGCAGCGCCTCATCCGGCTAAAGAGCCTTCCTGCCTCCTTCCTTCCTTCTTCCCTCCTCCTCCTCCTCCTCTTCCTCTTTTTGTTAAACAATGTCTTTCTTGGTAGCCCAGGTGGCCTCTAACTCCCAATTCTTCTGCATTAGCTTCTGACCGGAGTGCTGGGATGAAGGTGTGTACCATCATGCATGGCTTAACGTCACCTTTGGGAACTGGGCATGTAGCACAGTCAGTAGACAGCTTTCCTGATGTGTACCATGCCCGGGGCACACAGGATATGGTGGCACACCCCAGTAAGGTGGAGGCAAGAAGATCAGAAGTCAAAGTTGTCATCAACTATACAGGAAGTTCAAAGTCAGTCTGGGTCTCGAGAGCTCTTGTCTGAAACAAAAGCAAAAAACCCTTGGGGAAGAGGACTTGAGAGAAGGGAAAGACTTTGATCAAAATATACAGTATGAAAAATTAAAAATAAAAAGTAGAATGAAAATCTGTTGAAGTGAGGGATGGAAGTCTAACAGTAAATAGAGCAAGCTGCAAGAGATCTTGGAGTGTAGCTCATCGGTAGAGAACTTGCCGGGTATGCAGGAAGCCCCAGGTTTACTCCCCTGCATCTAACTCAGTGTGAAATTACACCGAGAGACACAAAGAGCCTTAACCGTTGCTTCTACTTATGGGGACTACGCAGAAAACGTATGAAAAGACCTCTGTGCAGAGGGAGCCTCTTTGCAAGTGTTTATACATGGTCAGTCGCTGGGCTCCCTTTTCAGAATAGCCCACTCAGGTTTGCTAATTATATAAATCGTGTTGTAATCACACAATACAAAATGCAAAGGGATCAAAGAATGCAGTGTTACAGTGTGGATGAACCGTGAAGACACAATCCTAAGTGAAATAAAACAGATTAAAAACCACCACTGCCCTTTAGAGGCAGAAGCCAATACCTAGTAACAGGAAATAAATAGTGAGGAGGTGGCCAGAGGCAGAGAAGGGGCCTGGGTAGTGACTGCTTCACGGCTTCTGTTTCCTTTCTTCTTTTTTAAAATTTAGTTGATCTAAAAAAAATTATAATATGTGACTGTTATGGTTTATATATGCTTGGCCCAGGGAGTGGCACTATTAGAAGGTGGGGCCCTGTTGGGAGTGGGTGTGGCCTTGTTGGAGTAGGTATGGCCTTGTTAGAGTAGGTGTGTCACTGTGGGTGTTGGCTTTAAGACCCTCATCCTAGCTTCCTGGAAGTCAGTATTCTGCTAGCAGTCTTCAGATGAAGATATAGAACTTCGGGGGCTGGAGAGATGGCTCAGTGGGTTAATAGCACTAACTGCTCTTCTGGAGGTCCTGAGTTCAAATCCCAGCAACCACATGGTGGCTCACAGAGATCTGATGCTCTCTTCTGGTGTGTCTGAAGACAGCTACAGTGTACTTACATATAATAATAAATAAATCTTAAAAAAAAAGATGTACAACTCTCACCTTCTCTTGTACCAAGTCTGCCTGGATGCCATCATGTTCCTGCCTTGATGATAATGGACTGAACGTCAACCTCAATTTAATGTTGTCCCTATAAGAGTTGCGTTGGTCATGGCGTCTGTTCACAGCAGTAAAACCCCGGGTATGCTCTTGAATGAACAGTCGGGGACAACGTCATCAATCAGGTGCGGAGCTGGAGCTCCAGGTAGCTGGGAGACCTGGCACAGGTGCTAGGGACAGAGCTCAGGTCCTCTGCTACTGAGCCCTGTCTCCAGTCTCTGTTTTCAGTTTGTTGTTATTGTTGTTGTTGTTGTTGCTAGGTGGTCTTCTTTGTTTGTTTGCAATAGGACATATACCCTTGCCGGGCCTGGAGCTTGATATATATACTCCAAGCTGGTCTTGAACTTATGGCTATCCTGCCTTTGTTACAGGACTCCAGGCTTAAGTAGGTCAGTCCCCTGACCTTAGCACTAGATCATAATATAAGAACCATTTAGGCTGTAAAACTCAGCACCTAGACAGTACCATTTGTCAAAATGAAAACAAAGGCCTAATTCATCAAAATCCATAATTCTGGGAAAGTCTCTAACACACTAACCTTGCTTTTGACCTCTGTAGCTCTGCTTCTGGCTGACCTTGTTAACTGAAGGATGTCAATATGGTTTTTGTGCTTAAAGGCTCACTCTAAGAAAGGGATCCCAAACACCCAGTGTAGTTGTCAGCTGGCCAATAAAGATTTCTATTGGCTTAAACTCATGTCCAAACAGTCTTCTCTGGTGGACACCCCAGGACACTTTTGCCTCCCACATGCTGAGACTACAGACACAAGCCACCACACCCAGGCAGAATTTCTATTTCAGATCACAAGTTCTGGAAATAGGTAGAGGCCGTGTTTGGACACATTGTGAATGTAGTTCATGCCCCAGAAAGGGCTCCTGAAGAGGCGGCATTGCAAATAAAAGGGCATCAGAGCTGGAGAAAGCAGAAGACACATCGCCCAGGGGCTGCCTCCCAACCCTCTGTAACTCCCCTTCCAGGGGATGGAGTCGCTCCTTCTGGCCTCCGTGGCCACCAGGCACATAGATGGCGCACAGACACACAAGCAGATAAAACACCCAGACTTGTAAAGCATAAAAAAAATAAATAAAAAATAAAAAATAGCCAGGCAGTGGTGGCGCACGCCTTAAATCCAACACTTGGGAGGCAGAGGCAGGCAGATTTCTGAGTTCAAGGCCAGCCTGGTCTACCGAGTGAGTTCCAGGACAGCCAGGGCTACACAGAGAAACCCTGTCTCGAAAAACCAAAAAAACAAAACAAAACAAAACAAAAAACCCAAAAAACCAACCAAACAAAGCAACAACAGAAAGCATCTAGAAAAAGTCTAAAAACCAAAGCAGCTCCTCCCTGCATCCAAACTTTTTATTGTTTTTTTGTTTTGTTTTGTTTTTCGAGACAGGGTTTCTCTGTGTAGCCCTGGCTGTCCTGGAACTCACTCTGTAGACCAGGCTGGCCTCGAACTCAGAAATCCGCCTGCCTCTGCCTCCCAAGTGCTGGGATTAAAGGCGTGCGCCACCACCGCCCGGCGCTTCCAAACTTTTGACCAGCCCACACTGTACAGTGAGTCCTGAACAGTTAAGGACTAAAGCTAGCCCTTAGCTACTGAGATGTACCCTCCATTTGGAAAGAGATGGGAGGTGAGTCTGTGTGTTTGTGTTCTACAGAAGGCTTTAGGCAGTGGTTAGGCTCTGGGACCAGCTCAAGCACCCATGGCCCTATTTGTAACTTGACTCAGTGTGTACTTGGCTGCTGGTGTATCTTTATCAAATGACCAAAGGAAAGGAAGAAAATGTGTTCTGTTTCTGTCCTCAGCCACAGCGCACCGATAGGGTCTGAACCTGGCGGTCTCAAAATGCAGGCAGCTTGGGCCTGGTTGGGGCACAGATGGGAGGAGATGTGTCCCAAGGCCTTGTGTGATGAATAGGCATTAGGAGCAACAGAGTGAACCAGTCCCCTGGAGAGAAACCAACAGGATTCGTTGTTTCTTCCAGCTGAGCTGAATTCCAAGTAGTCCTGAAGAATTACTCTGTCACAAAGACTATCCAGGGTGTCTGTGTGTGTGTGTGTGTGGGGGGGAGGGTGCGGTGGGGGGGGAGGAGAGCGAAAGAGACAGAGAGAGAGACAGAGAGACAGAGACAGACAGACACAGACAGACAGACACAGACAGACAGACAGAGACAGAAGAATAAGGAAGTTGGCCACCAGTGAAGGTTCCATGGAGTCAAAGTGAAACTGGATCCCACACTGAGCTGAGTTTGGAGCTGGGTGGGCTGGTTGGGGCTCTGGTGCCTGCCTGAAAAGTCCCTAAGGACTACCTGCTAGAAAGAACTTGACCAGCCAGGAAGCGGGGTGAAGGGAGGGTGAGAGATTTAGTGCAGGAGATGTTGTCTGCTCTGTGACCCCCACCTTCTGGGCCTCTACAGGAGGGGAGGCGGAGGGGCCTTTGAGGAAAAGGCAGAATGCTGTTCCCTGCACGCCGGGCATGACTGGACAACTCCACTGGGGAAAGTCTTGTGGGTGGTGCAGCCAGGGTTTGAGATAAGCCCTCCAAACCCTTTCAGACCATCGGGGGCAGAGGGATGGTTATGCCAGCATTGTGGTGGAGCCTAGTAGTACGGTCAAGGTCAGCTGCACAGCCTGGCTACATCCTCACACCTGCGCTGCCAGTGTGGCAAAAGTTGCCTCATGCCACCTTACTTGTCTGCGGACCCACATTCTGGTTCTGACCCTATAGCTTTCAGGGATCACAAAGGCAGAGTCAGGAGCCGAGGGGAGTTATTCCAGGCCCTATCGGTGACCAGGTCTGGCACCAGCCTCAGACGGTGTGCCTCAGGGCCATCTCCTGCCCTTCCAGCTCCCTCACCCTTCTGTGGCTCACCACAAGGAGAAACTAGAGGTAAGGCAGAGAGGGTAAGGTCACGAGCTGCAGGGTGTTCCTTCCAGAGGCGGCACCCACAGAGCACCTCCCACTCCCAGGAGACCCACCTGCTTTTTACATTCCACTCAGGGGACCCTGGGCCCTGTTGATGCTGGCTGCTGGGGCGGGCTGGCTTTCTGCCCCAGCACCTATGATTGGCTCTTCTGTCTCATCCTGCACTGACCACACTCTTGACCTCCAGCTGAAACCCCAGAAGTTTCTATCTTCCCGGGTGGCCCAGGTCCCCTCTGCTATGAGACCCATGATAAGTTATTTCCTCTTCCCAGCCTCTCTTCCCATATATCTTCCCTTTTCTTTTAGAACAGATTCTCATGTAGAGTAGGCCCAGATTGAACTTGAGGCTGAGGATAGTTTCCTTGATTCTTGAGTCTCCGGCCTCTCCCTCCCTAGTTCTGGGATTCTAGGTATTTATCATCACCCTGGCGGGTTTTATGGTGCCTTCTAGGTGCTGAACCCAGGGGTCTATGCACGTTAGGCAAGCCTGCAACCAGTAAATCCCCTATGCCTTCCCCAAGCATTTGGTTAGCTATACAAAGGTAGGCTTGAAAGACTGCTATTGTCTGCTTTGGTTTTTGGGTGCTTTTTGTTTGCATTTTCTTTTTGAGATAGAGTCTTACTACATTGCCTAGGGCGGCCTTACACTCCATGGTTCACTCTGTCCTCCTGTCTCAGCTTCTCATGCAGCCCGGACTTCAGGGAGTACCATTTTGTCTGGCTTAGACATGCATCCCTTACGGGTCTTTCAGTTGTGATGGACTGCACATTCTAAATCCCTCAAAATGTTTGCTTCAGCAGGTCCATGCAGTCTCTCTTCTTCTCCTTCTTCTACTTCTCCTTCTCCTCTCCTCCTCCTCCCTTCTGTCTCTTTCTTCTTCTGTCTCCTCCTCCTCCTCTTCCTTTCTTCTCTCTCTCTCTCTCTCTCTCGCTCTCTCTTCCCACCACCTTTCTCCCCTATTTATAAAGTATCAAAGTATGACATAGTGCTACATGCCTGTACTCCCAGCATCTGAGAGGATGAAACAGGAGAATTAAGGTTAGAGGTAACCTGCGCACTGTGGTGGACTGCTTGCAATTCCAGCAGTCAGAAAACTGAGGCAGGTGGATTATCATAAATTTAAGCCTGGTCTACACAGTGACTTCAAGAGCAGCCTAGATCATATAGAAATACCCTGGACTTGGCATAAATTGCTCACACCTTTAGTTTCAGGAAGCAGAGGCAGGGGGATCTCTGAGTTCAAGGCCAGCCAGGTCTACAGAGACAGTTCTAGGACATTCAGGGGTACACAGAGAAACCCTGTCTCAAAACAACAAAAAGGTTAAACAAGGGCTGGTTGTGGTAAAGGCACTTGCCACCAAGTCTGCCAACATCAATGGAAGAATCCCTGAGATCTACATGGTAGGAGAGGCCCAACTTCTGTGAGGTGCCCTCTGAACTCCATATGTGGCTGCGGCATGCACACTCATACATTCTCTCCCTCCCTCCCCCAAACAAAATATAATAAAACTGCTTAAACGAAGAAATAGAAAAGAGTATAGGGGCTGGGGAGACTAAATGCTTGCTGCTCAGGTATGAGGACCTGAGTTCAGATCTCCAGGACCGATAGAAAAGCTGGTCATGACTTGGAGAGATGGCTCAGCACTTAAGAACACTTGCTGCTCTAACCGAAGACCCTGATTTTCTCACTAGCACCTACGTGGTAGCTCACAACAATCTGCAACTCCATTTCCAGGACCTCCATGGACAATGTACACACTTGGCACATAAACATACACGAAGGCAAAACACTCATACACATAAAATAAAGATGAATAAAAAAAAAAAGCTGGGAATGGCGGATTGCACCTGTCATCCCAGTACTGAGGAGGCAGAGTCAGGCAGATCCCTGGAGTCCTGGAGCTTGAAGGCCAGTCACCATAGTTGAACCTGTGAGTTTGGCATTCAGTGCAAAAGCCTATCTGAGAAACCAAGGAGAGTGACTGAGGAAGATACTTGACGTTGACATCTGGCCCCCGTGATCACATGTGCATACATGCATACTCACCTGCATGAATACATGTGTGAATGCATACATACAAGGCCAACCTGGAAGACACAGGCTGCTGGTAAAGCCCTATCCCCGAGCAACAAGTAAGCTTCACGGCACTAAATGGGAGATTCCAAGAGGACAGTGCTGTTGGGTGATTGCCGTCCAGCACTAGTGTGAGGGAGCATCTAGGGCTGCAGGCGAGTGAGGGGAGGGGGGTTACCCCTGCCACATGAATGCACTAGCTTCTGAAGAGCCACCGCAGGGAAGCACACAGCCTTAGAGGTGTGGGCTGGAGATCGACAACCATGGCTTTAAGTGTCCCCTGCAAAGGAGTGTTTGATCGGGCTGGGTTATTAGCTTCTGCACAATAGACTTTGGACTGACCACATCTGAACCTGACTTCTGATTGCAAAGCTCCATGGGTTAGTTTCCACATCAGAGGAAACTTCCCCACCCCCCTAGGCCACTAAGTCCAGAGTAGCTTTCTCTGTCACAGTTGACACCAGTCAGGTTCAACAGAATGTTTGTGCCCTGTCTGATGTAAAAAACTGAGAAAAGTTTTGGGGATTGAGTTAGGTGGTAGAGTACTGCTCTTGCAGAGGTCCTGAATTTGGATCCGAGCACCAATATCCACATTGGGAAGCTCTGTAATTACAACCACCTGCATGCAGTTCCAACTCCGAGTGATCTAATGCCCTATTCTGGCATTTGTGGGCACCCAAACATATATGGCAGACACAAAGACAAAGACACACACACACACACACACACACACACACACACACAAATACACACACACACACAAATTAAAATAAATTAAAAAGTAGATTAAAAACATACAGAGTTTGAATAGTATGTGTTGAATATGTTGAATACTATTGAAGAAAGGGGCATAAATAAACCAAGGGACATCCCTAGTTCATAAATATGGAAGTAAATGTCACTTAGGCTAGCCTTGAACTTGTGATCCTTGGGTCTCAGCCTCCCAAGTTGTGGAATTATAAGTGAGTACCATCCCTGGTTTGTTTGTTTTGGGTTTTTTTTGGGGGGGGCTTCCTTCCCAAGACAGAATCATCTCTCACATCATATGACCAGGATGCCCTGTGGCATACTATGTAGCTCAGGCTATCCAGCAAACCTCCTGCTTTAGTATCTGGGTGTTGGGATTGCAGGTGTGAGCCTCCACACCCAGCTAGAGAGCCCAGATTTGGAACAGCAAAGCAGGGTTATCAATAATTTCAAGACCTATTCTCAGGATCTGTATTGATCCTAACCATGTAGAGACATAGTTTACAGATACACATAAACAATAATCATAAAGTGCTGTGTGTGCAGACTTATTAGATTCTGTGCTTGGTGCTGAAGGACAGTTAGGTGTCACTGAAGTAACCCTTGGCTGATTAAGTGAAGGGGCAGGATATTTCTCCACAGGACCTTTGCAGTCTCCTGCGAACCTAGAAATGTTAGAGAGCAAAATGTTTAGGAGTTGCTGACACTTGCATCGCTCTTCCCTGTGACTCTGGTGCACGAAGCCTGGGAGACACTTACTTCTCTGTGCTCACTTGTTGGGTCCTTTTGAACTGATTTATCATTTTGAGCCCAGAACCCTGCTATGTTTTTAAACTTTTATTTATTATTGCATTGTGTTGTGAGGAAAGCTGTGTGTGGAGATCAGAGGACAACTTTTGGAAGTCTGTTCTCTACTACCGTGAGATCTGGGGCTTGAACTCAGGTTGTCAGACTTGGACAGCAAATGTTGAGCCATCTTGTTAGTCCCCCACCCCCTCTCTGTCTCTGAGACATGACCTTGTTTTATGCTCTAACCTGGAACTCAGTAGTAGATCAGACTGGTCTCAAACTTGGGCTGATTTTGTCTCAAAAATGCTGGGATTACAAGTGTGTCCCACCATGCCCAGCCAGTCTGCTCTTGAAGACTTAAGGGAGGGTCATCACTAATAACTAGGGCCACTGATGTGACCTGTGAAGATTCCCAGAACACCAGGTCCTGTTACCCTTTGATTGATAATAGATATTAGGAATTGGGGAGCCAGTTCCACACTCCTGTGTGGTGGTGGTGGTGGTGGTGGTGGTGGTGGTGTATCCTGGCAACTCAGAAGGCTGAGGCAAGATGATTTAAATTTGAAGTAAGACGTAATTCTGGCCTATATAGTAGAGATCCTGAATCAATCAACCAACTAACCAACTAACCAACCAACCAACCAACCAACTGATCCTGACCTTAACTAAGGCCTGTAATCCCAAATATTTAGGAAGCTAAGCTCAGGAGTTCAAGGCCAGGCAGAGACAGAGTAAGTTCAAGTCTAGTTAGTCAGCTTAATAAGACCCTGCCTCAAGACAGAAATGTTTCCCATGCTCCACGTTCCTTTATGTAACCCCAATTGAACTCATTGATACCCATATACACAGGGGATGGCTAGTTGGGAATCAGTGGGAGGAAACAAGGGAGGGAAATGGGTAAATGTGACCAAAATACAATCTATACATGTCTGAAGATGCTGTAGGAAGCCCATCATCATGTATAGTTTATCTATGCCAATAAAATCCTTTTTAAAAAAAGATTTTACAGAGACTCCAATTTTAACAAAAATTTCACATGTTCACTCCACTCTCAAATAAGGTAAAGAGGGGTCTGGAAATGTAAATAGCCCAGTGGGGAAAACACTTGCCTACCATGTGCGTGGCCCTGGGTTCAATCTGCAGTACACAATAAAAGAAATAACACCGTATGAAGGGGTAAGGCTGAAGGAAGCTTGTATTTAGGGACCAGATTTACACTCTATGTCTCATGGCCAAGTACTTTAAGAGTTGCTTGCCTGCCCTGTGACCTGTTTTGCTTTCCTTAAGACAGTTTGAGGCATGTGAGGATGGAGGGCTAAGTTCCTCTGGCCTTGCTGAGGAAAGGTTGAGCCCTGGCTTTGGGGGATTTGAGGAAGGTGGACGCTGCCCAGTAGGTATGGGGCAGAGGCTGAGTCTTCACAAAGCTTGAGGAACAGACCTTCATGACCGCTCACCTGCATGCATGGTTTCTTTGTGATCTTGTACTAAAATTTATAATTTTTCATTCTTTCAAGACCCTTTAAGTCATAGGTGCTCCAAACCCTACCAGCTTGCTTTGAGGCTAGTCCTTCTTTTCCTGGGGCTCCACATTAGGGATACGTAGACCCTGGGGGATATGTGGACATCTGCCCTGAGGAAAAAAGGATGGGTCCACTTGCCTTGAGCCTTTCCCCGGCATCTTCCAATTGGGCTATGTTGTCAGCATGTTGCCTCTTCTTGGTTGCCAAACACTCTAAACAGTCCTGGATTTGTTTCTGTGAGAAGGGTCAGGAGAAACGGGAAAACTGTCACGTTCAAGCTAACAAGCTTCCATTCTCTCCAGCAGGGATTGAACTCCCGGCTTGGAGACAGGACCTCCACCTGCTGAGTCACCTTACTAACCCACTAACCCATCGCCCCTGAATTCTTTTTCAGCAGGAGTGCCCGGAGCTCTGAAGGTGGGTAATTTGCCCAAAGTCAAGTGGTGAGGTGTAGGGTGAGCAGAGACTCTGGCCCTCTGAGTCTCACGCCTTATCAGGGATGCCCCCAGCCTGGATGCCTGTCTCCTATTTCTGTATGTCTGCCTTTAGAAGTAGCTATTTTTCTAAATACCTCATTTGGGTCTCTTTCCTCCAAGGCTAGCCATTTCTACCTTAGCCTTCTCTACAGCTGGTCTTCTACTTGACTCCTCGGCCTAACTCATAAAAACAGGGGTGGGGGTCTGGACATTGTGAGTCACCATGTGGTTGCTGGGAATTGAACTCAGGACCTCTGAAAGAGCAGTCAGTGCTCTTAACCGCTGAGCCATCTCTCTAGCCCCTGGGTTTGGCCTCTTAATCAGCCAAGAGCAATACTAAGGCATGCCAATTTCCAGGAGAGAGCTGGAAGCTCAAGGAAGCTGGCAGGCATATGAGCTCTGGAGGAAGAACAAACTTAGGTCCTAGTCCTCGCTTTACAGCCATGTGCTCAAAATCCGTTTCCTCCATCGCAAGCAGGGATGCTGTGTGGAGTACATGAGATCACAGTGGCCGGCCAACAGCACATGCTCAGTACAGGTCATCTTGCCATTTTAGCATCCAACAGGCATTTGCTGTGGTGGTAAAATAGCTTTATTGCAAAGAGGAGACTGGGGGCAGGGAGGGGGTCAGCTTCCACACACTCATCTACTGTGACACCTAAACCACCTACTACTGCCCAAGCTCACCCAAGGATACCCCAGCTTTCTGGTTAGGGCCCTCCACCTCCAGCCACAGGAATCTGTCTCCTGATCCCATGAAATTCTATTTACCCTTCAAAACCTTGTCCATCCAATGGCACTTCCCTGGGAAAGGCTTGCGTGACTTCCTGCCCCATGCTCTATTTTCTGACCCTCACTGACCACCACCATGGGCTCCCTAGTATGGTATCTAGTACACTGCGATGCTTCTACCCTTCCCCTGACCGGCTAGGCAACTCATCCAATGGAGAGGGGATCTAACTTATGACTTGGCTCATGGTGCAAGGCATTGTGCTGAGTGTGTGTTTGATGAAGGAATGGCTCTGTCAATAGGTAGAGGAAGGGTGCCTAGGTTGATGCATTGGTGAGTTGAATAGCCTTGGATCTCCGAGTATCAGCATTTGAGGACCATTAGTAAGTCATTTCATAGGTGCCGAAGGCAGACTCTGGAAGCAGGGGCAGGACTTCACTAGTCAGACTGTCCTCCCACAGGCCCGATTCAGCTTGGAGTTGTAGATCAGCTTGGAGTTGTAGACTTGTCAAGTGTGGAAAAGAGCAGAAAGGAAGGTGCTTTGGGCAGAATTAAGAAGACTTCTTGGATAAAAATCAGCCCCGAGGATTCAGAAGGTTCTGGTTAGCTTGCCTTCCTCAAAATACAGAGATGAGAATAGGTTCTGCAGACAGGGCAGCCTGCTGGGGGGGGGGGGGGTCCTGCTTTCCCTAGGGCTGTGGTTAACAAGCATTTGCTGTGGGTGTATTGGGGTGGGGACAGTGGTGTGTTTGCATAGAAGGAGGAGCCGCATTCAAGGCAGGAAGAGGATCTTCTCGACTCTGCAAAATAATATATGCCATCAGGCCCCAGTTCCGAATGGCCTTTCATGAACTCCAGGGTTCAGAGACGTTTCCAGGCTTCATGGAGCACAGGCATACATACAGTTTTCTTTTTCTACAATCTGGTCTTTTGAGATAGTCTCTAGTACAGATTGACTTTAAACTCTCAATTTCCCAACTTCATCCTCCCTGGTGCTCTGCTAGGCGAATGTGTCCCCCGCCCCCCACCCCTCCGCGTCCTCGACTCTGGTCCGGGAGCTGCCCTAGCAGAAGCAGTAAAGGACGTGTATCAACCAGCCGCGAGCCTCCCAGTACCCCAAGCCGATGCCCCAAGCCAATCTTGGGAAGCTTCGCTGGTGGTTTGAGCAACCTTTGCACTTCCATGGGGTTCTGCCTCCCGATCTTACGTCTACTATCTACGGGAGCTCAGGGCCCCCTTAAGTTTCCCGGTCCTAACGGGATTTGGCGGTAAGACCTGGGCTGGCGCTCCCTCGACGGTTACTCCCGCGCTCAGTCTCCGCCCGCCCAGACCTGCGGTGCACGCCCTCGCGGCTTCCCACCTGCACGCACGCAGCCTCCTCCTCGGCCAGGCCCACCGGGTGGCCGCGGTGCGCACCCAGAACCGGGCAGAGCGCGCACACACAACGGCCGCAGCGGCGACAGAAGAGCTCAGCCGGACGTTCACTGTGCTCCGGACAGCGCCAGCCACACGCCCCGTCAGGCTGAACGGGCGCCCGCGCCTCGGCAGTCCCGCTTGCCATTCTCAGTGGCAACCGCTGTTCTCTGTGCAGTGTGGTCGGGTTAGGTTGGGGCAGAAATCGAAACCTTGCTCGGGGCGGGGCGGGCGACCCAGCTCCCAGTAGCAGGCTGGAGGGGCGATGACCTGCTAGAGAGTCGATGCTTGGTTCCCCCTAGTGCTGTATCCGCTGCACAGCACAGCGTCCTTCCACTCTTTCTCGCCAGGAGGAGGAGGAGAGTGGGGGGAGGAGGAGGAGGAGGACCAGGAGGAGGAGGAGGAGGAGGAGGCGGCGGCGGCGGCAGCTACTATAGACAGGAACGCGGGTGCTTGCACGGATGGGCTCACTGGAAGATGGGTTTCCTGCTTGGTGATGCAGGACTTCTGGCTTCTGGCAAACTGCAGAGCTGCGTGGAAGGTGGTGTGGCCTGCCCAGAGGGCCCACCTTCCCTACACCCCACTTTGTTCTTTTTCTGTAGTGCTTCCTCCCTATGGTCAGCCTTGCGTGGGGGGGGGCAGACAGGGGCGGAGGCGAGGTCGGAACAGACTTCCACGAAACCCCAATTATCTCCAGGCTAAAACTTCAAAGCCCCAGGCCCTGAAGATGCTCTGATCTCTCTTGCCCCATGGGCGGATGACCCACCCTGCTTCCAGCCTGGGGATTTTGCAGTTCCTGCTTGATGTATATAGCGGCTGCTCACTGTCACATATTCACTTGGAGGTTTGGCTTATCTCCTCCTTCAGGAAGCTTCCCTTCTCCAGAGCAGCGTGACCACGCTGCCCTATCCTGTCCCTCATGAATTCTCTCAACCACGAGTGGAAACGAGTGATATTAAGATATTAGGACTTTACTAGACAGTTTGCCAACCAGGGTATCATCTGGTCCAGACACCTAGTGCTAAATTAGTACGCGTAGAACGAATTAACAAAAGGAAATCGTCAAGCATTGCAGTATCGAGTCTGGTGTTTTATTATTTTGGTTGAGGCAGAGTCTCAGACTCTTTGCCTATGCTGGTCTGAAATTCTCAATCCTCCTGCCTCAGCCTTCCACGCACTGGGATTACAGGTGGGAATTAGTACCCGTGGTTGATTGTCATATTCTTCCATTGCATGATTCTGTGTCTACTTTAACTTTTATTTCTTAATTATTATTATTTTTTTTACAAAGGTACAAGGAAGGAATTTAAGAAACATTCAAACAATCACTCAAATGGCTTCAGGCACAGTTTCATATGAAAAGCGTAGGTCTGTTTCTCGAAGCCTGTTTCACGATGCTCTGGGACACGACCTCACGTTTTATTCCAGGAAGTACAATTATTCTAGAGTTGAGGTGGGTACCAGCTCATCTCCAAGCGCTCTTCCTCATCCACACAAAGTTCCTGAGTCAACAGAAAGGGAGCTCCCGAGGCATGACGTAAGGAGATGAGGGTTGCTCTGCTGCTCGGGCGGACACTGTCTTAGTGGGCAGTGTGGCTCCCTATTAGCTCAAGAACATAATGTAATCTTAAAAAATAAAAAGATGACTTAAATATATCCCCCTCCCTTGCTATGAAATAATTTAAATAATTTATTCTAGATGTAAAAAAAGAAAACCCAACAAAACAAGAAACAACAAATAAATTTGTTCATAGACGCCTGTGACCTGCTCCTGAATGTGAGGTCTGGGTCTGGGTCCCTTACAGTGGGGATAGCTGTTTTGAGGGGATGGTGTTGTACAAAAAATGTGATGGGAAGCTCCCTGGACCCCACGCCCAGCCACAGATAAGTGGCAGCCAATGTTTTGGGGCTGGGTTCTTCACTATGAGGCTATCCTGTCTTCTGAACATGGGGTTGGAGCTTTACAAACTGACTTACTGGTCATAAATGAAAGGAGAGAGAGAGAGAGAGAGAGAGAGAGAGAGAGCAAGCGCCCCATCACTGCCTGGAGCCTCTTACTCAGGAGCACAAAGACGACTACGACGAGCATAGCTAGCTCATCACCGGGTACCGAGTTCTAGTGTAGTGTGGGGATGGAGAATAAACCAAGGAGCACAGGACTGTGGTGTGTGCAGAGACCAGCCACGGTGCGTGGGGTCATGTGGGAGTTGGCTTTGTACTGCTTCCATCGCCAATACTGGAGTAGGATGCTAGCCAAAGTGGCTCCATTTCCATGTACAGAAGCCACCTAGGCAGCTTGTCCAGAGGGCTACACCCTCCACAGCAGGGTCAGCTTCAGTCTGGTCATCAGTATGCGCATCCAGAGGGGTGCTAATAGACAACATGGGTCGAAACCTGCTAGCCTGGATGGCCCCTTGGATTCTCGCTTGAGCTCCAGCATGACCCTGAGTGATGGGGGAAACACTGTGTGGGGGGGGGGGCAGGGGGAGGGGGAGGGGAAACTCTGCTTGTCCAGGGGGCATGGGGGAGGGGTTACCTCCGGTGGCAAGCCTTGTCTCAAGTTCTTCTCAGGCACCAGCTGACCTTGCTGTGCACCAAGAAAGAAAAGAGCCTCAGAACCGGACAGAAGACACACAAAGGAGGGCCGCAGGCTTGCAGACCAGGTGCCATCTGGACCCATTTTCTCACCCAGTGCAGTCAACCAGAGCCCTTACTGGTGGCTGGCCATGGGGCTTTGCCACATCCAGTGCTGGGCCCCCCTACCTCCCAGAGGACTTTAGATACGCTGGGTGGAAGTCCGTTTCTGCCCTCCTGGAGTCAACAGACATGGACTCAACTCTGAGGTCGGTGTCCCCACCTATGGACCGATCTACCCACATGTGACTGATTCTGGCTGGAAGGATGGGTTTGGCCGCCTGCCACCTGCCTGCGGTTTAGAATCGGGCTGCATCTTCACTGTGGGAGGTCATAGCTCCTCACCAACCCTTAAAACCAGAATTCAGCAGAAGGTAGGGCGCAATGTAAACCAGCTGGGGCAGGAACTGCAGCTTCGAGAAGGCGACAGGGAAGCGGCACCATGTTCCACTGGGGTCTTTTTCAGTTTTGTTTTCCTAGTATAAAATATAGAAATAGTGGTTGTTCTCGGGGACTTGCAGTTTGGTTCTGGACCTCTCCACAGAGCCTAGCGGTGTCCCTGAGGGTAAGGATGGAGGAGATCTCTGCTCAGAACTGTCCTAAGGCCAGCCGCAGGTTTTTTATCTCCAGTTCCAGCTGCTTGGTCTGGACCTCTCTCTGGATTAACAGCTCCCGGAGCCTCCGGATCTCCTCCTGTTGTCGGTAGAACATCTGCAGCAGCTGGGAAGCACAGGGCAGAGGGTGTGAGGTCATCTGGGTGTCTGGGACAGGCCACAGCACAGAGGCCAAGCCACAAACTTTTGACTTGGTGACAGTGGTTAAATTATTAGCAAGGGACAGTCACTTCTCAGCAGTGATGAAAGCCTTGCTTGCTTTACCCAACGGTGAAGTTCAGATAGCTTGTTTGTATCCTATTTCTCCCTCCCAGATCCCTGAGGGGTAGAGCAAAGGGTATTTGGACCTGAAGCCTGAAAACCTTTTTCCTCCCAATCACAGGATTGTACAGTTAATATTAACAACTTAGCAGGATCTAGAATCACCTATGGAGTTTCTAGATTGAGTTAACTGAAGGGGAGGAGCCACCCTAAGTGGGTAGCATTAACAGATGGGCTGGGACCCTGGGCCGAAAGCTGACAGCCAGCACCCATCTCTCTCTGCCTCCGGCTCGTGGATGCCCTGTAACCCGCTGCCCTACTCTCCTGCTGCTATGCCTACTTCACCATGCTGGGTTGTGCCCTGGAACCGTGATCCCAAATAAACTTCCCTTAAGTTGCTCCTGCCAAGTGTTTTGCCACAGCAGCAGCAGCAATAACAACAAAAAGTTGCTAACACACAGGCAAGTTACCTCGCCTGTCCTGAGTCGGTTTTCTCCTCTGGGAATGGAAAACTAATCCCTTACCATAATTATCACTGTACAAAATAGCCATTAGATGCTGGGCACCCCGGGGGTCTCTGCTATTCCCCCAAACGCCTGTGACACCTCCTTAGGGTGTCAGTGTTAGTCCCTCGGGCACTGAAGCATTAGCCATCTGTCCACAGCAGTATCACACCAACCTCGCACACAGTAGATGCTTACTGCACACGGGCTCGAAAAACAAGTCTCAAAAACTCAGTGCGGAACTAGGACCATAATGGCACCAAGTCATATCTTCTGCATTTCACATAGTCCTCATCACTGTGTTATACACATCCATCATCTTGTATATGGCTGCTGTTCAGAGCCCCTGTGGTGACTGAATTCCCTAAGTGAGTTAAGGCCCAGCCCGGGCCATGCAGCTGGCTGCCTTCTGTCATTTCCCTCGCAGCCCACCACCCTCGCCCATCCTGCAGGCCTCTCCCCTCCTACCTCATTTTCTGTCTTTGGTGGGGGGCATTCAAAAACATCAAAGCCATTAGTGAGGCAGGACTTTTCCTCCAGCTGATGCTCCATGGCCCACTTCGGTACCTTCTCTTCCCGTATCGAGAAGGGCGCCTGGTCACCGTCTTCGGCCGGCTGTGTCATGAGTTCTAAGGACTGAGGTGAAACTTGGACCATAGAATTGGCGAGGGGTCTCTCTGGAGGCAGTGTGTGGGAGCCCAGCAGCTCGGAGCCGGGTCTAAGGGACATCATGATAGGCCCTGGGGATGGAAGCAGGAGGCTGTGAAGAGGGCTGAGTAGCCATGGGTAGATGGGTATGGACACAAGCAGGCACTAGAAACATGGCAGAGGCTTCTGTAGACAGGCATAAACCCATCCCACGGCAATCGGGTGGGTACCAGCACGTGAAGCACATGTGTGGGGAACAGCATAGCGCTGGTCCTACATACATGAAGGAGCCCTTTCTCTCTCCCTTCTACCTCTAGACAGGGTCTTACTCTGTAGTTCTGGGTGGCCGTGTATTCACAGTCTTCCTGCCTCATCTCTCCCAAGGGCATAGGCCACCCTGCTTGGCCTTGGCTTTGTTTTGTAAAGACAGACCCACTATCTTCTGCCATTTATCAAGAAAAAAAAAGGTTTTTTTTTGACATCTTCAGGCAAGAGCTGCAGACACAGGAGATGGGGGGGCACACACAACTGAGAAGAGGCATGTAGTAGTAGGCCTCCCATGCTCTAGGGATGCATGAAGTAAAGTGTGTGTGTGGCTATGGAGGTGGGGATGGAGCCTGCATTGGCCTCCTCCTGCTTACAAGAATGGGGCAGAATCAGATCAGGGCGTGGCCTATTGCCTAGAGAATCTTGGGCCACAGAATAACCAGAAGACACGTTGAAGGGGGAGGAGTGTGGCTGAGACACCCAGACACTGCAGTCACAGTGGCAGTTTTTCTACGGAGTGACATTCTCTTGACCAGAAGGAGTTTGGGGACCAGGAGGACAGACGAAGCCTCTGCTCTCCTGCCATTATTTATAACTAGTCATGGGGTGGGGGGCAGGGCTGGCTGACCAGGACCTGTCCCTAGAGCACAATAACAAAATAAAGATCCAGGCCAACCCGCTCAGCTACTCGGGCCCTCCAGGACTCCAGTTTCCTAGCCCAGTGGCTCCCAGTCTCCCTCACCTCTGTTCATTCCGCTGAGCCACTCATGAGCGGTCAGAGAGGGCTGGGCCGCCGCGGTGGGTGGGTAGATGTCCTCTTGGTAGGATTCCGACTGTAGAAGAAATAGGGACAGTGAGGGTTGAGCCTTGGAGTCTCTCTCTCCCCCAAACCCTGTTGTGAGGAGCCCGGGCTCCCTCAGTACGGGCTGGTTTCTGGGATTCTGACCTCCGGGGCTCTGGGTTCCTTTAGGTGGGTGTCTCCCTGAGACAGACCCAGCACGCTTACCCTCCGGGGTACAATCATGGACACCGGCTCAATGAGGCTTTTGGTTGTGATCAGTTTATAGAAGCGGAAGATCTCGCAGGAAGATACATCGAGACCTCTCTTTGGCATGATACCTGTAGCCAGATGGGCAAGAAGAGATGAGAGAGCCTGGCCTGGCTAGGGCTGCAGAGAGACAGTGGGCAGGGCAAAGGCAGACTGCACACCTATGGTATCTCTCCTCTGCCAACAGCTCCTGACCAATAGCCGTGCTGGGTTGCCCTGAGCCAGGGAACAAAAGCAGGATTCCATAATCAAGCAGGGCCTCCACCTTCCTTCAAGGTTTAACTCTTTTAGCTGGATCCTGACGTCGGTCTACTCTGCTTGAAGGCCCCTACTTCCGTCCTCATAGGCCTAGAACCTAAATGCTTATTTTGTATTTTATTTTTGAGACAGGAACTCACAGAGCCACAGCTGGCCACAAACTTGTTATGTAGCAGAGAGTGGCCTTGAACTCTTGACCCTCCAGCTTCTATTTCTTCAAAGCTCAGATTACTGGTAAACATAGCACAACCTCCCCCACCCCTTTTTTTAATTGTTTTGTTTTTGAGACAGGGTCTTGCTGTTATATAATCCAGGCTGGTCATAACCTTCTGATACTTGGGCCTCGGCCTCCTGAGCCTAGGATTACAGATGTGTATCATTGTACCCAGCTTTCTAAATGTTCCTAATATGGCCACTCCAGTTTTTTTCTTCTTCGTCTTCCTTTTGTTTGTTTGATACAAGGTCTCCCGTAAGCCTGCCATGACCTCAAACTTATTATACAGATGAGGATGACCTTGAACTCCTGATCCTCCTGCCTCCATCGGCCAAATGCCTTAGGAATCTGGTGATGCAAGAGGTACCACCAGAGACAACGCCTTGGACTTCCAGAGCCAAGGGCCCCAGCATGCCTTGCTGGTCATTAACTCGTCCAAGCTTCAGTGCTGATACTGGCATCAAGAAACAGATGGATACAGCCCACAGACCCCTTTGTCATCCCCTTCCTGTCTGATGTTTTCCTGCCCCAAGGCCAAGCCCTGGTGCCCTGACCCCCTCCCCCACATGGTTTTGGAGTGCCACTCACCAATCCCCTTCTGTGGGTTGTAGGAGCGGTACTCAGTCAGGTAGGTCAGGTGAGGCTTCTCCGTGCTCACCTCATAGTAGCGGATGTTCCCGTCTCCCTGGGGAGGGCAACCCGGGGAGTCAGAGCTGGGTCATGAGAGCTGCGCTGGCCCTGGTGACTAAGGAGTAATACCCTGACTTTCAGAGTGGACGGCTTTGGCCTTGCCAGTTGCCAAGGCTGAGTCCCTGACCGACAACCCCAGCCCACCCACATTTCTCTTGTGCAGAAGCCCTAAGAAAATTCCCATGACAACCACGAGGAAGTCGTGAATGATTGGCCTCAGAGACCACCCTGGCTCTCAACCACGGGGACATTTTTCATTGTCAGAGTCACTTGGAGGTGACATTACTGGCATACTGAACAGGGAGCAGGGATTCTAGACATAGGACATCTCCACCCAAGGAAAGCTCTTCTGCTTCAAATTTAAAGACCCCTGTTGAGAACCACCACCTGGACTGGGAGTTTGGGAGGAACAAGCTTGGGTGGGTGGGGTCACACCAAAGCCCCAGCTTCAGGTGGCCTTAGGGAGCTAGGAAGGAAGGGAGGGCCAGGTGTCTTCTCCACTCTGAACCTCCAAGGACCCTAGGATGTTTCTGACCAACCATGGAGCTAAGCTTAGCATATTCTGTCTCCAGCACCGGGGGTCCAGAGAGCTGCCTCTCTCCCATGCCAGACTGACCTTCCCCACAATGTACAGCATGTTGGTGTCCGAGTCAAAGAAGGGAAACAGCACACCAGAGGAGCCGTCCAGGTCCTCCTCTGTGAGGGGCACAGAAAGGTTGTCCTGCAAGTGAAGGGAGACCGTCACTTCTGGAGGACCACTCCTGGAGCCCCTGTTGGTCCTGAGATTCTAACTGCTGCCCTGGGTGTATGAGTGCGGTTGTTGTTCGAGATAGAAAGCTTGCTGTTCTATAGGACGTGTTTTGGAAGAGGTCCTGGTCCTCAAGACGGACTGTGGATTATTCTCTGGTGGGCATGATATTTAGTCAGTACTGTCCCACCCCATTTTATAAAAAATAACAATTTAGGCATTTTTTATTTTATGTGTATGGGTGTTCTGCCTGTATGTATGTCTGTGCACTCTGGGCATGCAGTGCCCAACCGGAGAGGGCATCAGATTCTCTGAAACTAGAGAGCTCTGAAACAGTTGAGAGCTGCCACATTGGTCCTAGGAACCAAACCCTGGCTTTGCAAGGGCAACAAGTACTCTTTGCCCCCGAGTCATCTTTGTCAACATTTTGTTCTTCTTCTTCTTTTTTTTTTTAAGATTTATTTATTTATTTTGTGTATGAGTACACTGTAGCTGTCTTCAGACACACCAGAAGAGGGCATTAGATCCCATTACAGATGGTTGTGAGCCACCAGGTGGTTGCTGGGAATTGAACTCAGGACCTCTGGAAAAGCAATCAGTTAAGCACCCTCTTAACCTCTGAGCCACCTCTCCAGCCCAGCAATTTTGTTCTTAACAAGTCTTTTTGAAAAGTATTTGAACAGGACTTCACTCTGTAGTCTACATTAGCCTTGAACTCAGAGCAATTCTCCTGTCTGGGATTGGTTTCTTTTCTTTTTTTCTTTTTCCATCATTGAAAATCAAAACCAAGGAGTCATGCTATTAGGAAAACACCCTACCACTGAGCTACATCTACAAGTCTCTTTTAAAATTGATAGCTGAGAGATGGTGTTGAGGCTGGCCTTGAACTCATTGTCCCTGTAACTAAGGCCTTCTAGTACATAAATTTTCACATGGCAGACTCGAACTTAATTATGTAGCTCTCAATCCTCCTACCTTCATCTCCAAGTGCTAGGTCTGGCTTCCCATTTATTTTAACAAATGAAGGAGACAGATGGCTTTATTCCAGGGAGGTGGGAGGCCCTGCATTCTGCCCCCAGCACTTGAAAACACCTAACAGGACAGCTCACCTTCCATCCACAGTGGGCCTCTTTGAGCACTGGACCTACTTTCCAGATCTCCCCTGCCTTCCTCTATCATCTCCCCATCCCCACTGCCAGCCTCTCTTGGGACCCCACCTCCTTCCTGGATAATGAGATGCGCAAGGCCGGCTGTCCCAAGTCTGTTACTCATGCTCCCCCCCACCCACCCACTGACTATGAGACTTAATGAAGAGATACCCATGTGAGGGAAGGGAGATGGGGCTGCAGGGTGATGGAGAGGCCGGGTGCAGACTCACCTGGTCCCACAGGGCCATCTGCCGGTTGTTCCACCGGGAGGTACCCGTGGATAGCAGCTTCTTGAGGCTCCCCAGGAACAGTACTTTGTTGGCCCGGTGCCCCTTGTAGCTGGCTTCCTGGAGGGATAGGTGTGGTCAGCGTTGGAAAGCTGCGGGAGGGGACTCCCAGCTTCAGGTGGGACTCCTGCCTCCCCATTTGACTCCTGTGCAACCTTGGTTGAAAGGCCTCCTTCCAGGAAGCTGTCAAGGGAAATCTTCCATTCTATTGAGAGCTGCTTCTGAATAGTCAGGCAAACCTCTGCCCTCTCTGCTCTTGTTTCTTTTTCTCTTTTTATAGGTTTATTTATTTTACATACATGAGCACACTGTAGCTGTCTTCAGACACACCAGAAGAGGGCATCAGATCCCATTACAGATGGTTGTGAGCCACCAGGTGGTTGCTGGGATTTGAACTCAGGGCCTCTGGAAGAGCAGTCAGTGCTCTTAACGGCTGAGCTATCTCTCCAGCCCTCCGCTCTTTTCTTGATACAGGGCCTCATGATGTAGCCTAGCCTGGCCTTGAACCCTTACTTCTCCTGCCTCAAGATCACAATATGCACCCCTATACCCTGCCCCATCGTGAGCACTTGCCCTGAGGGGGGCAGAAGGACACGGCTGTGAACTGGTGCTTGAACTGTCCTATTTAATAACTGCAATGAGGAAGGATGAGCAGTCTACTGCAGCTTCTGAGCAGAGGCTCCTGACCCCTGCCTAGTGACAGAGATGAGGCACATGGCCAGCTCTGAGGTCAGGACAGGTTCACCGTCCACCTCTCTACACAGGCTAGTCATTTCCTTCCTCTGGCCTTAGTTTCCTCATCTGTAGAGTGGACACAGCCTATCTCAACATTCTCCCCTCCCCCAACCCCCGCTCCCATGATGCTGAGGCCAGCTAGGGAGGCTGCCTCCAGAGGCTGAGCCCAGCTGTGACAATGCTGTCTGTCACCCCATTCTCAAAACAGCCCTGAACCTCGGCCCAGCACAAACCTGGAGGACAATCCCTAGTCGGGGGTCAACAATCCGAATCTTGCGGTCCTTGCAGGTGGTGGCCAGCATGCTGCCATTGGTGTTGAAGGACATAGAGAGGATCACATCTTGGTGACAGTTGATTGTCCTCACTGGCCCAGAAATCACAGAGTCCTTCGTGTCCAGGTTCCACACCATCACCTGCTCGGCAGAATGCTGGCTCTGAGCACAGTGGCCACTCCTCCCAGCCCCCACAGACACACACAGCAGGCAGCGGTGAAACACAGTATTCCCAGGAGGGAAGGTGCAGCCGGCAGCCAGGGCTCGTGAGATGCACAGTGGGATGCTGCAGGAGTCAGGCTGTCTAGTAGAAGAGAACCTGCCGCCAGTCTCTGAGCAACAAAACGTTTCGGTTTTGTCAGGAGTAGCACACCTCACTTTCTGTTCACAACCAGGGATGCCAAAGGAGCCTGTAGCCACCTGCCTAAGGTGTGAGTGGCACTTCCAGAGATGTAGCCACACCCACATCCTCCATGACAGATGAACAAGCATTTCTGACCAGAACCTTCCAACAGCTTCTGCCTCTTCCGGATCTGAGAGGTTCCTGAGGCGCCTCTGCAAATCCCAATAGAGTCAGCAGAGAAGAACTGAAAAACCATTTGCACTGGCTGGTTTTGTGTGTCAACTTGACACAAGCTGGAGTTATCACAGAGAAAGGAGCTTCAGTTGAGGAAATGCTTCCATGAGATCCAGCTCTAAGGCATTTTCTCAATTAGTGATCATGGGGAGGGGGCATTGTGGGTGGTGCCATCCCTGGGCTGGCAGTCTTGGGTTCTATAAGAAAGCAGGCTGAGCAAGCCAGGGGAAGCAATCCAGTAAGCAGCACCCCTCCATGACCTCTGCATCAGCTCCTGCCTCCAAGTTCCTGCCCTGTGTTAGTTCCAGTCCTGACTTCTTTTGGTGATGAACAGCAATGTGGTAGTGTAAGCTGAATAAACCCTTTCCTCCTCAACTTGCTTCTTGGTCATGATGCTTTGTGCAGGAAAAGAAACCCTGACTAAGACAAATTGGTACCAGGGACTGGGGTATTGCTGTGATAGGCCTGATCGTGCTTTTGTTTGGAGGAATGTGGGTTTTGGGACTTTGGAAAGCAGTGGAATGCTTTAAGTTGGGCTTAATGGGCCATCCTAGTAGGAATATGGAAGACTTTGTTGCTGGGTATGATTTGAACTGTTCAGACCTGGCCCAAGAGGTTTCAGGGGATAATCTCAGAACGTGGCCTAGAGACTGTTTTTGTGGGATTTTGGTGAAGAATGTGGCTGCCTTTTGCCCTTGTCTTAAGAATCTACCTGAGTCTAACTAAGGTAAAGAGATTTATATTAATTGCATTGACAAAGGAAGACTCAAAAATGTCTAGCAGAGACTATATTCTCTGGGTAAGTCTCACTAAGAGCGCTCTGAGCAAGCGTAGCAAGCTTAGAAAGGAAAATATAAAATATATGGTTCAAGTATTAAAGGGGCACCAGGAAGTGAAATGGAGCTGAACCTTGTGTTCTAGGAGATAGCCGATGAAGGGAGTGGGACCACCAACCCACTCTATCTGTAGACTGGGGCTCAAGACACTAAGACCCAAGGAGAACCGTGGGAAATTCCCATGTAGGTCAGAGATGACTGCATCAGGCTCTGAGTCTCCAGTGCTGGGAATGGTCGGTCTGGGCACTAGGTGGAGGTGGGGGAGTGTCAGGCGGGCCCAACCGGACCCCCTGAGGATGACTGCAGCAGACTGGAGTGTGTCCTGATCCTCAAATGACTTCTCTGTCAACACGGTCTTAACAGATGCAGTTGGCAGATATGAGGTCACAAACAAAGGAGGGAGGCTTCTCAATCTAACAGTGAGAGGAAGGAAGGACACACACACACACACACACACACACATGGAGGCACACGGCTGTGAGGTGGAGGCAGAGACGAGGTGATGGAGAGGTGTGGAAGGGCACTTCCCCAGGCCTGTGGAAGCAGTAGGCTGCCCACACCTGGTCTGAGTCTTTCTAGTCGACAGAGCTCTCAGAGAAGCTTCGAGAAGTGCCAGTGTGTGGTCTCCTGCGTACAGGAGCCTCAGACTCACCTTGTAGTCGTAGCCAGCACTGAAGAGAATGTTGGCAGTTGTGGGGTGCCACTCCACCAGCCCCACCCTGCGTGCATGGCCAATCAGCTCCTTCCTGTAGGTTGTGAGGTTCCTTGTCAACAACTGCTTGGGGATGTTCCAGATCTTAATCTGGAGGGGAGACACAGGCAGGAGTGTGAGCCGGGGGGTGGGGGGGTGGCATCTCGGGGCTGTTGCCATCCTAAGCCATAGATTCCCCAGTTGCTCCCCATTGCTGCCCCAGCCCAGTGGAGGCGAAACTGGAGACTCCCTAAAGTTCTCCCACTAAGCAGGGCTGATCTCGACTAGAAGGTAGGCCTCACTCTCAAACCTGCCCCAGGGGCTTTGACCATCCCCACGACCTAAGCTGAGCAGGTAGGGTGGACTGAAGATGGAAGGGGCTATGTGGCAAAGGGTAAGGTCTCTGTCATGGGAAAATGCAACACCAGAACCACGGGGAAAGCTGCAGGCGGCGTGGTGCCCAGGAAGTGCTGTGTATACGCTCTTTCTTAACGCCTTTTACGCTCTTTATGGTCTGCTGGGTTCTCGGTTGGTGCTCAGATCCTATCCCAAAGATACGCAGGTTTCCCACGCGGCTTTGCCCACAGCTCAGGCACATGTACTTCCTGGTTTTGGCCTTGACATCGGGCCATGAACTCTACTTGCTCTGTCTGTGGGGCTGGAGGGAGACAGTTCTGGGTTTTTGGAGGGGGAGGTGTGTCCTGAAGGAAGTGGCACTTTACCTTATCCTGGGGAGGAGGAGCAGGGAGCACTTTGCAAGGATGCACTTACACGCACTGGGGTTGTTATCACCCAACACCCTCCCTCCAATCCTGTTCTTTCCCCTTCCCCAGAGCATGCAGAAGCCTTTCAGGAAGACCAGGTAGGATGTGGTAATTCGCACCTGCGATCCCAGCACTAGGAGGGGGTCCACAGTGGGAGGATTATAACTTCAAGGTCAGCCTGGGACACACTGTGAGACTCTCTCTGTCTCAAAATAACCCCCCAATTAAAACAATAATAACAAAACACCCCATTTCTAGCCCCCAAAATATCTTTTAGGGAATCTTCGGAGCAGGCCTTAAAGGGGAGGCTTGATGAGAGCAGCCATGCTGCCCCACCATGTCTAGCAGAAGCCTGAGGGTTGGAGACCAGCCAAGTTCTCAGGCCTGACTGCAATCCCTACATGAAACTTTCTGCTCTGACACAAAGTCTTGCATACAACCCAGGCTGGCCTTGAACTTGAGATCTTCCTGCCTCAGCCTCCTAAGAGCTGGGACTCCAGGTGTGCACCACCACCCAGCCTTCTCAGGGTTCTCTGCCTTTTTTTTTCCTGCTTCCTTCCATAATGTATTCTCTTTGTCTTTTTGCCTCCACTGTCAGGCAGTCCTCAGCTAAATTAGGAACTCAGGGGCTACATCCTGCATCACTGACATTTCTAGTAACCCCTCATTTCTGCTATGTGTGGTCACAGCTCTCAAGGGAAGCGGCACGGTTGGGGGACAGAGAATAGGCTCTGAAGTCAGGCAGGCCTCAGTTTGAAGCCAGTTCTGCTGCCTGTGCTGTGTAACTTTGGGAAAGTTGCTGTGCCTCTCTGATCCCCAGTTTCCCTATGAAACAGTCCACTGTGTAGGGTGCTGGGAAGACAGAGGGATGGTCAGAATACAGCAGGGTGACAAGAAATGCGGACTGTGGCTTTCATCCATACCCAGTTACATTTTCGTTATGTATTCAGCGTGTGTGCATGCACCCATTTGCCACTGGGTATATGGAGGTCTGAGGACAACTTATCAGTTCTTTCTTACCACCACGTGGGTCCATGAGATCGATATGAGGGTTATCAGGCTTGGCAGGAAGTGCTCCCCCCACCCCTCCCCTGAGCTGTCTCTCAGGACCATCCATACTTCATTTGCTCTTGACAGCCCTTTGTTTTAAGTTACAACCACTGTATCTTTGAATTAGGTGCCAGAGGGATAAAAAATAATGCTGAACATTGTGTGGACACAGGACTTGAGCTCAAACTCACTGGGGGTTGGGTGTATCAAAGACAGCTATGCGCTCAGCTTCTCAGGAGGTTGGAGTAGGAGGATTGCTTGAATCTAGGCGTTTGACAGTGACACAGAGAGTTGGGCTTGGTTAGCCTCCTGGGGTGGTTTTGGGTCTATGTTCACATAAGCCCCTTCCTTTGTCCCTCATTCATTCACTGTGACATGGAATGGCCTGATAATTTCTGGTCTCCTCACAGTAGGTCCAAACCCCCAAGGGTGGAGCTCCTCTAAGAACACTAGTCTCACCGGGTTTTCATGAGATGGACGGAAGCTATGACACCCATTTTATAGGAGGGGAAACTGAGGCCCTTAGAGAGGTGCCATGGATCCCAAGTCCCACATACCCACCATGTTGCCTCCAGCTCTCCCTTCCTTCCTGTGACATCACCTCAGCCTAGCGTTATGGAGACAAAGCCGGGACTGGCCTCTGATGGCAGGTTTGGGTGCCTGCCTTCCATCTTCCTCCTGGCATTCCTCTGCTTCTGCTGTGTGGGCACTCACCGTGGCATCTTCAGAACAGGAGGCGATCTCAAAGTCATTGAAAGGGTTCCACTTGATGTCCAAGACGTTCCCTCTGTGCCCACAGACCTTGGGGTAGTGAGGGTCCAACTTTCCCGTCTGTAAAACAGTGTCACAGGCAGGCCTCAGGAGACTGTCGCAGCATCACAGGAGGGTGGTAGGAGGGACCTTAGCGCCTCTCTTAGTCAGTCAGTCAGTCAGTCAGTCAGTCAGTCAGTCAGTCATCACTGAGTAGGCAGGAAACGTAAGTGGGAAGAGCCGGAGCATCATACCGTCCCACACCCGCTGTGTGACCCTGGGGGAATCACTTCACCTTTCTGAGCCTTCCCATCCTCCTTGGCACAGGGGAGGATGTAATGGGTGTTTCACAAGCTGGACTGAGGACCATGGGAATGGTCTGTCCCAGTGTCCAGCACCCAGCAGGTGCTCAGTCTGGGCTTTTCCCTTCCCATGCAGCCACCAGAACTAATGTGGTACAGTCCTTCCTGGGAAATGGCCTGGCTGTCAAATGTTGAGAGGTACCATGTGACCCAGCAGGGACCTAGCTGTATTCCTGAGAGAAATGGAAACATGGATCCACTTGAGACTCATTCATTAGCATTCATAGCAGCACTGTCTGTGACAAACAAAAAGAGGCGTAGATGCCCACCAAGTGACATGTGGAAAACTTGCAACGCACAGCACGGTGATGCCGTAGAATATTCAGCAAGGAAAAGGAACACGGTGAACAAACCTTGAAGGCCTCAATCAGTCTAAGTGAAAGAAATGGGCATGAAAAGCTACTTATCAACAGGCAAAGTGGCACACACCTGTGACCCCAGCACCGGGGAGGTCAGCTTGGACTTAAACGTAAAATCTGGTATTAGTTAGGCCTTGGTGGCACATGCCTACTGTCCCAGCAACTTAGGAGGCTGAGACAGGAGGGTCTCTTGGGCCCAGGGACTGAAAGGAAGCCTGGACAACACAGTGGGATGGTCACACACGTGGGAAGTAGGGTAGGTACCTCAGAGGCAGAGCACCTGCCGGCATGCTGAAGACCCTGGGTCAGTCCTTACCACCATTGAGGAGGAAGAATGCACACACACACACACACACACACACACACACACTCAGCAAATGTGAGTTGGGTCATTTGCTAATGATGTGTGAGGAGGTAGAAAAGGCTGCCGCGCTCTGTCCGATGGCTCTGCCTCCATTGTTGGAAGCAGCAGCCTCCTGAACAGGACAGGCAGGTCATGTCTCCTAGGCCTCCTGTGAGAGACCAGGCTTAGCCAGCAGCAATTTTCCCAGCCTCCAGGCCATTCAGGGCACTGTACTCAGAGTGTACTGGGCTCCCCAGTCCACCACATGTATATGCTGTGTGGCTCAGGCTGGCCCTGAACTCCTGATCCCTCTACCTCCACATTTCATAAGATGGGGTTCCATGGCATTTATGGGTGTGCGCACCACAACAACTGGCTTTCAGGATGAGGTTTTGAAAAGTAAAATTAACCACGTCAGGTACCTATTTTCACTCTGCAAGCCCCTTCCTTCCTCAGGCTTGAACTATAACAAGTTCTTCCTTGTAGGACTGCAAAGGGTTAAGTGAGACAGGAAGTCAGAAGCACAACAGGGAGGAGCTGAGGTAAAGGCTCAGCAACAGTAACTATGCCCAGGCCAGAAGAAAGGGGGAGGAGGAGGAGGAGGGGGAGGAGGGTGAGGAGGAGGAAAAGAAGGGTGAGGAGGAGGAGGGGGAGTTGGAGGGGGAGGAGGAGGAGGGGGAGGAGGAGGGGGAGGAGGAGGGGGAAGAGGGGGAGGAGGATGGGGAGTAGGGGGAGGAGGAGGGGGAGGAGGGAGAGGATGAGGAGGAAGAGGGAGAGGAGGAGGGGGAGGAAGAGGGGGAGGAAGAGGGGGAAGAGGGGGAGGAGGGAGGAGGAGGAGGGAGGAGGAGGAGGAGGAAGCAGCAGCACTAACAGCTCTAGATGGAAAGACAGCCTTCTTTTAATCATTTTCATTTTTCTTTTGTTTTCTTTCTTTCTTTTTTTTTCTTTTCTTTTCTTTTTTTTTTTAGATAGGATCTCTTCTAGCCCAGGGTAACCTTCAACTCACTATATAGCCAAGGCTTGTTTTGTAGTTTTTTAAAAGATTTATTTATTTTACATATATATATGAGAGTTCTATCTGCATGTATATCTGCAAATAAGAAAAGGGCATGAGATCCTATTACAGATGGTTGTGAGCCACCATGTGGTTGCTGGGGATTGAACTCAGGACCTCTGGAAGAGCACCCGATGCTTAACCGCTGAGCCATCTCTCCAGTCCCTAGTTTTGTACTTTTAATCCTCGACTCTGTTTCCTATGTACTGAGGTTATAGGTGTGACCACACTATTGTTATTATTTTTTGAAAGCAAATTTCCATATTTTTGGCTCAAAACAGAAAAGGCATTTATTTCTGTAATCCCAGCACTTGGGAGGCAGAGGCAGGACTGACTGTCCCTAGGCTGAGCACAATCTGATCTACATATCAAGTTCCAGATCAGCCAGGACTATGAAGTGAGAACTCACCTTGAACGACATGATCAGAATTACAACATTTCTGAAAAGCTGGTCCTTCTAGGATTAGCCAAGAATTGGTTCTAGAGTTCAAAGCATTTTCAGGAGTGTAGGAATGATGAGCACACAGGCCAGGTGTTCTAATGCTGTTCCTCTGGCAGACATCACTAACGGATCACAATACTCTCAAGCAGACTAGAGGAGGGATGCTCCCAATGCCATTGGGACTCAGAGGAACAGAGCTGGGCCTCTGCCCAAGAAATTGAACTGAACTGCTGGTGAACTTCCTGTGCTCTGAGGAGTTCTAGTCTTCTCTGAATTGCCCTGGCCCCTCTTTCTACATTCTTTCCCTTTTCTTGTACCATTTCCTGGGTCAAAGGGCATGGCAGTACAGAATCGTTTTTTTTTTTCTTTCTTTCTTTCTTCTTTTTTTTTTTTTTGCTGTAAGCCTGATTGCTCTGGACCTTTATCTTTGCTCTCTGGCTCAGAGCCATGCCCTCATTTCTGCCCTGCAGGTTTCGCAGGAAGTGCCAATTGTCAGGCAGGTCTTGGGCTAACCCTAGGCAAGCTGCCAAGAGGCTACACCCTCACCTCCTGTAGAGTCTGTTGCTTCAGGCCTAGGTTGACCGTCAGAGCTGGACTCCTCTGGGGGCCCCCAGAGCAGAAGCCACATCAGCCCACTCTCCTCCCACTCAAGACCCAGGGCATCGGTGACATTAGTTTCCTGAAGCTATTGACTGGGCTGCTAAAAGCCTGTCCGGGAGGGACATTTATAATTAGGAGGCCGTTTTTTCACCTTTCCATCCATTAGATCAGCGCTCAGCCAGGGAGGGGCTTCTGGTTTATTGGGACATGAAGCTTTAAGTCAGGGGTGACAATGCCACCTCTCTCAAAGCCCAGCCAGGCCTGGCTGGTTACAGGAGCTGGCTGCCAAACCTGTGTAGGACTACGACAACCCTGAGGCAGGCAGAGAGGGTAGGAGGTTAGGATCCCCACAAGGTACAGTGAAGGGTGGGGGTGGGGCAGCTAAGATCTAAGTCCTGGGATGGAAAGAGCTGTATGATGGGCTTGGGGAGCATTGCTTTACCTACTACAAGAAAGCTAACTGCTTTAAGCTCCTCCCAATTGCAGAGTGGAGCCTGGGAGGCCTGGGTGGGGGGAGAACAGAGAAGTCACACGGTTTAACTGACTCCTGCTTCCTGGGGTCGAACCTCTGCTATCCTGAGTTCATTACTGTTCAAGCTGGGCCTCTGAGCTCGGCCCAGGGCCTTGGCTTCTTCCTCTACAGAATAGGGGAAGCAAAACAATTCACTCACAGTGTGTGTGTGAGGAGACATGTGCAGTAAGGGCTGAGAACTTGCCTGGTCACAAGGCTCTACATACCAGCCTGCATTGATCCATCTGAAGTCATTGCAGCTATCCATCTACAGCTTTGTAGGGTGCTGGGGAGGGAACCTGGGTGTCATACCTGCTAAGCTGCCTTTACTACCACTGGGCTACACCCAAAACACACCCAACTTTAATTGTTGCCTGGTATTTTCCAGGGCCCAGGGATATACTTAGTGTGAGAACAAACTGTTCTAATGGTAGGGGTAGTCAAATAAACACACAGACACACACACTCACCCACTAATATACACATGTATATGTGTGCATACACACAAGCACATACATGGGTATATGCAAATGTGTGCATACACACATGCATATACTTGTGCATACACTTGCTTGCATGCATACAGAAGACACACAGACATATACATACACACCTATAGAAAGAAAGACACAAGCACATATAAATACACACATATGCACACAGATTCACACACAAACATGTACTCAGGAACACAGACACACACACACACACAGACACACACCCCCACACACACCCCACTTCCTACACTAGTTTAAGAACCCAGTGAACTGTCCTTTCCATTTGGACTCTCAGGCCCTGAGACCCTTTGATCTGGTCCTGTGCATCAGTGTTCCAAAGCCTCCCTAGGCTCTGTCTGCTTTCTCCACCTCACCCAAAGTCCACATCCCTCTTGCCCTGGGAGGCTCTGGTACATGCCCAGGCCCGAAGCCCATCCCTTCTGTTCCTGGTTGGAGGCCCCAGGCAGCTTCTGCACACACCTTGCCGTTCCCCTTTGTACCCCAGCAGACTTCGGTTGGCAAGGCTTGGAAACTCACCCTCTGGCCTTCTTCCAGAGGCTCACAGGCTCCGTGCATAGGGAAGAGGTGACTTGCCTGAGGTGGCACCCTTTCTGGGCCTTGAATCTCTGCTTGGGACAGCCTGACACTCTAGTAACACCTAGGACAGGAGACCGTGCAAGTCACGATCTCTCTTGCACTTTCCGTAGAGGCAGTGGGGCTGTGGTTGCCTTCACTCACCCTTGTGCCCACACTTCTCTGTTCTAATGGTAGGGGTCTGCAATCTCTGAACCAGTGAGAAGACAAGCATAAACAGCCAGTGTGTTGCAGCAGCAGCAGCAACAGCAGCGGGGAGCGTGGGTGGGGGGTGGGGGAGATCAAGAGACTTTCTAACTACACCCAGCTCCAGGCTTCTCATCTATAGCTCACCTGGCCCCAGCAGCCTATGTGGACAAGGGGTAATAGTTCCTCCAAGCAGACCAGTGTAGGCTCCAGCAAACACCCCCACATCTACTATGCTAAAGGGGCTGCTGTGCTGCTGAGTTCTAGAAGGCACTGGTGGGTTCCCATCCCTCTCTCTGCCTTGAGTGCCTGTTCAGAACTACTGGATGTGGCCAGATGTGGTGGCATATGCCTGTAATATCAGTCTTTGGGAGGCTGAGGCAAGGAAATACACAAGCTTGAGGCTAGCCTGGGCTACATAGGGAAGCCCTGCCCTAAAGACAAAAGAAAAGAAAAAAAAAAAGAAAGAAAAGAAGCAGGCTGTCCAGTTAAATTTGTACTTCAGATCCTCAACAAAGGTGGCTCACACCTGTATCTGAAGCACTTGAAGCTGAGGCAGGAGGACTGCCCTCACTTCAAGGCCACCTGGGACTACATGGTGAGTTCTACACTAGTCTGGCAGGGTATATCATATCACCCACCCACCAAAAAAAGAAAGAGTTGTGAAAAGTTTAATTCATTTAGTTTGTTTTTTTAAAGATTTATTTATTTATTTATTTATTATATGTAAGTACACTGTAGCTATCTTCAGACACTCCAGAAGAGGGAGTCAGATCTCATTACTGATGGTTGTGAGCCACCATGGGGTTGCTGGGATTTGAACTCAGGACCTTCAGAAGAGCAGTCAGCGCTCTTAACTGCTGAGCCATCTCTCCAGCCCCTCGTTTCGTTTTTAAGATAAGGTTTTACTATGAACCCCAAAAGTCTGAGCAATTCTCCTGCCTCAGCCACTGGACTGCTGAGATTATAAGCGTGTGCCACCACACCTACCCTGCAGTTTCTGAGAACATTAAGTTCACAGCTACCTTATGATCCAGCAGCTGTCTTCGGCATTCACCCAGGAAGTGATTACAGAGAGGCAGCTTCACTGGGAACAGCCCTGGACTGGAGTCAGGCAGAAGCTCAGCTAGCCTGGTGTGCTGTAGGACATGGTCTCCCTGTGCAGCCTGGGTTGGGGTTCTCCTTCTGGTTCAGCTTCCCAAGTGCTGTGTGTGTGCAGTTTCCCAAGTGCTGTGTGTGTGTGTGTGTGTGTGTGTGTGTGTGTCTAGGGTTTTGGCCCAATGCCTCATTACGATAGGAAAGAATTCTCCACTAGCTTTTTCCCTACCTCCTACTAGGTAGCTTTTAGTGGGTGAACGGTTAAATACCCTATTAAGACAGCAACTGAGGCAATATAGGAAAACATAGGAAATTAAGGCACATGAGGAGATAGTGAAGCCCCTTCAAGATCTAGTTTGTCTTTCCTGATGGCCTAGAGACAAGAAATATAAAAAAAAATATATATATATATGAAGCCAAATTGCCTACAGAGGTAATGTGTGTATTCTGGAAAGCATCTCAAATAATGATGTTAAAGCAACAAACAGAAAGAAAGGAAAAAAGAAAGAAAGAAAGAAAGAAAGAGAGAGAGAGAGAGGAAGGGGTGTGGTGGTAGACACACACCTACAGTCTCAGCATTTGGGAGGCAGAAGCAGGAAGATCACCACAATTAGGAGGCCAGTCTGGTCTATACAGGGAGTTCCAGGTTAATCAGGGTTCAAGCCAAGCCAAATCAAACCAAGCCAAACCAAACCAACCAAACCAAACCAAATCAAAAAAGCAACAGCAATCTGGGCGTGGTGCACACCTTTAATCCCAGCACTCTAGAGGCAGAGACAGGATTTCTGTGAGTTCCAGGCCAGCCTGGTCTACATATGGAGTTCTAAGACAGCCAGGGCTACACAGGGACCCTGCCTCAACACTGGAAAAACAAAACAAAACAAGAGAGCAACAACCAATGAGCTCTGTGTATTTAGGGCCAGAATGTGTGTGGCCTTGAGTTTAATGTATAGCGTTCCTTCATTGTTTTCCCCTTCCCTTTCTCCCCCTTGCTCCAGGCCTGGCTCGCTCTGGCCCGTTTGCTCCAGCCCATAGGGGCTTTATTATTTGTTTCTCATTACTGATGGTTGTGAGCCACCATGTGGTTGCTGGGATTCGAAATCATGACTTCCAGAAGAGCAATTGGTGCTCTTAACCGCTGAGCCATCTCTCCAGCCTGTGTTCCTTCATTTTTGAACAGTATACATCAGAATTTCATTTCCAAGAGAGAATTCTTTAAGAAAAATAAATTACCCAGCTCACATATCCTACTTAGCTTTCAACTACAAATTTAAGCTTCACTTCATCTTTAAATCTTGCAAATTACATCCTTTGAGGGATGTAATGGCCCAAGATCATATGCCCAGCTGCTGTGAGGAGAGGCGAGGGTAAGTGACTGTCTCTGAAAAGCACGCACACATCGTCGGGGCGGTCCTGTCTTCTGGTAGTCATCCAGTCTACATAGGTTACATCCCCCTAACTCTGCTTCACTCTGGCGGAGAGGAAGATCAGCTGTCTCTGAGGAGAGGTCTCTAAGAGGGGGAAGGGAAGTCCTCAGGCTGCTTGTGAGTGGGTTGTGCCTCTGCTGACCCAGCACCCTGGATGGGTTTCCAGAGAACCACACTTCTGAGTGATAACAGGAAAGTTCAGGTGCAGCTCAGAGCTACCCCAGCCGATGGATTCAAGGGCCTGGACTGAGCTCCCAGTGCCAAAGGCTTCAAACTCAAAAGGCTGCAGAAATGGTCCTATTTACACAGCCTTAAAATGATAACAGCAATGAAATGAGGGACAGATCAATGCTTGTCAGGGGTCAAGGAGGAAGAGGGGTGGTGCGGAGTGACTGTGTAGGGAGGGGCAGGGAGAGGTCTGTGGGGCGACACGTATGCCCAATAGTGACCTGGGCATCCTTATCAAGGTTGTGACACTGAACTGTAGCGCTGTTGGCAGTAAGAAGGCACCCAGGGTCCCACTGGATTATTTCATACACACGCTTATGAATCTGCAAATATCAAAACTGAAGAGTGCAAATCAAGAGTGCTTGGTTCCGGGATCACAAGGGATTAGAGACCCACTTCCTTCACACACACACACACACACACACACACACACACACACACACACACGTCAAAGTTCGGGGGGGGGCTGGAGAAATGGCTCATCCATCTGTTGAGCTGCTCATCCAGGACCCAGGCAGCTCTCAACTGTCTGTAACCCCAGTTCCAGGGTCACCCTCACACAGACGTACGTGGAGGCAGTACACCAGTGTAAACAAAAATTGAAGAATTTAAAAAGGAGCATGTGTGTGTGTGTGTGTGTGTGTGTGTGTGTGTGTTTGTGTGTGTGTGAAAGTGCTTGTAGTTAACCTGAAATACTCTAGCTGGGTGTCAGGAGTGCTGGCAACTCTAGGGTAGGCTGGGACTGTAGATGCCCTGGCTGCACTTGAACCTTATCTTTATGGCCCCACAAAGGTGTGATAGGCTCACAGGTGGCACTGGCTGTTGTGCCTGCATTCTGGAAGTCTGAGAACACGTCCTTGAGCTACGTGTGAGATTGCAAATAGCCCAAAGGCCGTTAGGTGTGACGCTACACTCCTATTGGGCTCAGAGTGCAGGCCAGCGTGGGCTAGGAGGTTGCTTTAAGTAAAGAAGCAGCTGGGTTTCAGCTCCGGTGGCTTCCCACTGCAGTCAGATAAACCCAATCTTGCTGTGGCTTCAGTCACCTTCATGACAGTCTCAGCACAGCTCCGCCACACTCTTGCTCGAGAGCCGTGAATACCCCTCGTTCCCAGGTTAGGGTCTTCACTTGCTTCTGGTTAGAGCTGAAGCCACTGACTAGGGGTAGCTTCCCAAGAAGGCCTGCCTGGACCATCCTGTATGAAGCAGGCCTCTCCCCTAACCCATGTCATCCCTCATCACACAAACTTGATATCCATTGCCTGAACATGCCTCGATTCTCATCAGTAGTTCATGCAAAGTAGAAAGAATCTGAGTAGGAAAAACCAGTAACCAATCAGTTCATTCTTTTTCCAACTCTGGGAATCAAACCCATGGCCTTGTGGACTCTATTAGCCAGTTACATCCCCCGCCCTAATTAATTCCTTAAATAGTGAAGAATGCGCTTGTTTGGTGGACAGAACCTTTCAGAGGCGTTCAGGGCTTGGGAGGAGCTTGCAGGAAGTGAGGAGCATCAGGGCCCCTCTACCTCTGACCTATTCAGTCTTCCAGCAGCGACCAGAAACTCTCACTTTGACTCATTCTTCTCCGGCTCGTAAACCTTTGTCTCCTGAGAACACACTTCCCCGTCTCACCCTGGCAGTCAAGGCCTTTCTCAAACAGTCTGGTCTGCTTCTCCAGGGCTTTTCTTTGCTATCGCTTTCAAAGACTGCTCATGTGTTCTAGGCAGACCGTGGTTCAGATTGTTCCCTGATTACCTCACTGCTCTGCCAGGCCCTTCCTTCTACCATGTAGAATCACACTGCTTAGCAGAATAAACAATGGCTAAATGATGTGTTCAGTCAATGGAAATCTGTGAGTCAGCAACCCAGTACAGGAGTAAACGAAGCCTGAGCCTCTCCCCACCATTTTAGGAGGAAGGAGCAGAAGCATTGAGAAGCCAGGGCACAGAGTCCCAAGCAGGAAACATGCCGTGCGGTGTGTCTTAGGAAAGGACAATGAACTGGGCCTGTATGTAACCCCTGCACAGGGGAGATGGAGGCAGGGGGATCAGCTCAAGGTTCACTTTAGTCATAGAGTGGTTATCCATGAACATGGGACATATTTCCAGTTAATTCACATCATCTTCTATTAGTCCTTCAGTAATGCTCTGTAATTTTCTCCTAAGCGTGACTTGTTCATTTATGGGAATATGTGTTGTTGTTGATTTATTTTTTTTGAGACAAGATCTCACTGTGTAGCTCTGGCTGTCCTGGAAGTCACTATGTAGATCACGTTAACCTTAAACTCAGAGGACCCTCTGTGAGTCTCTGCCTCTGCCATGTAAGTACTGAGATCAAAGATAAGCATCACCACGCCCACATACAATTTTTATTCTACTGGAAATGCTAAACTGTAACCCAGCGCCTGCATCCTAGATGCTCGTCTGTAACCCAGCGCCTGCATCCTGGATGCTCGTCTGTAACCCAGCGCCCGCATCCTGAATGCTTGTCTGTGACCCAGGGCCCGCATCCTAGATGCTCGTCTGTGACCCAGGGCCCGCATCCTAGATGCTTGTCTGTAACCCAGCGCCCGCATCCTGGATGCTCGTCTGTAACCCAGCGCCCGCATCCTGGATGCTCGTCTGTGACCCAGCGCCCGCATCCTAGATGCTCGTCTGTAACCCAGCACCTGCATCCTGGATGCTCGTCTGTAACCCAGTGCCCACATCCTAGATGCTCGTCTGTGACCCAGGGCCCGCATCCTAGATGCTAGTCTGTGACCCAGCACCCTCATCCTAGATGCTCGTCTGTAACTCAGTGCCTGCATCCTAAGAGATCAAGAGGAGACAGAGAATGAACAGAAGCTGGATGGCTAGCTAGCCTGGAGTAAGCTGCACAGTACTAGAAACAACAATGAAGACCCTGCCTCACCTCATGTGGCTGGGAGTGAGACTTGACTCCTGGAAGTTGCCCTTGGATTTCTACATTTGCGGTGTGGCATGCACGTATGCTCTATAACCCCCCACAGAGGAACACATACACAACAAATAAACAAGCAGCAATAACAAAATAAACACATTTTCATTTTGGTCCCCCTTTGACTTATAAATTATTTAGAAACCTGGCATAGAGCTGTAACTCATACTCAGGAAGTCAACTTAGGAGGATGAGATCAAGGACAACCTTGGCTACACAGGGAGTTCCAGAGCTGGGCTACAGGAGACCTTGTCAAGCAAGCAAGCAGGCAGGCAGGCAGGCGAGCAGGCAAGAAGCAAGCAAGCAAACCTTGGGTACAGGGGCCTCATTTAGCCAGTGGTCAGCTGTTACTGGCTTCTACACCGGCTGCATTGTGATGAGGGAGCTATCTCTGAACTCATTGCCCTCCAGGCTCTGATGGCACAGGTCCTTTGGTCCCTATCTAAATCTGTGGGCTCCTTCTTATGGCCGGGTTTCCTCACCTCTCCTGCCATGAGTAGGAACCAGCCTGGGATTCCCTCTCCCCCAGGCCTCTTCATGAGTTCTGCTGAAGGCAGGCTCAGCACTCGGATCCCACAAAGATCTCCTTTAGGGTAGATCTAGATGCAGCTGTCACTTTGTGGGTCCAAACACTGGGCAACAGCGATAGTTCCTGGTGCAGGCATGCTCTCACTCCTGGCTCTAGGGATGAGTGCTCTCCCTTCTGACTACTGTTTTTGAGCTTCCCACTCTCACCTCTTGACAAGGGGAGGTGGCTTCGGCAAACTCCCCAATTTCAGTTGAGTCAATCTAATTGTTCTAACAAGTATATTTCATTTAAGAGAGGAAAATTTGGAGTGAGCACTATTCTTGCATGGGCGAGAGAAGGGCCCATAAGTGGCTGGTCCAGCTGCTGAGAGCTCAACTCTCAGGCTGTCGAGTTTTCCCAAGGAGACCAAGAGTCTCTGACTGGAGACCTGGGCTCCCCACCTAGTCCATCTGTCCTGTAGGCCTCAAGAGGCTGGGCCCCATGATCGCTGGGATCCTTACCTGGTGCAAGGGGATGACAAGGAAGGCACCCCCGCCGGCACATTCAGTGACCACAGCGATGAAGTGGGGGTTCACGGCACAGAAGTGGTTGTCGTGGACGCTGCGTGTGATGGGCACAGAGTCGTAGCAGTTCTCTTTGCTGGCGGGCTTGCCATAGACATGACGGAACTTGGAGCTGCGGTACTGGGGATGCCATGACATCTGCAGGGGATGGAGGGACCGACAGTATAAGGCTCACTGCCTCATTGTGGAACACAGTCGAGACTCCTGAGCAGGCACAGCCTGGGCAGTGGTCTGGTTTCACTGACAATTCTTTTTGAGGCAAGGCCTAAGACCAGGCTGGCCTGCAACTCACTGTATAGCCCAGGATGGCCTAGAACTCATGATCATTTTGCCTTAACCTCTTGAGTGCTAGGATTACAGGTTGTGTCATCAAGCCTGGTGATTATAGCCAGTTCTACGATTATAGCAGTGGTCCACTCCGAGGCACAGCCAGGTGAGCAGGCTATCACTGTGGTTATAGAGGAGGCTATTAGTCATAGCTATTGATCTGTTTGCTGATACATTAAGACCTTTCAGTTTTTCAAGTATGAACCCCCAAAACAGAGGGGCCGCAGAGTATTTGCTGTAGCCCCTACCCCATCTTTTCTCACCAGACAAATTCTCCTGCCAACAAAGTGAGAACCAGTGTTGTTCTCTGAGGCCAGCCAGTCTGGCCTCCAGTTCCAACTTTGTCTCGCTATGACTTAACTCTGATGACTTAACCCTTGGAGTCTCCACTTTCTTGTCTGTAGAATGGGATAACACAGGTTTGTCTCATAGACTTTGTGTCTCCCCTCTGGTAAGGGAACTGTTGGCCCAGTCCAGAGCAATGCGACCGTGACTGTCAGTGCCCATCTGCCCCACCCCCATCCTTATTTCTATTGCCAAGATTTGTCCAGACCTTTGAAATGGGGGAGAGGTCACGGAAGTAGGGGAGGGTGGCATCCAGTAAGGTCAGGGCATGGGAGTGTCTGTACTGTGTGACCATGTGAGCCGTGAGCCTGATACTCATCACAGAGCTCTTGAGGTGCTGGCATTGTCCCAGGTGTGTCTGGGACCTTCTGCACAGGGACCTTTGCATGAGGCTTTGATGACTCAGCATCTCAGCGACAGTTTCACTTCCCCTGCTAGCAGGCACTTGTCTGCGCTGTCCCTCCACAGCAGCCTTCTTGGGAGCGGCAATGGGATGGCTTCCACTTTGCCATCCTGTGTGTGCCTGTCGCTTTATGCTATGAGATCAGGCTGGAGGCTAGGAATCTCCACCCTGAAAAAGCTTTAGTTGGCTCTAGGTTTAACACTCCTGGGAGTTATTTCCCAAAGTCTGGCTGTGGACCAGCTACGCTGGAGACTGTCTCATCCCCTACAACCTTCCTGAGGGGAAGGTGGGGGAGTATTATCCGTACTTGAGGATGGGAAATGGAGGTGCAGGGGAAGTTAAGTGATCGAAACTGTACTGATATAAGCTGCAAATGTGGGAAGTCAAAGCGTATCGTATCTATCTTCTTCCTGTGAGGGGTGTGTGTGTGTGTGTGTGTGTGTGTGTGTGTGTGCGCGCGCGCGCGTAAGGGTGCTGTTGCTGGTGGGGAGTGTGGGATAAGCAACAGATTTTCCTGCTTGCTCTCCATGGCTTCCTTCTTCACCCAGCCCTGCAGATAGCAGATATGGAGCCCAAGTTAGGAGGGGCAGAGGTGTGTTCCTAACAGGGCGTGTTCCCTGGTGCCACTGTGGGTGGCTTCAAGGTGACTAGGACATTACCTGATTTGGTTTGAGCACAGGTGGGCTGGGCCGGAGTTTGCTGTTGCCATTCCACATCTGCTAGCTCAAGTTTTCCTTTTGTTTCTTCCTCTTAAAATCTGACCTTGTGGGCACAGAGGCCGCTCCCGGTAAGTGCTTTTTGGGAGGGTCTGAAGCACCACCTTCTATCATAGCCTGGTTGGTAGAGGGAGATTAGAAGGGCAAGAGAGGTGTGGGGCAGCTGCTTGTAACCCCAGCATGAGGGCCAAGAGGTTAATGTCAGCTCCTGCTACACAGTGAATTCAAAGGCCAGCCTGAGGTACACAGCAAATTCAAAGACTAGCCTGGGCTACTCAGCAAGACCCAGTCTCACCAAACCAAACCAAACCAAACCAAACCAAACCAAACCAAACCCTACTTTATTTGAACATGATTTTCAAAGACCAAGAATTATCGCAATAAAACCTGACTAGAGGTGCACCCCACACAGAGACAAAAATCCTTGACTCTTACCCCACAGAGTACTTCGTGGCCCTGACCATGCATGCCCCAACCCTGATGGGGAATCTCCCCCAAGGAGGTTAGAGAACAACTTTCAGTAGATTGTTCTCTCTTTCCAGCTTGTTGAGGTAAGTGTTGTTTCTACCGCGATGCCACAGAGACCCTCTGCCTGCCCCAGTGGCTCTCCAGCTTCCAGTTACTTCTCCTGCCTCTGCCTCCATTATCACTGTAGATGTCCTGGCATTATGGATATGTGCACGGATGTGTACACTGCAGCATCTGGCCTTTTACGTGGGTTCCGGGAGTTGAACTCAGGCCACCAGGCTGGCAAGGGAAGCTATTTTACCTGCTAAGCCACTTTGCCAAGTCTCTTTTTAATACGCCCAAAATCCCTAGTGAGGGCCCAATCCATACCAGATGGGGTGGGACAGCTAGCCTGCGGAGCCAATCAGAGAGCCTTAGGAGTCTCCCCTCCCCCAGGTCAAGTCTTTGTATCTCTGCTTTCTCATGGTGTCTTCCCTTCTCACAAGGAAGAAGGAGGAAACCACAGGTCCTGGCTCCTTCTGGTAAAAGTTTTCTCAATACAGTGTGTCTCTCAGTCTGAGGCCAAGCCCTAACTGAAACCACAACTTCTTGGCACGAGACATTTTAAAACCCTGCTTTCTCCAGGCCAGCAAGTGTCACAAGGGGCTCAGGCAGCTAGGACCTCAGTCTCTGCCCCTATTTCAAAGGAAGAGGAGGCCTGGTAGTTCCTCAGGACAGTGACCAACTGGACAGTCTGCCAAGAACCATGGACGGGGCTCCCTGGACAAGGAGGAGTTCTGTGCTATAACTAAGGAGCTAAGGTAGAAGGATTTCAGGTTCAAGACCAGCCCGGAAAATGAAGTAAGAGTTTGCTTCAAGATAAAAACATGAGAAAAGGGTTGGGTGTGGCAGCTTGACATCTGGATTCTAACACTGGGGAGGCTCAGGCACGACTGCCACAATTTTGAGGCTAGCCTGGACTACATAGTGAGATTCCCATCTCAGGAATGACAAGAAGGGTTTGAGGAGACAGCTTAGTGGCAGGACACTTACCTATCATGTGCAAGTCCCTAAGTGTAATATCTAGGACTGCAAGAAAAATAAAAACAAACCTAAAATCCCAAACCTGAGGATATTCCAGGTAGACAGGGACAAGTTTGTCGCTCTACCACAGGTGATGGGTAAGCCCCCGAGAGCCCTGACTTTGACAACTTGCCTGTGAAAGAGAAAGCTATGGAAACGAGAAAGCCCAGTATCCTAAACCAAAGACTAGAACATTCTAAAGCAGAAAGTTCCAGAAGGTTTGTAAAGAGATGACTATGATTTCATTCAATCACCAGTCCCTACCCAGGGCTGGCTCCGGGCTTACTTAGTGCCCAGGACTGGAAGGCAAGGAATGTGTGTCTGGGTCACTGCTCTCAAATTACTGCTCTCTGAGGTCACCCCAAGTCTGAGAGGAGACGTGATGGTGAACCCCAGGGCTGATAATAGGGTCGGCATGGCTGGAGACTCAGAACACTGGGATAGACTGAATTCCATCATTGGCTGGACATAGAGGTTCAAGCCTCTAATCCTAGCAATGAGGTGACAAGTCTATAAGTTCAAGACCTGCCTGAGCTACATAATTGCCTTCCCTCCAAAAAAGGTAAAAAAAAAAAAAAGCAAAACCAAAACATCCTCAGGTCCCCAGGAGATTCCTGTGTGTATTTAGTATAAAGATAAGAGAACTTAACAGGGACTGGGGACACAACAACTCATGGTAGTCTCCACAGAGTGACATCACCAGAGAGCTTGCCAAAACCCTATGTTCTTGGGCCCTGCCCCACCCCACCCAGACAGAATCTGGCACCCCAGGATGCAGGGTAGAACCTTCTGTATCTTAATTAGTCTTCCCCACCGGCTCATGCTCTGTAATCAAGGCTGAGTCTCGAAGATATAATGGAGCCCTGAAAACATGGGTCAGTCTCGGCAGCATAGGAGCTAACAGAGCAGCCATTTTATGTCCCTCTTCTTACAAAGAAGACCTTCCTGAAACCTGAGCCCAGCGCCAAGCAAATCAGTGCTACCCTGTACACTGTTAAACCAAGCTGGGTGAGAAGAGTTCACCAGGAGGCCATTGGTAATCCAGAATACGGGATTAAAAAGACTCAGAGAACCAAAATGAAGGACCAAAACTATAAAACGCTTTGAAAAACCGAAAGACCAAACCCAAGATACTAGATTTGGTGGGGACCAAAAGCAGTCAACAAGAGAAAAGTCAAACTGGACTCGAGGGCTTAATGAAAATGTAAAGCGTTCATGTATCAAGGACACCATCAGTCAGGTAAGGGCAGCCTGAAGGATGGGGAGCTACCTGGGATGTGGGTTTGGAAAGGGACTGACAAACAGAACAAACAGAATCCCTCAAACCCAACAACAAAGAGAACAGAGAGTCCACCTGGCTTGGTGGCAAACACCTGTTAATTCCAGCACTCAGGATGCTAAGGCAGGGGGATTGCTGTGAGTTGAGGCTAGCCTGGGCTACAGAGTGAGACCTTGTCTCAATAGAGTAAAACAAAATGCAGGAAAACTGCCTGGTTTCTTCAACAGGAGACAAGGCCAACGGAACCGGTCCAGACTGGAAGAGACTTCATGGGTGGCATGCCACATGGAGTTCCATGGCAAGCCAGAACCCTGATTCCCAGCATTCAGCCACAGAAACCCAGTCTGAAGCAGCCGAGCAACTGGAATGACAGGATTAAATGACGTCACTAGCTGTCTTTAGGGGTGACGGCAACACTGTGGCTGTCAGTCTGATCTGAGAGATACAGGCTTAACGGTCACAACTTCACTCATACAGCGCTGGGTGCTGACTCTTCAATAAGCCAGGGGGTTGGAGATGTGACTTGCTTAGTGCGCACAGAGCCCCGGGTTCCATCATCAGCACCACATAACACCTGGTTATGTGTGCCATCCAACAATATTCCCAGTGCTCAGGAGGTAAAGGCAGGAGGATCAGGAGTTCAAGGTCATCCTCAGCTAAATCCATAGTTGGAGGCCAGCCTGGGGTATGTGAGACTCTGTCTCAAAAAGAAAATAATAATAAAGAAATAAAGGCTCCAGGTTCAATACCCAACTCCCACAAATCATAATTAAGTAACCCGGTAGGAGGTCAGGAAGGGGGCCAGCAGAAGACTCTAAGGTTTTCATCCCGACCCTAAGGGCTCTGCCCAACAGAAGCCTTTAGAAAATTGGTTTTCAACCTGCGGTTCGTGACCCATTTGGGGAGTCAAAAGACCTTTCCACCTTAGGGGTCACCTAAGACTATCAGAAAACACAGAGAGGTACATCACAATCCATAATAGCAAAGTTACAGTTATGAAGTAGCAACAAGAATAATGAATGGTTAGGGTGTCACCGCAACACGAGGTCACAGCATCAGGAAGGTTGAGGACCACTGGATCTCGAAACGTACAACTTCTACACTAAAGTGAAAACTCACCACATTAAATAAAACCTAAAATTCAACTGAGCAGACACCCCTGCCACGCCTTCCAGTGCTCAGTAGCCATGCCTGTCTGATGACGTGACCATAGGATGTCACCACCGTGCTGTCCAAAGGCTCAGCTCTGACGCCTCCTAGCAACTTACAGACACGTCTCCATCAGTAACATCAGACGGTGCAACACCCCGCGGTAAGTGGCTAAGGCTTAGTCTTGAGCTTGGGGATGCTCCAGGTGTACACACAGCCCTACAGCAACCCCACGGTAATGAGATCTCCTCACTTTACAGATGAGGAAATTAAGACATGGAGAGGGTAAGGATCTTGCCCAGCATCACACAGCTAGACGGTGACTGAGCTGGAAAGAGAAGCTGAGTCGCTTACAAAAAGACCCAACACTTCCATAGGACTGGCCTGAGAATCATTCACACATAAAGCAGACAGCACAGGGAGTGACTGACACACCCAGCGTTCATCTGACAGACCTCAGTTGAGACAGCAGCATTTGGGCTGCAGGCCAGTCATTTGCAGACAGTCCATTAGTTCAGGAAAGGCATGTGTCCAGAGCTAGGCATTTGGATCTGAGAAGATATTCCAGACTGGAAAGTGGTCTCTTTGCATGAGCAGCTTGAGGGTCTGACCCTTGGCACCCACAAAAGTATGGACACAGACACACATATGTTCAAAGCTAAGGAACAAGCTTACTGGTCAGGAAGGGTTCAAAGACGGAGGCTTTACAAGCTTCCGCCTGTGCCCGGAGGGCTTTGGGGAGGTGATGGGTTAGGGAAGCCCTCTGGCTTGTCTATCAGCACAGCCTAGGGAGGATTCTGGGGTCCCTCCATGGCATCAAGTATCCTAGTGCAGGCACAGGCACCCTGTAGCCAGCAAATGCACACAGAACCCAGCTCAGCTCTCAGGTCCGTCCGCTCCCTCCCCTCCCCCTCCATCTTCTGGTCTGGCACAGATCCTCCCACAGGCACATACACAGATTGAAGCTGGAGGCAGCCAAGACAGAGCCTTTCTTCTTGATGAGATTAGGTTCATCGGGAGAGAGAGCCTCCTCCTCCCCTTCCCAACTGTCCAGAGCTGGGGCTAGCTGGCAGGGCAGCTCCACAGATGACCAAGGCATCTCCACAAGCAGGGTCCTTCTGTTCATGCCCTGCAGCTCCAGTTGCTGTGTTCTTGGGGAGGGGTCTGTTTTCCTCGCATGTGAGTTCCCATAAACCCCACCGTGAATCCCCCTTATTCCTCAAAGGCTTCTGTTGGACTTGGGGGAGTGGGTCCTATGCACCCTCCACTTTTTGTGCTGTCTTCCCTGTACCCCTGAGCACTATGCCTTTGGATACCCAATCTTGGCACATACCTCTTCTCCCTGAATGGTCTGGGATAAAGCCACAAGGGCCAGGTCTTTGACTGGCACTCTCTGGGCTCTGAAGATGCCCCTGCCTCTTGTCCTCCTTTTGCTCCAGGTTCCAGCATAATACCCCCACTCCAGATCACACCATCTTCATACTGGGATTGGGGTTGCCGAAGCAGGGAGAGAGGTACCAGGTTCAAGACTGTATCCTGTTGGTTGACCTACACTTAGCATCTTCCTGTTCTGTTCTGTTCCCCTCCTACGCTTTTTTTCTTTTCTTTTCTTTATTATTTTTTTTTGAGACAGGGTTTCAATATATAGTCCTGGTTGGCCTGAAACTTACTATTTAGACAGGCTGGTCTTGTATTCACAGAGATCTCTCTGCCTCTGCCTTCTCAGTGGGAAGGGCCTTCCTGTGCTTCTTAACAGGTCATTCTAAAACAAATCCTGGTAGTAATCTCAGCTACTTGCCAGGAGGATCAAAAGTTCAAGACATTAGGTTGAAGAGATGGTTCCGGGGATAAGAATGTGTGCTTTCTTCCACTGGATCTGAGTTCGATTCCTAGTATCCACTTTGGTGGCTCACAATAGCCTGTAACTGTAGCTCCAAGAGATCAGGCCTCTGTGGACAGTGTTCTCCCCCCCCCCACACACACAGAGAGCTTAGGGCAACCAACAGTCCTACCAAGCTAGGACACCTTTGAACCACTTCAGTGACCACCACAGCATATCCTGCGCAGTAGTGGCACAAATACCTTGGCTGTAACCACTAGCTCTCTAATTTGGACTTACCAAGTTAACAAAAGGGAAGTCATGCCTGGTACTGGAGACCAAGCCAACTACTCAGTGCTAATGAAACTATTGTTATTACATAGATACACGGTTACATAGAAACCATTGTCATTTCATAAAGTAACATTATATTGTTTTTTGGAGGCAAATCTACAATCACTCATTTACTAAACCAGCATACTCTCTCTAATAACAATCTTAAACATTTGTCTTTAGACCCATAGATAAAAATACTCTCCACTCCTTATCAAGGAAACTTCTCTTTGTAACAGGCTGAGAGCACCACATAAAACCACAGCCAATCAAAGTGCAGAGTTGTGGAACCCTGTCTCTATGGATACATCTACAAAACATTTCTGTACCTAAGGCTCAGGGATCATTGTGGAAGAGGGGGCAGAAAGATTTTAAGAGACAAAGGATCAGGGACTTTGCTCTAAGATTACGTCTCCTAGTAACATCAGAAGCTACACCCATAAGCTCTCTGCAACATGACTGCTCAAGCATGAGCTAAACAAAGATGGCACCAAAGAGCATTCTAAACTGAATGGAGGAAAAGCCCATGAGACGACCTCAACCCTACACAAAGAACTGTAGCAACTGAGGAAAACTGGGAGTGGAGGGGTGGTCCTCCCCAGAGAAGAGCACACCAACTGGTTGCCCAGTGCCAAATGGTGGGCCTGAAAACATACACAAAGTAACATTATACGGACTCAACATATATGTATATGTGTATGTACAAAAACATATATGCACAAAATGACAACTAGTGACAAACGAGGTCATGAATTTGAAGGAGAGCTGAGGTGGGTATATGGGAGGGTTTGGCTGGGGAAAGAGAAGGGGAAAACATGGTAATTAAATTACAATCTTAAATTTTTAGAAAAAAGTAAAAATAAAAAATAAATTTTTAGAAAAAAAACACAACACATTATATATATGTATGTATTTTTTTTGTTTTTTGTTTTTGAGATGGGGTTTCTCTGTGTAGTTCTGGCTATCTTGGAATTCACTCTGTAGATTGGGCTGGCCTCAAACTCAGAGAACTGCCTGCCTCTGCCTTGTGAGTGCTGGGATTAAAGGCGTGCACCACCACCACCCAGCCATATATATATATATGTATATGTATATATGTATGTGTGAGTGTATATGTATGTACGTATGTGTGTATATATATGTATATAAAATAAGGCAGCTTGGACTACAGTAGACTGCTTGTCTATGTGTGGAGCACTGGGTTCCATCCCACACGCTGCCAATGACATACCTATCTCATTATTGGCCCCACAGACTCTGGAGGACTAGGGTGACGTATGCAAACCACCTTGCACCTGCCAGGCTCATAGAGAACGCCCCCTGCCCTTTCTCCTCTCACCCAAAGGAACATCAAGCTCAAAATGGTTCCTCTCTTGGCTTCACTCGCCCACAGACCAAAGGGCTCACAGGCAGAGGCTGTTGAAACCTGGCTGGAAAGGTCACTCTTCCAGGCCCTCTCAGCAGAGGACTGTCTCTTATAGCACGTGCGCCAGGCAGGTAGGAGTCTTAATTCTGACATTGATGTGCTTCATGCCTCTGGGCAGATCCAATCTCTCTGTCTTTCCATCCACTCAATCAGTAGTCGTACCCTTGGCCTGCCCACCAATGAGGGTGATGTACAGAGTCTGGAACCCGCGTGTGACACATCCAGATCCCCACAAAGCCCATGAGCACAGTGCACTGTCTGTCAGCCATCACAGTTCATGGAGAGCTGGTGCCTCGCTGCCTCAACCTCCTAAAAAGCCAGAACCTTTCCTGTTTATTACTCCAACGAGGCCCCAAGACAAACTCCATGCAGGTTTATTGGCCCTTAGGTTCTTTATCTGGAACTTCCCAGACACCAAGAAGCTCCCTAGATGTCTCCTGGAGGCCCAAACCTGCAGGCCCCGCCCTCTGTGCCTTGTCAAGTGATTCACATATTCCCCCAGATCTACCATTGGGCAGAGAAGGCCACAGGTCTACACAGGGGAAATGTTTGCTCAGGGTCCCGTAGGGGACAGAGGAGGGCTGAGGTCTGTACCTTCAGCTCTAGGATGGGGACCAAGCCACAGCCCCCATGAACCCACAGTTAGCCGTCACTACCTGTTGCAGGGATCAGTGGTCCACAACCAGGCCTGTAGAGGTTGCTACTGCCCTGTGGTCCCAGTGTCACACTAGGAGCCACAGACCATAGGTAAGGAAACAGTGGAAGAGATCGAACTGGTGGGTGCCCAGTTGTTGACTGGGGTGTGGGAGACATCAGAAACCATCAAGTACATTCTTGGTGAACAAGGCTGAATGGCCTGAGCTGAGATCTGTCTATTTTCCCCCTGGGGCTCAACCCTGGGCTTCAAGTATGCTAGCCAAATGCCTTACCACTGAGTTACAGCCCCATTCCCCAAGCTGGAATCTGAAGCAGGAGACAGTGACCTGGGAACCCAGGAGAAGCATTGGGACGATGCTTCAAGGCAGAAGCAAGCCCCTGCCGAAAGGGAAGGATCCCAGGCGGGAGGTAGGGCTCACGCCCCCTGGCCCAGAATGGCAAGTGAGACGCATGCGTGTAGGGTTCATAGAGAAGCACGAGGGTCTGGGTGTGTAGTCTGTACCTAGAGGCTAGGGTAGAGTGCTGCAGCTGGCCAGGGTGCTGAAGGTTAGCCTGGGGCTTGGCGCGTGGAGGAAGGGGATCATCAAGGTTTGTAAATGGAGACGTCATGTGGCCGGAGCTGCAGATGTCCAGCTTGCCTTCAGAGGGCTCAGAGGGGATTTTCTTTCCTCAAGCCAGGCTGGTCTAGAGGAAACCAGCAGGTTTTGCTGCATGTGGACCGGTTGATGCGGCTGCTGCAGAGCACAGAAGTCTGAGGGCATCCTTGGCGATGCTCAGGGTGGCCTGTGACTAGAGACCCCAGATCCGAACACCTCAGTCCCCACGAGGAGGGTCATGGGAAGTTCTTCCCTGCTTCTCTCTCACCTGCTTGTCACCATGGTGATAAATGCTGCTGGTCAGACTTAATTCCCCCGGCAGGCCTGCAACAGCTGACAGCACCTTCTGCTTCGGCCTCCCAAGCTCCACCCAGATCCTCCTAGCCGGCTGGGCCTGCAGGCTCAGGAGGGCAGAGGCCAAACAGCATCTCCTGCCAGATTATAACTGTTATCAGCTAGGAGCTGGGGGTGAAGAGTTCAGGAAAAAGATACCAGTGTCCCCAGGAGGAGGTGCTTCTGCTCCAAGATAGCGGGTTACGTGTGTGTGTGTGTGTGTGTGTGTGTGGGGGGGGTGGTGGTGGTGGTGGTGACAGAACCTGGTTTGCATGTGTTTTCTGGGGTCTGAAATTTGAAACTCCCAGAGAGCTGACTCTATAGCCATATGGGCACCCCACCTTACAGTTTCTGACTTGGGGTCTGGGAACCCACAATTCTAAGTTCCAGCAGCCATTAAGCAGCTGGTCTGGGGACTGTACTTGAAGAACTTCTGCTCTGTGTTCTGCTTAGGATCTGAGAGGTCCCCCCTGCCCCCACTGTCCATCTTTCTCTTCACCACCATCCTAGGAGGGCAGAGTCATACCCAGTCTTCCCTGACAGGGTGGACAGTGTCCGTCTTTCCAGCCACTTCCCTGTGAAGCTCCCAACTCCCAGCTGTTCCTGGGCAGTTCTTGATGGACGATTAAGAGGTGGGGGCTGGGATGGGCTGCTCCCCACTGAGACTTGCTCCTGTCTTTGTCTTTCCAGCTACCCAGGGCTTTCTTGGCTGGAGAACCTGGCACAGGCATCCTGGTGGCTGAGGCGTCTCCTCTGCTGCAGGACATAATAGAGGGACCTTTCCCCTAGGTCCAGGCAGTAATGGCTCTTCCTAGCCACTGTCCACTTTTGGAGAAGGGCGAGCCCTGGCTCCTGTACTCCATCTAACAAAAGGGAACAAAGGCATCTAGCCTGAGCCTGCAGGGAGCCTTGTGAAGGGACAGACTGGGGGGAAAGGGCTCGATTTACTTAGGAGACATGGCAATCCTACCAGGACTTGATATGTCACCATTAGAGGGGTGGGAGCCCCCCTGCCAGGCTCAAACCTCACCTCACCACACACGGGCCTGGAGACCTCCCTTGGTTTCTTCCTCTTACTTGGAAGGTGCTTTAACATCAAGCCCTTGGCACCCTGCCTGTTCCAGGTGTTCCAGTAGGAACCGCCTGCTTTGAAATGGAACTCTGGGCAGCGGGCAGAGAGAGCTTGGTTTGGCAGAGTGTTTACCAAGAATGCACGAAGCCCCGGGGATCGGTCACCAGCACAGCAGGAATCCGGGTGTGATGGCACACATCTGTTATCTCAGCCACTTGAGAAGTAGAGACAGAAAGGTTCAGAAGCTCAAGGTCATCCTCAACTCCCCAGTGAATTCAGAAATTAAAAATATAAGGAATGGCAACTTTTACCGAGTCCTTGCTGAAAGTCAGGCTTGGATCTAAGGGGTTTTTCCGGTAAAAGTGTCCTGGGCTCTGAGAAGGGCTGGAATAGAGCAAAGTGTCTTTGCTGCTTTACCTCTCGGGGTGGCATCTCTGTGTGTATCCATGTGTGTGCGTGTGTACATGCATGTGCTGGGGGGGGGGTTGTCACATGTCCTTAGAACTAGATGAAACCGAGAAAGTCTGTTGTACCCCACAGCCCACCTTTGCTTACTCAGAGTCTCTAACTCTGGCTGAGTCTAGTTCTCTGCCAGACCCACTCACTAGCTCTTCCTCTCAGATGGGCCAGGCCCTGCACAAGGAGGCAAGAGTAAGGCTCGCAGAGTCCCAGAGGTGACCAGGCCCAGTCAGGGCCAACTTGGCTCCCTGCCTCCCTCTCTACACCTTTCCTGCTCAACTCTGAGGGGTTTGGCTTGCATCCTGCCGGTGATGGAGAACTCAGTCCTCTGGGAGGGCAATTTTCTGGCTTCTGCTGCCACCAGTCCCTGGAGTGCCAGCAGCCATCTGTGGCTTCCACAGTAACAGCCTCACAGTCATCGGAGGTCCCCGACCACAACTGGGATGGCTCACGTAGGCTGGAAGCTCCTTGTGGGACTGTTTCCTGTTTCCAGTTTCTGGTTGTCTTCCTGTGGTGTGTCAACCTGTCACCTCACCCAGTGGTGTGAGCCCCCAGTGAGGTGGGGGCTGAGGACCCTCACTACAACAGGTCGTCCACAACTTAGAATGATCATACGGCAAGATCCAGGAGGGGAGACTGAGTCAGCATGCTGTTGACTACCAGGGCAGAACTGGGAACAGGAATCTGGCCTGAAAGTCTTCTAAGACAGCAAACAAAGTTTCCTTTCATCCTGTGTGCCTGGTTACAGCACCAAATATTTCCCCTCTTATCTCTACTACCCTAAGTAATAGTGGGAACTTGTTTGTGGAGGGACAAATTCCAAGGATGACTGGCAAAGGAGAAAAGGCCTTATGTGGAAAGGTCAAGGGTCAGTCACATTATCAGAATCCTCTCGGGGGTCAGAGCTTCTTTTCCCTCTAAAAGAAGGGCCCCATTATGTAGCTCAGGCTGGTCTTGAACACAGCCTGCAGCCTTCCACATTCTGGGGTTGACTGGTGTGTGCTACCTCAGCCAGCTTTGACCTCGGGCCTTTGACTGAGAGTAGCTTGGGTTGGAAACATGGGGTCTCTGGGAGCCGGGAGAGAAGACAAACCCAAGGGTTTTTCTTGCTGGCAAGGCCACCAGCCCTAAGTGCCATGGGGGGAACCTGAACACATTGCCTTACCCAGCATCTTTCCAAGGCCAATGTCAGGTAGGACTCCATACTCACAGTAGGTAGTACATGTGTGTCCGCGTGTGAAAGTGTGTAACAGAGATCCATCTCAACTATGGGAGCGAAGCCAAGAGGAGACCACAGGTTTAGCACAGGCTATGAGCTTCTTGTTTGTTTGAAACACATTCTCTCTTTTCTTTTCTTTTTTTTTTGGTTTTTCGAGACAGGGTTTCTCTGTGTAGCCCTGGCTGTCCTGGAACTCACTTTGTAGACCAGGCTGGCCTCGAACTCAGAAATCCTCCTGCCTCTGTCTCCCATACATCCTAGGCTGGCCTCACACCCACTGTGAAGGGGGACTCCGAAGCTCTGCTCCTCATGTGTGCTGGTATTGTACCCGAATACCATTCCACTTCCAAACTTTAAAAAAATTATTTATTTTTATGTATATAGGTGTTTTGCCTGTGTGCATGCCTGTGCACCATGGTGCGTGCCTGGTGCTCTTAGAGGCCATAATTGGGGGTCAGATCCCCTGGAACAGGAGTTGCAGACAGCTTTGAGTCTAACTCCTGTGTGGATGCTGGACTCGAACCCTGGTTCCCAGCATCAGCGGCCAGTGCTCTTTCTAACTGCCGAGCCACCTCTCCAGCTCCAGCTTCCACAGTTTTTCATCATCCCAAAGGGCAGAATCCCCGAGACTGCACTCAAGGATTTTATCTCATTTAGTTTTTGGGTTTTTCGAGACAGGGTTTCTCTGTGTAGACCAGGCTGGCCTCAAACCCAGAGACCTGCTTGCCTCTGCCTCCCAAGTGCTGGGACTAAAGGCCTGTGCCGCCACCACCACCACCACAACCACCATCACCTGGCAACCAGTATTTTATATTAAATTTTAGAGCCCATCAGCAGGAGATATGAAAAGATGTGACACAAACATGAGGGACATTCACAGCTATTCAGAGTGGCTGTCAATCTGCCCTTCAAATGCTGTCCCTAAGTTACAAGCCCACATGGGTGAGGGGTTGGGACAATTAATCTACTTTTAGTTTTGTTTGTGCAGAAGGGAGGGAGGGAGGGAGGGAGAGTGGGATGGGTAGACGGAGAGTGTCTGACTGCAAAGCCCAGACTAGCCTCAAATTTGTGGTGATCCTCCTGCCTTAGGCTCCTGACTGTTGAGATGACAGATACGCATCATCACATCAACACACCCAGCTCTCTCAAAACCACTCTCCCTTAGGGGGCCGGCAAGATGGCTAAGAGTGTAGAGGTGATTGCCTCCAAGACTGACAGTCTGAGTTCCTGAGTTCAAATTCCTGGGACCTCCGTGCTAGAAGAAGAACTGACTCCCACAAGGTGTCCTGTGATCTCCAAATGCATGCCGTTCCACAGGTCTATCTACACATACCAAATACATTCATAAAATACAATTAAACAATTAAAAAACTTGTCCCAAGAGTGGAGCAGAGACTGAAGGAAAGGGCATCCAGAGATTGCCCCAACTGGGGTTCGATCCCACATGTAGACACCAAAACCAGACACTATTGCGGATGTCAAAAAATGCTTACTGACAGTAGCCTGATACAGCTGTTCCCCTGAGAGGCTTTACCAATTCCTGACCAATACAGATGTGAATGTACACAGTCAAACATTGGACTGAGTGCAGGGACCAATGGGGAAGTTAGGGCAAGGACTGTAGGAGCTGAAGGGGTTTGAAACCTCATAGGAAGAACAACATATCAACCAACCAGATCCCCCAAAGCTCCCAGAGACTAAACCACCAACCAAAGCGTACACAGGGGGTACCCACGGCTCCAGCTGGATACATAGCAGAGGAATGCCTTATTTGGCATCATTGGGAGGGGAGCCCCTCGGTTCAGTGGAGGCTTAATGACCCAGGGTAGGGGATCGCTAGGTTGCTGAGGCAGGAGTGGGGGGGGGCGGCGGGGAGAGCACCCTCATAGAAGCAGGGGGAGGGAGGAGGGAATAGGGGACTTGTGGAGGGAAAACTGGGAATGGGGATAACATTTGAAATGTAAATGAATAAAATAAATAATAAAAAACACATTAAAAAATTTGTCCCTTGGGGAAGAGTCATCTAAGTTATATAATGGGCAGTTAATATACTGTGGTAATCTGCTGGGTTAGATTGGATTATTCAACCAGGTTAACTAACTGGGATATCCCGCTAAACAGACCAAAGAGTAGGGGTTCAAGTCACCCCTTCTCTGTATCCTCCCTTCTCCCTAGAGATTCCTCAGTCATATAAGACCGATCTGCGAGATGCTCACTGGGGTGCGGGTGCCCACACCTGACAATCATGAGTGAGCCTAAATCTTTCCGTTTTGGTGTGGGAGTGGAACCCAGGGCCCTGTGCAAGCCAAGGTGCTCTTCCACTGAGGTCACACCGAGCCCCGAGCTCTGTTCTTGTTGATGCAGGTTATACGCTGCCTGCTCAATGGCATCCCATAATGCGCACCTCACTCTGGAAGCCCCTGGAAAGACAGCATCACAGGGGGTGTTCATGCTACAGGGACGGAACACATGGTCCAAGCTGCTTCTCATGCTTCATACGTGAATACAACATCCAGGAGCTCATGTGTGTGGGGCGGGGGAGGAAAAGTCCTCTCCAGTTCTAGAGACCTAACATGACAGCCCTTGTCCTGCTTTGGGGCCCAGGCCACCAAGTTAGTCTTCTTCCTGCACTGCAGGTGGGTCCCTGAATCTGTACCTCAGTATCCACTCTGCCATCCCTCGCCTGTGAAACAGGACCCATCAGAGCGAGCTTGGGCTGCTGTCAGGGGGCCTAGGATGTTTTGTGATCTGTGGGACTGAGAACTAGGGTGCCTTCAGGACCCAGACGATCAGCTTCTGTTTGCCAACTGCATCAGTAGACCCTGTTAGAATCTTCATGGAGTTCTGGCCTGGGCAGCTATGGTCCTGGCTCTGACGAGGCCAAGGTCTGAGGCCTGCTCCTGTTTCCATGGTCCTCTTCAGTTCCTCCCTGCACCCTCTGGCCTGTCCAATCCCCAGCACCTGCCTCTCTGAACCTTCCTGGGGGCTGCTGTCTGCTCCAAACCTCCCTACTGTCTATCCACTGGGCACTGAAAGCCAAGTTGTGGCTTTTGAGGCTATCTGGAGGGGCTAGGAGAGAGGGGAAGGGAAGGCATCAGGGAGATGAACCAACAGCCCGAAAGGGCCATACAGGGGCATCTTCTACAGAGAACTTCAAGTCGGTGACAGAGCTGACCCCAGTCTGGCTTCCTGTGGTCATGCATCAATGAGTAAGCTCTCCTTTGGCAGCTCAGAGCGGAGTGTGTACTTAGCAGGTGAGAGAGTTCCTGAGTGCATTCTCAACACCAAAAGCAAATAACAACAACAATAAAAAACGAACAAACAAACAAGCAAAAAAACCTCTCCCTGCCAGAACAGGTCAACCCTCCTTCCTGCCCTGTATAAACCAGAGTATGAACCCAGCCCCCCCACCCCCCACCCCCATCCAGACGGAGCAAGTCTCTTGCTCTCCAAGTCTGACACGGCACAGGACACACAGTCTCCCTCCTCCAGCATGCCTCCCACGTGTCCGTTTTGTGTATCCCCCAGTGGCCATGACTCTCTCCCAACCTCCTGACTCCCACGGTGTAGACTCAGCCAACAGCAGTTTTCAGGAAAATTCAGGAAAGGGACTCATGGCACAGAGCATCCAGCAAGCTGTTTGACCTCAACAAGCCCTGCTGCCTCCCCGAGCCTCTTCACCTCTGCGAAGTGTTTCATCCTTGAATGATCTCTTGGCCTTGACCTCCCATCTCTTGGGCTCAAGCTAAGCTTGGTCTAGACCAGAAGTTCTCAACCCGTCGGTGGTCAGGACTCCTTCAACAAACCTCTATTTCCAAAAATATGTACACTATGACTTATAACAGTAATAAAGTTACAGTTATGACGTAGTAACAAAATAATTTTATGGTTAGTGGGTCACATGAGGAAGTGACTTAAAGGGTCACAGGATTAGGAAGGCTGAGAACCACTGGTCCAGATGAACAGAACAGGCCACATGCTTCTAACGGAATTCCAGGAGCCAACCCATCGAGGGCAGACGCCCATCTTCCTGTTCCATGTCTGAAACACCTCTTGCAAAGTCTCTTTCTAGTCCTGGCGTTAGGCCTACCTCTCCTCTGTTCTGTGAGATAGGGCCCCTGGTAGTTCAAGCTGGGCCTCCTACGTAATAGGATTACTGAGCCTAAGGCCTCCCACAGGCTCCTCTCTACCTCTGTTTTTTGAAATGTCTGACTCCAAGCCTCCCACCCTCTAGCCCCATCTCTCTCAGGGAGCTGGGCTGCAGATCTATACCTCTTTTCATCCCCGACTGTCCTTTCCTGTTGCCTCGGGACTTTCCAGGCTGTTTCTCCTGTCCAGTATGTCCACTGCCTTCTCTCACCCGGGTGCCTCCGGCTCCTTAGGAGAGCCTTTCAGTCTTCCAGAGCAGGGCTAGCCACTCTCTACTCCATTGGCTCTTTATCTCCTTCCCTCTCCAGACCCCTACCTCAGACTTTGTGGGACTGTACAATGACTCTTTCTGACATCGTTAGACCATGGATCTGTAAGGGCAAGGCCTGGATCTGTTTGACCCAATCAATGTCTCAGAGGCTTGTGCTACATACCCAGAAAGCTATGGATACGGGACAAAGGTCCTATTTAAAATTTATATTGAAGAGTACTATTTAAAAGGAAAGGAAGAAAAAGAGCACTGAAAAAGAAAAACAACAGCTGGGTGGTGGCGGCGGCACCCACCTTTTATCCCAGCACTTGGGAGGCTGAGGCAGGTGGATCTCTATGAGTTCGGAAATGTCAGGGATACACAGAGAAACCCTGTATTGAAAAACACCACCACCAGCCCAAAACAAACAAAAAAGAAAAAAAAAAGCACAGTGGTACATGCCTTTAATCCCAGCACTTAGGAGGCAAAGGCATTACTAAGTTCAAGGTCAGCTTGATCCACCTGGCAAGTTCCAAGCTAGCTGAGAACACAGAAATGAGATCTTGTCTCAAAAAGACCAGAAAAGAGAAACAGTAACAGTGTAGGGAGTCAACAGCTGATGTCGTCTGGGCCTGAGACTCCAGCACTGTGGGGATAGCAGAGCTCTGTACCTTTCTTCAGATTGGCCAATGGCCAAGCCACTGCGTCATGGTTACAGTAGGGCTGAGGCTAACGAGTGGACAGCAAGCATTCCAAACTCCTCTGGCCATCCTCCCTGGCCACTGGGCAGTCTGAACCGCTCCCTGGTGCGGGTACACTCCCCTCTGCCTAGCCTGGAAGCCTGTTTTGGATTAAGAAGAGGTGGGAAGTAGTGTGAGCAGGTGTGAATCCAGCTGTGCCCGGATCTAGCATGAGCCGGGTACAGGGATGAGAGGGGAGAGAACACACATTAAGAGTCTAGATGTGTGGGGCCGAAGAAGAGACGGTTAAGTGGTTAAGAGCACCAGCTGCTCTCCGGAGGACCCAGATTCAGTTCCCGGCATCCACATGGTGCCTCACAACTCATAACTCTGTAACAGCAACATCCTCTTCTGGCCTCTGTGGGTACCAGGTATGAAAGTCATACCTAGCTATCCATAGAGGCAAAACAGCGATCACACAAAATCAGAAAACAAAACAAACGAAACAAAACAAAAGGAAACACTCTAGATGGGAGCCAGGCACGGTGACACACACCACCACTGCAGAAACTGAGGCAAAAGGATTGCCAGGTGTTCCAGGCTAGCACTGAGTATATGAGTATGGTATCTGCCAGGGCTATATAGAGAATCCCTGTCTCCAAAGCCAAACCAAATCAATACAGTAGCTTAGCTTCTTTATGTACTGTGCCAGGTGGTTGAAGGCTGGAGCGTGCTGAGGGCAAAGACGGAGACCCCACGCTGCTCAGGGACTGGAGCCTCCCTGCTGACATCATCCTGGGTTCTTAATGCATCCAAGACCCCAAGGCTCGGGCCGCTGCCTGCCCAGGTGTCCCCAGATCTGTGCTAGCTATCTCAGCACCTCTCAGAGGAGGGCCCCACTGTGGTAGGACCCTCACCTCCTGGCTCTGGTCAGTCTCAACTGTGTCTGCAGCCCCAGAGCTGTGAGACCTTTCCTCTGGGTATCCCTATGAAGTTGTCCCTGGGAACGTCACCCAGGCCTCTCCATGTGCCCCATCCCCTCCTGACCTGAAGGGTACATCCATCACCTTCTGGCCTGCTGATGCCAACTGGGTCTTCCTGCTCACTGTGACTGTTGGATGGACGTACTCGGCACCACAAGCGTAGCGGGGAAATAAGTGCATGTCGAGAAGATTCAAAACAGAAAACACAACCTGGTCACTGAAGATCCCCAGACGGATGTCTGAATAGTCTCCTACCCTCCGTCCCTTCTACCCACGGTACTGATGATGGGACCTAGGGCCTCTTACATGCTAGGTAAGTTCTCTACCACGGATATGCGTTCAGCCTGGTTTTTAACTTTAGGAGACAAGATCTAATGTCTAGGCAGACCTTGAACTTGCAATGCCTCTGTCCCAGCCTCCCAAATGCCTAGGATTACAGTCTGCACCACCAAGCCTGGCTTGAACATTTTTCTGTATTTATGAGTACATTGTTTTTTTTTTCCATATCTGATTCAGACACACCCCTTCTGCCCCCAGATAGTTCTTTTTCCCAATGGCATGCCACCTTGGGGCCCTCTCTCTGATAGACCAGTCCTCATTGTGATGACACGACCTGCCTCTGAACCTGGAAGCTCCTTCAGGTCCTCAGGCAGATTCTGGAGGTTTTCACCAGGGTGGGGAGGGGTGAGGAGGGGAGTGGGGGAGCGGTGGGGGAGGGGTGGGAAGCAGCACTTTGGGCCTAATGGGTCCCATTGGCACAGATGGTTCTCTTCCCCAGAGGGACTGTGATCCATGTTTGAGCGGTGGCTGCCATCAGCATCCTCTCCAAGTGAAGGGTTCCTGGGAACTGTTCAATCAGGTGGTGTGAGGGCAGTGGCGGCCATCTGTCTAGCTGGTTGTCACAGATCTTTCACAACAGACCGGAAGCACTTCCTGCCCAGACGGCCCAGCACTCAGAACCAAGTACAACGGAGGGGTGCCTGGTGCCGTACTTCCATATCCTTCAGGGTCTGGGGCTCTAAACGATACTGTACACTCGGGAAAGCAGGCACTTAGCAGCAATCTCCTATCTTCTGAAATAGTCTCCTGCATTCCAACCTGGCTTCAAACTTGCTATACAGCCTTGAACCTTAAGATCCTCCTGCCTCTATCTCCCAAGTGCTGGGATTAGTGGCATAGCTACCACACCCAGTTTATGGGGTGTTGGAAATTGAACTCAGAGTCTCTACAGGCTAGATAAGCACTCTGCCAATTAAGCCACATTCCGGCCCAGTCACCCCCATTCTGTAAAGGAAGAAACAAAGTCTGGAGAGGTGGGTGAGGTACTGACTTTCATAGGCGTCTGACTCCACACTCCACAGCAGCTCAGAAGGCTCTGCCTCTCCAGGGTGTCTCCCGAGGCTCCCACGGTGCCCAGGCTGGATTGGAGGTCCTAGCTAGAGGATCCCTGGTTCCTGACTTTTTGATTATAGCCATGGCTCCCTCTGGAGCGATAAGCTATTGAGTGTCAGGAGTCATAATGGGACAAGTTAATAACTAGCAGGTGACCATTCTGATCATTATGATATTACTCTGTAGCGGAGCAGGTTAAGAACCTGGCCTAAGACCGGCTAGTGGCTGGCTGTCAGAGCATGCTGGCCCAGAAATGCCCAGTCAGGTTGCAGGAGAAAAGTCCTCAGGGGGAGGAGGGGTAGCATGGCTTGGCAAAGCCCATATCTTTCCCGCCACCTGTCACTTCTCAATGAGTCTGAGGGATGGGACTTTAGCCTGGGCCTCCTTTAAGTCCCCAGTACTTCCAGGGATCATCCCACTTGCCAGCCGTCTACAAGCTATGGGCGCAAGGCCAAGCTGGAAGCGCCGTCATGAGAATCCCATACAGGTTCTCAATGAGACCCCAGTCATTCCTGAAACCCACTAGCTCCACAGCTAGGAGTAGGGTGGGTAGGCGGGTGGTAGAGGTGACTCAATGGAACCCACCTATTCTGGGGTTTGCCTGCAGACAGAGAAGAGCGGCATGTCTGGACTCTGCAGGCAGATGGCAAGGTAGGAAAGCCATCTAGACAACATGGGACCTTAGCTTCTCATCCTCAGGATGAGGATGGCAGTGTCCCAAAAGCAGGAAGGATGCTCCCGACCCCCAAGTGTTCACACTGATCTCCAGGGACACGAAGACACGAAACGTTAATTTTCTACTTTTGTGTCTTTTTCTAAAGTTTTATCCACCACCATCAAGTGTTCATAGCAGAAAAACCAAGCGCGTGTTCTTTGTAAGTTAACTTTATTGAGATACAATCTACCTACAACATAATCGATCCACTTAAAAATGAGATTATAGACAGGGTGGCTCACACTTGAAATTCCAGGGGAGGCTGAAGCAGGACTGCTGTGAGTCCAGGGCTAGCCTGGGCTGCAGTACTAAGTTTAGGGCTGGCCTGGAGTAGAGAGTAAGACATTGTCTCCAAAAACTCAAAACCGAAACAAAGGAAACACAGGGAAAGACAAACAAGTCCTGGTGTCTACCCTCCGACCTGCCCAAACTGGAAGACTTCAGAAGGCTGAGTGAGTTAAGGAGCCTGAACTCTTCACCTGCCTAGGGCTTCCGCAGTACCAACAGGAAAACAGAGTCAGGAAGCTGGGCCAGCCTGGCCCCCTCTCCTGCCTGTTTACCAGTTGGGCCCCTCCAATGTTCCACAAACATGGAGTTGAGCCCCTAGCTCACAGGCTGTCAACCTAGGCCTGGACTCCTGTGACAGCCACCTGAGCTCTGTAACTGGTGGCCCGTGAATCACACAATGTACCTCTCACTCTCGCTGGAGCCCAGAGTCCAAGATAAGGCTGCAGACTAGGAGTGTACAGGAGGGCAGGCTTCCGGGTTCAGGGAAGGGTGCCTGACGGTCTGTGTGTCCCCAGGTTAGCAGGGCTATGTCTCTTGGGACTTCTTTGGCAGGGACATGAACCCTCACAAGTGTTTTTGCTTTCCCCGATCTGACCAGCCCCTCCTGTGCCACCACCCTGGGGGTGGCGGTTTCACCAAATGAACTTGGCAGTGACAGAAACATCTAAACCACAGCAATCCCAGGGAAACAGGAGCGTGCTGAGGTGGCTGTGCCCTGGCTCTGTTCAAGAGCGGGCATGGCTCTCAGGGCTTCGAGCCAGAAGCCGTAGCTTCCGTCTGAGACAGTGTTTCTAAGCCTCTCTGCACCTCAGGCCTTTCTAACGAAAGAGAGGCTTAAAAATAGTACCTCCCTCATAAACTTGTGGGATTGCACCCTGCACGGGGTGGGGGTGGTTTAGGTCATCAGGACCATGGCCTCTGCCCTTCTCTTTCTTACCCGTTCCTGCTTTCCTTCTCTTCTTAGCACCGACCTACCTTAGGGGATTCTCACTGCCTCCCCACACCCCCAACCCCAGTTCAACCCTGTTTGGCCAAGTCACCCTCTCAGAGTCCCTAAGCCACCTACCTGCCTAGAATGGCTGTCCCCTTTCCTGTGGTCACATTCCTCTACTCCATCCTTGTTTGCCTTTTCTTTCCTCTGTCACCTTCTGCCTTCCCCATCAGACAGACCGCAAACTCCTTCCGGCCTATTCTTGGGTGAAGGCGTTTGGTAAACACTGGGGCCTGGGGGAGAGGCCTGGAGTAGCAAGTACTGTTCAACGGACAGCAGCCCTGTGGTTGTCAACCTTGTTTATTGATCAGGCTGCCCCTCAAGACCTCCTTACTTCAAATCCAATCACAGCTACCACACCTCATGGCTCACTTACAGTAAGGAGCCATAATCACATCTTTAATTATATCCTTTTCTACTTAGGTTGAACCACATGAAGTCATTATTCCTATTATTATTATTACTGTATTCTTCTTCTTATTATTATTATTTAAAAAACATTTTTATAAGCCTTTCTGGAGTGGTTTAAGCTGATGTATAAGCACCTGGTAGATACCAGAATGCATCCAGGGAGAGAGAGAGAGAGAGAGAGAGAGAGAGAGAGAGAGAGAGAGAGAGAGAGAGAGAGAATGAATGAGGTCTCCTGGCCCTTCAGATAGAGTGTGAGTGCCAAGTACCTCCCCGCTGCCCTGAAGAAGACACACACACACACACACACATCCCCGGATCAAAATGAAAACTGCAGTATCATCCGGGGTCTTCTCATGACTGGCAGAGAAGAAGGAAACTCTCCAAGGTCTGGTTCAGGGCTATTTGGAAAGAGCAAAAGCTTCAAGCAGAGCCTCTTGAGGGGGATCAGACTGCCGCCCCCCTCCCCAGGAAACACACTTATCTCTGGGGAAGGGAGGGAGGCACAATTTCTGGATGTTCAGAGCACTCTGCTCCTCCATGGCAGTGCTGTGCAGACTCAGGCACCACCAAGGCCACGCCCACTTCCCAGATGGAGAAACCGAGGTGGAAACCAGCAGGCCAGAGATCACCGAGGGGGCAGGCTCTGTGCCCCCCATACCCCGGGCAATGGTGGGGTGGTATCTTGCCACTTAACCACTGCTTTTTTTCAATGTTCCAGAAGCCTCAGCATGCTTCTTCATTGTCGGGGGACTCCATGATAGACAGTAGTCATACACCCGTGTCTCTCTAGTGACCTCCTTAGGGTAAAGTCCCTGGGAGCAAAGGGCAGGCCGATCCATTTCACAGACTTTTGTTTCTACGGCTGCCAGATTACCCTACAAAATGACACACCTCGGGCAAGATCCCGCAGCCTTGCCAGAACAGGTCTTAACCTTTTATGTTTATATCTTGCTGCTTTTACAAAGCAATGAGACTGTTTCATTTATGATATGTTTTATGTCCCCCCTCCCCTTTTAAAATTGGAGACAGGGTCTCATATATCCCAGGCTATCCTTGATCTCGATTTGTAGCAGAGGATAGCCTGGCTTTGGTGGATGAATTCCCCATCCTCCCTCCTCTACCTCCAAGTGGAGGAATTACAAGCGTGAATCTCCAAGTTCAGTCTATTTGGTTTTGGGGATGGAACTCTGCCAACTGAGCTGCATCCTAGTTTCTAAGCACCCCATTCTTGGAATTAGGATTCCTGGCTGGTTTATTGTATAGCCTTTACTAGGCACACCTCCTTCAGGGACAGGTGATTATGTGCCCATAGAATACGGGCCTTGGATGAGATAGATGGAATAAGGGCATGGGATGAGATGGTTTCTAGAGACCCTTTCAGGTCAGAGAATCCACAACTCCACAGTACATTTTTTTTCTTCTCCCTCCGGCCCCACTCGCTCTGGCCCCACTCCTTCCTGGTGAGGAAGGCTTAAGATTTATTTATTTTATGTATGTGAGTACACTGTCACTCTCTTCAGACACCCCAGAAGAAGGCATCAGATCTCATTCTAGATGGTTGTGAGCCATTATGTGGTCACTGGGATTTGAACTCAGGACCTCTGGATGAACAGTTAGTGTTCTTAACCACTGAGCCATCTCTCTGGCCCTCCCCAGTATATTTTTAAAGTTCAGGATGATTTTGTAATAACCAGAACCTGCCTTGCTCATGCACCATCCACTGTGGCCTCCCAGATCACAAACGTACACAATGACAGGGGACTCAGGCGGTACTTAGGTTTTCGAGCTGGTGCTGGGCTCTGGCAGTCACACTTATACTTAGTCTACTTTATGAGGGGATAATAACACTCATTTGCAGTGAAGCTCTAGGTTGGGGCCACAGGGCAAGGTCCCTGACACTCTGCTTCAGCCCTGGCATCCTCTTTACAATGCCCACCCAGCCCTCCGCCTGTACACTTAGATGACACAGGGCTCACCACCGGCCCTGGGCCTGGGGGAAGGAGAGGGTCTCTCTTCTTTTGGCCCTAAGAAAGCCCTTGGGTGAGGGAGGCGATCAGGAGGTGCTGAGCCTGTTCCTTAATTGGGACAGATGTCAGGAAATGAGGCGGAAGTGTCCAGAGATGGGTTCAGGCCTTTCACTCCCTCCACATCAGGGCACAATCCTACGCTGAGGCACAGGTGGTTACGAACAAGTCCCTGGACCATCCGCAGAAGAGCAGGCTCTGAGGCAGAAGGGCCACATGCTATCTAAGGGACACTAGCAGGATTGCAGCCACACACAGTTTCAGCTAGTGAGAGTCCCCATCTCGAGAAGAATGCAACACAAGACCTTCATCAAGAGGCATCTTATAGAACTTCCCAGCTCTACACCAGAGGTCTTTAAAGACCCTGGAGCCACTGCACTCTTAGACACATGCTCAGTTCCCCCATCCCTAGGAGACACTGTCCTCCTGGCAAGTGGACTGAGGTCCGAGTGTGGCAGTGCCAACCCTGTCCCACCAAACTAGTACACAGAACTGGGCTCCTGCAGCTGGCCAGGGCTCGGACCAGGACGTCCTTCTCTATTGCCCGAATGCAGGTGGGTATCTGCTCGGCTGGGGTCCAGGCAGGTCTGAGGCTGAGATCTGGCCACCGCCAGCGCGGGGCTCCTCCTCCAGCTCTAGGCGATGAGGCTGGTCTAGGTAGCTCGCCCCACCCGCACGCCAGGTCGCCTCGGAAGGGACGCGGGGATGCTTCCTCCTCTATCATTTCCCGGGACTGGAAGCGGAGGCCCCCGCGGGTAACCCAGCCAGGACAGGAACAATCACGACTCGGGTCCACGGGGCACCTGGGCCACAGCGGGGCCTGTCGGGACTGGCTGCCGCGCCCAGGGCGGGCCGCTCACCACGGCAAGAGGCGCGGGCGGTGCGGACTGGCCCCTAACCTCTGGAGCTCGAACCTGGGGGGGTCTCTGCACCTAGTCACCCACTCAGGGGGCGGCCGCACCACTATTCCGTTGGGGAAACTGAGGACCGGAGCGGGGCAGAGCTTTGTGTGAGGTCGTGCGGGGGTCTGGAGGATAGGTCTCCGCGACGCCGGGGGCAGCATCCCTCCCGCCACCGAGCCGCAGCCCGGGCGCAGCGAGTGTCCCGCCCGGCCCGGTCCCGCCCTACCTTGTTGGCTGCCGCGCAGGTGGCGGCGGCGGCGGCGGCGGCTCCGGCTCCCGCTCCCACTCTGCGCTTCGCGCCGCCCGCCGAGTCCCCGCGCCGAGCGCCGCCGCCTCCCCGCGCAGCCCGGCGGGCGGGACCGGGCCGGGCGGGGCTGGGGCGGGGCTGGACGGAGAGGCTCCGCCTGTGCGCCGCCCGTCGCCCGCAGCTCGGATCCCGTCCCGCGTGCACACACTCTCGCCTCCTGCACGCTCTCGCCGCAGGCTTTGGGTGGGACTCGGGTCCCGGGCCTCAGTTTCCCGTTGCTGAGATGGAGACAGTCACCGTGCCTGCCTCCCACGAGGCTCTAGGTTGTATCCCGCAGCGAGCGCCCGGACCGCAGCTCTGCAGGCGGCTGGAGACCTGGCGAGCCGAGGGCGATTGCGCATCCGGGAGATCCTTCCCGCTGCCGCCAGTAGGGGGCGCTACGTCCAAGCCTCTCCTGCTTTCAGCCCGAGCTCACTGAATATGGAAGATAGGACGTCACATCTTTCATAATAACCATGCCACACCACCTGTCTTAGAAAGAGTCCTTCGTGTCTTGTAGTGATGTGTTTGGTGGTGGTGGGGGGCTAGCATGGTACCTGGCACATAGTAGGTGTTGTATATATTGTTAAGTAAGTACACAATTTATTACATTTGATCTACCAACGCCTTCAATGTAGTCATAATACATTGATTTTCATAGATTTTTCCATTTCATAGATTTTTAGCTGAGTTCTTGGTAGGCTCTATAACTAATTGTGTGTGTGTGTGTGTGTATGATTTGTGACATGGGATTGAACGTTAGGACTTTGCTTGTGCTTGCCAGGCAAGTATTCTACCATTGAGCTACCCTCCTCTTTTTCTGAAACAAGAGTTCGTTAAATTGCTCAGGTTGGCTTTGAACTAGCCATCGTCCTGCCTCAGCCTTCAGGAGCTGGGATTATAGGACTACACCACCACATCCAGCTCTGGTGCGTCACTTTAGAACAGCTAACGCCTTCCTCGGGCTCCTGCTGAACCACAGTGCCCTGGGCCGTTTTTCTTTTTAGAGCTGTGGGATTTCCTGCATTCCCAAACTGGGCCGCTTGGAGCTGCGTTGGCAGAAACACACAGGTACATCCTCAGCAGTTGGGCCTTGGCACTCAAGGTCCATGGTAACTTAAAACATTTTTATCACTTTTTTTAAACCTGTGTGTGTGTGTGTGTGTGTGTGTGTGTGTGCGTGTGCGTGTGTGTGCGTGTGCTTTTGTGTAGGGGTCAGAGGAAAACTTTTACAAGTTGGTTCTTTCCTTCCGTCTTATTTCTGCCATGCTGCATACGCCTGACTGGCTGTCCCTGAGCTATCAGGCAATTCTCCCTCCCATCTCCAAGTAGGAGAGTTGCATTCAGCTTTTAACATGGGTCCTAGGGACAGGACTCAGGCTGTCTGGCTTCTGTGACAAGCACGATTACCCTCTTAGGGACAGGGTTTCTCTGTGTAGCCCTGGCTGTCCTGGAACTCACTCTGTAGACCAGGCTGGCCTCAAACTCAGAAATCCTCCTGCCTCTGCCTCCCAAGTGCTGGGATTAAAGGTGTGTGCCATCAATGCCTGGAGTTTTATTAACTTTTAAAAAGAGGGTCCCACATAGCCCAGGTTGGTCTTACTGTCTATGAACTAAGAAGGAACCTTGAACTCATTCTCCTGTCTACCTCCTGAAGGCTGGGGCCATCCTGCTGGGCTCACTAAGGTGTTTCTGACTTGGCTTTATCTGGAAGCAGCTGACTCATCTGAACGTCCCAACTCGGTAAAGGCGGAGCCAGGGTCTTTGGTGGTCCTCTCTCTCAATATTATTCCCCTGAGCTTCTGCGTCCACCATCTCCTTTTGAAGGTCTCCTTCAGAATCATTTTTAAAGAAACTCTTGTCCATGGATGCCAGGCCAGTTGTCTGCTGGGACAGGCTTGTTTGACAGGGATTCTCTGGGGACTGTGGGTATATGGACCCGTAAATCAGAGGGGAGATCTTGAACCTGGCATGCCTCTTCTGTGTCTGGGGAGGGACCTTCCCTGTTCCCTCTTACCTTCTCCTAATCCTGCCTCAGGTGTGGAAGGCAGCCCCTGACAACCCATAAGTTACACACAAGGGGACACAGCCTACCAGGGCCTGCTCAGACACTACAGGGTGTGTTGGGCTGGGGACACCACTGATTGACTTTCTACTTGTCCTGTAGAATGTGGCCGTGTGTGTGTGTGTGTGTGTGTGTGTGTGTGTGTGTGTGTGTTGTACTGGGAGAAGGTAGCACCTAGGGCAAGGGTCTATTTGGGGATATAAGCTTGAACAAAGTAGTCTGGGACAGTGTCCCTCCCACGGCGAGTCTTTCTTTCGGGTCCCTAGGCCCCTGTCTCTTTGTTCTCTGTGATAAGGCCTGCTGATCCAGGGGTGGGAGGGGTCGATCATGGAGTTCCATCTCTGTTCTGGGTAGGAAGGTGGGGCTGTGGGATCAGATCCTCCAGCCTCTGAAGCAGTGGCCCCTGGGGAAGGGGCAACAGCTGTGGGGCGAGCAAGGAACCCGACACTAGGGGTGGGCCCCAGGCCCTGCGGGAGGGGCGGGCTCTACCCCAGCAGCAGCCCAGACAGTCTCAGGCTCGCCTGCACCCCTCGCTCCTTTCTGTCCAGTCCAGGCAGCTCAGACGCTCAAAGTTTTTCTCTTATTTATTTGGTTTTTGAGATACTGTTTGGCTGTGTAGTCCAGTGTTGGAACTGCTGGGATTGGAGGTGTGTACCCCACACCTGACTCCCCTTTTTCTCTTCCTAGAGTTGACCCTATGGGTATGCCCACAGGCAGTCAGGTCCAGACCCGCCCTCCCCTTCTGTGCGACACTACATTAAGTTCTCTGTGCCCTGTTACTGGAGCTTGACCTGGGTGAGGGCAGTAGAACAAGCTGTTTTCAGTCTGCCTGCTCGGTCAGGGCTGGACGAGGCAATTAGTCCCAGAACGCTTACCCCCCAAGGGTTAGCAGACCTCCTGGCTCCAAGAGCAGCTGAGCACAAGGCCCAGCACTGCTGGGACGAGGTGCTGCTGGGTAAGAAAGCTGCTCTGGTCCCCAAGGAGGAGCTCAAGTGATCGGACAGAGTTCTCCTCTAGGGAGGGGGAGGAAAAGGAGAGGTGGGGGCTGTGGTAGAGAGGGCACTGTCTACCCAGCAGCCTGTGCCCACAGGTCCACCTGTTTTTGACTTTTGGGAGAGCTGGTCACCACCTAGCCGAGTCCCCTCCATGTAAGGCTGCATACCAACCCTCTCTGGTGGGCCAGGTGGATGGCTGCCCTGCTCGCCCTCCCAAGCCTACCCTGTTGGCCCTACATGACAGGCACGTCAGGGTGGATGCCTCCTCAGGGCCCACTGTCCAATCCACGTCAAGTTCCTCAGGGTGGCAGTCAGGGGTTCCCCTGGCATGGCCCAGTGGGCTGTAAACAGAAGGCAAGTTTTAGGCATGAGGCTGTAGAAATAGTCCCTGTGATCAGGGCCGTCTCAACACAGATCCAGGTGGCAAATCAGAGGGGCTACTGTCTGGAAAGACAGGTGCCCTGAAAATGCACTGAACTCGAACTTGGGGTGCCACAGAGCGGTGACCAAAGCCTTGAGCCAGAGGGTGCCAGTGGGAACACTCCTGACACCCTGTGCCCTGGCACACTGTAACGAACTGCCTCTGTCCTAAAGGTGGAGCCATCAGCCACAGGGACGTTGCTTTAGGTCATCATGGCTCTGACAGGAGGATCCGAAGGTCAGGGCTGCTCTCAACTGCATAGAGTCTGAGGTCAGCCCGAGTTCCGGGAGACCTGGTCAGAAGACGGAATCCAAACCGAACGGAAACGGCGGTGCCTCAGAGCCCGTTCAGGTGACCTGGCGAGTGTTCCTGCCTCCCTGTGTGTTAAAGTGCTCTGTGGGCAGTGATACAGGCTGGCAAGGTTGGCAGACGAAGGCTCGGAGAGGGCAGGGGCCTTGTGCAGGGTCACACACGCCTCTGGCCCTTGCTGGAATTCCATCTTCCTGCCAGCAAAGGTGAGAAAGGCTTTGGGACAGAGTGCTAGGTCAGCTGTCGCCTTCTCCTTCGTCCTCGCTGGCGCAGCCCTCGGGCGCTGCTCTGCCCCGGGACGCCCGTCTCTCCAAGAACTCGGCTTTCAGAATTTCCAGCTCCCGCAGCTCGGCCTCCAGCCGCTCTCGGTGGGCTGCCCGCAGCTGCCGCAGCTGCTTCATGGGGAAGGGGTTCATATCATTGAAGGCGATGCTCAGGAGCTTCCTGGAAGGAAGGACGGACGGTGCCGTCAGCCAGGGCAGTGCTTGCCAGTTTGGGGCCCGTCCTGAAATCCATCCACCCTGGAATGGGGGCCCTGCCTTCTGGAGCTCACCTTCCAGGGGAAAAGACCATTCCAACCTAGAGCTGGGGCCGGAGGGAGCTCGGCAGGTACCCGACCCAGCAGGGAGGGCTGCTCGGGAGGGCTTCTGGAGGAGGGACATAGGAGCTTAGCTTTGAGGATGGGGACCAGGCTCAAGATGGTGGTGGCAGTGGAGGAAGGAGCCAGGAGGCTCCTAGTAGGAGAAACTAGGGGCAAAGCCAGTGGTGGGTTGGCTGACCCACACCCTGGGTATGGATGGCAGGGTGAGGGAGGGCTGTGGAGCTTGCTTGCCATACAAGGATACTGAGGGAGGGGCACGGGCGGGGCAGCAGAGGGGCGGGCAGCTCACCGGCTGTCGCAGATGGTCTTGGTGAAGAAACGCAGGTACTGATAGATCTCCAGGCTGTCCTGGAGTCGCAGGATCGCTTCCTCATTGTACTTGAAGATGGCCAGAGCATATCGGAACACCACCTAGGGCACAGTGGGGGTTCGAGTGGGGGACAGGCCCGGGCAGGTACTGTTCTGGGAGAAACTGAGACTCTGGGAAAGTGTAGGTTTCTGGCAGGCCAGAGCGGAAGCCTAGAGGCACAAAGTGTGGGAGGCAGCGGGAGGGACAGGTGACAGAAGCCCTAAAGGGAGCACAGCCTGAACCATTGCTTTGTGCTTGTCTCTCAATGCTTGATCTCTCTACAAGGCGTGAGGAGGCACTGCCCTGCTGGAGTCAAGGCGTTTGTCCCAGTAGCGTCTTTGCTGGTGGGTCTCCTGGTAAGGCTTGGACCAGACTCAGGCTTTAGAGGCAGGGCCGCTGCTTCCTCTCATATTGCACAGAGCACTTCACGGTTTAAGGAGCCGAGCTCTCAGGTATCACACATGGCTCTGACAGGTGCCCGTCTTTCCATTCTGTGGGGCCCGGCTGGGCAGCTGGGCCCAGGCATACTCACCTTGGTCCCTTCATACAGGAAGGCGTCCCAGACTCGCAGGAGGATGTCACTGATGAGAGAGTCGGCAAAGACCACGAGGAACCAGTTGAAAGTGATGAGAGAGAGGTCTACGCGGTGCTGCCCCAGGTGTGCAGTCAGTCGGGGCAGCTTCTCTGAGAGGAGGTCCTGGAGCACCCGCTGGTCCACCTGGATGGCACAAGGGGCCATCACTTCTGCTACCTACCTGCTCTTCAGGCCTCACGCCGGAGTCCCTGGGTAGGCCTGCTTTCTACTGGGGACGTGTGTGTGTGTGTGTGTGTGTGTGTGTGTGTATGTGTGTGTGTGTATGTGTGTGTGTATGTGTGTGTGTATGTGTGTGTGTGTATGTGTGTGTGTATGTGTGTGCGTGTGTGTCTGTGTGTGTGTGTATGTGTGTGTGTGTCTGTATGTGTGTGTGTGTGTATGTGTGTGTGTATGTATGTGTGTGTATGTATGTGTGTGTATATATGTGTGTGTGTATGTGTGTGTGTGTATGTGTGTGTGTGTATGTGAGTGTGTGTATGTGTGTGTGTATGTGAGTGTGTGTATGTGTGTGTGTCTATGTGTGTGTATGTGTGTGTGTGTATGTATGTGTGTGTATGTATGTATGTGTGTGTGTGTGTGTGTGCGTGTGTGTGTGTGTGTGTATGGATGGGAGGTGCAGCAACATCTCCATGCCTCCCGGCACTTGGGCAGAGCAACAGACTGTCCCTGTTTTGTCTCATGTTTTCAGGAACAAAAGCAAGGAGCGTCTTTTCTCAGCGGCTTCTCTAGACCCATATTGGTCTGACTCTTAAGATGCTTGGCGGATACTTGGGGTGAGGGCCTGGGACAGATACCGATATGACAGTGTGTCCTGCCACATCAGGTAGCAGGAATCTAAAGCAGGAGGTTGCAGGCCAGGGCTGCTAGTGACCTCTCCTGGTGGCTCTGCCTTACTTATTTCAGTGGACGTGGCTGGAATGGCTCCCTTCTCCTTGGCAGTGCCCTCATCTGTGTCCCTGCCTGCTCCTCCTTGCCGAGAGCCATGACAGTCCTCCCTGTGCAAGTCTGTGTGGGCTTCCGTGCTACTGTGGGGGGTACTCAGGGGTGCCCTTCCCTCCCCCTCCTCAGAGGCATGATGGCACAGAGGCCACGGCCAGCCCAGAGCCCCGTGTGAGCCACCAGATGGGTGATGAAACGGGACCAAGAGCTGCCTGTGATCCACAGCACGGCGGTCAAGGCAGGGGCAGGCTCTTCCCTCCGCTGGTAACCGGGACACTAGGCGGGGTCCCCAGCTGCCTGTCTTCTCTCTTCTGAATGTGACCAACTCTCCGAGGTCAAAATAGACCCAAAAGCAAGCCTGATGCTGGTGCTCAATGCATCTCCCCTTCAGAGGTGTTAAGATGCAGCGGTGAGATGCGGTATTTCCCAGCCGGCCTTACGGCAGCGGGGTAGACCTGAGACACGGTTCTGACCAAAAGAAAGCAGAGACTAGAAATTGCAGACAGAAACTCCGGCGGCCACCTGTCTGCTTCTGGCGTACACCATGGCCACAGACGGGGTTGAGGGCGGCACAGCCCTCTTGTGACCAACTGGTAACAAACGTGAGGATGGCAGAGCAGGGAGCTGGGCGGAGCCTGACCCTGAGGCATCAAGGATCATACTCAGCCCCGCCCTCTCTGTGAGGCCAGGCGCAGCCCCTCCTAAGTCTGAGCTGGCTCTCTCCTTGCAGCTGCACCTGATCCCTGCCACCCCAGAGGGCAGCCCAGGAGGAGCGGTGGGTGTCAGACATGACAGCAGGAGGGGAGAGAGCTGAGGAGGGAGGCGGAAGGGCTGCCTCAGCAAGAACTGGGTGGTGGGTGGGGACATGACTTTGCACTTGTAATTTTTAAGTCCACAAAGTGACCTTATTCCTATTCTAGAGCAGGCCGGCCTGGGGTGCTTTGCAAGATTCATAACACAGCAGGTGCAGGGATGCTGGTCCTCACGTCCAGACCACTGTGCAGCCCACCATCCTGTGGTCCCTCTCTATTCTTGACTGGGAGATGACAAAGGACATTGATTTCTGTCTCCCCTCCCTTCCCCAGGAAGCAACTCTTCCCGGTGGTATGATGTCACCACTGGGCTAACTTGCAGGAGGGCAGGCCCTCACAACCACAAGAGAACCTCTAGCAGTTAGAGAGGGTTCAAAGGCCACCGTGTAGGAGAGGTGGAGACCCAGGGTCTGCTGGCCTGAAGGACCTCCTCTGGGGGGGGGTTGCCTCGGGTTGGAACCACCTGCCACCCACCCTCCCGCTCACCTGGGATGCAGTCAGTGTCTTGCTGTAGTACTCAGCCGGCAGTATGGTCTCCACAATGGCCACCAGGCACCAGAAGGCACTCTCTTCATCCTCTAGGACCAACAGGGCGATGGCTGCCAGCCTGCAGAGGAGGGAGGAGCCTGGAGTGACCCACAGCAGTTGCAGTGTTGCATGGCGGAGGCAGAATCCTGGGTTCTGGGCTGGGTCCTCCTATAGGGCACTGGGCTAGCCCTAATCCTGGACCAGGCTTATAGTCATGGCACCCAGGGTGAGGCACTGTTTGGAGGAGGATGCTCACTCAGGTTTACTTCAGAACAGAGGCTCTGAGGCTGGGTTGCCTGGGTGGGAATTATGGTAAGAACTCTTTCCTGGGCGGCCTTGGGTAAACTACTTAACCTGTCTCAGCCTCGGTCACTTCACAAGCATCTGGGCTGGGTGAGAACCAGCGGTCAGCCCTGTTGGCAGTCAGTCAGTGCCTGACTAAGTGCTGGCTACTTTCACCGTCACGCTGCCAAGCTCTGCAAGCCTGTGAGGGACACCGCCCGCCTGTCGGAACTGTGTGGTCCCAAATGAAAGCAGACCTTGCGCCCTGCTCACCGGCACACCCCTGTGCGGAGCACACACAGCCTTTCCTCCTATGCGCCTTCACCCAGTTCTGAGGTCCTACTGAGACGGGGGTGGGGGGAGGGCAGACAGACAAGTCTTGAGCTGAGTGGGGACATCTCCGCCAGAGAAGCACTCTGCTTCTTCTACCTTCCCTGAGGGGACACATCTAGGCCAACCTAAGAGTACAGTCCCCAGCACGTCTTCCATGGACCCTGGTAAACGTAAGGTACCACTTCCGAGGAACACAGCCCACCCCAGACACTCTTGGAGGCTCCCAGTGCTCCAGCAAAGTCTCATGACATTCTGTAGCAACAAAGCCCAAGGGACGCTCTGATGGGGGGGGGGTGTGTCGCAGGAACCATAGGGTCCCTTCTGTACGTTACACAAGAGCCCTATCAGGGCATCTATAGGGAGAAGGGGGCTGCACTGGAAGTCAGGGGCTCTCCGTGGACTTACAGGAGCTTTGATATTTTTTAAAATGTCTTCCTGACCTTTTTTTTTAAAAAAGATTTATTTATTATATGTAAGTACACTGTAGCTGTCTTCAGACACACCAGAAGAGGGCGTCAGATCTCATTACAGATGGTTGTGAGCCACCATGTGGTTGCTGAAAATTGAACTCAGGACCTCTGGAAGAGCAGTCGGTGCTCTTAACCGCTGAGCCATCTCTCCAGCCATCCTCCTCCTCCTCCTCCTCATCGTTATTATTATTTTGAGACAGCCCCACTATATAGCCAGGCTGGCCTAGACCTTGCAATCTGTGTGTGCTGGGATTGCAGGTGTGCGCCGCCCCAGCCTGCACTCAGAGCCCTTTCAGAGCCGTGTTTGTGCGTCTTGGGGTTCTTCATGCATTGGACGCATGACCTCCATTTTCTTTTGAGGTTCATGACTTAGCCTGGGACCGTTTCTTAGCTGAACTGGAAGGACCTGCTCCCTGCTCCTCGCTCTGGCTCTGCCTTCGGTGTTTACACAAACTCTCCTGACTCTGAGCTGAGGCAAAAGAAGAAAAACAGTCACAGGCCTCCTGGGACTTGGGAGGCTCTTGGAGCAGGGGGAGGGGACCTGTAGAGGTCACTGGGTTCAAGAACAGAAACTGTCCTGTGTGTCAGCTACCACTCTGTCAGTGACCAGGGGAGACACGTAATCGATCATGGAACCTTTTGCCGTTGAGCCTGGTTACTACCCACGACATTCCTTCAAACAGGTCTCTGGTAGTTTCTTCTTATGGGTTACTTCTGGTCAAGGCAAATGTCTTAATGCACAGATGGGGACACTGGAACTCAGAAGGCAAGAGTGGCCATCACTTAAGATCATCTTGGCAGAGGGGACCCAATCCCGGATGCTAAAGTCCGGCCTGCTGCTGTCTATCCTAGCCCACCTTTCCCACAAAGTCCGGGATGTCCTCAGATCAGGAATTCCAGTCTATATTATAGTCTTAGACTTGTGCATACAGATGGCCAGTTATTGGAGGCTAGCCTCCACCAGGGCTCACCACTGCTGGGGGACATGGGGGGGGGGGGCGGGGTACCACGGGACACCACCTGAACAGGCCTGCAAAGGCTTGTGTGGAGGGCGGCAAGAACTGCATTTAGTGCACTCACATTATCTTCATAGGGAAATGGCCTTCAAATGCTTACGCTGACCTGGCAACACACATCTCCCCATTATCTGTAACCTCAGGACAAGTTGCATTTTGTTGCCTTAGGTGAACTGTTTATTCTGACACAGTGCATGCAGTCCTGAGATTGACCACTAGATGGCGACACAGACAGCCATAAGGGACTTGCAGCTGCAAAAAAACATGACCTCTCTTGAGACGGAGGCAGGCTCTAGTGTACATGGCTTTCTATTTAAAGCAATAGTATAAATATTTGCGTGGATACCAATTATGCGTGCTTGCATATTAATTTAAGCAAAGGCACCTGCCCCTCTTTGCTTCACGAGTCCTCCTGTGGCCTTCTTATGGGTGTTGCTTCCCCCTGGGCATTGTGCTCCCGAGGCTGACTCTCAGGCCCTCCTACCATGACAGTTTTCCCTGTCCCTCAGCCACTGGCCAACCTCTGGAGTTCAGAGCCCCTGTGTGGCTAAGGCCCCTGGCCTCCATAAAGGACACGCTGGATCAGGAAAGCTCTGGGGTGGCCCAGCTCCCACTTAGAGGGTGGGTTGTAGGAAGGACTGGGCATGGGCCAGTCCAGGGCCAGCGGCTGCTGGGCTGCCAAGCGTAGTGAGATTCTGGACAGCTCCCCAACCTCTCAGGTCTCAGCTGGAAGGTGGGCCCCCACCTCCACCCTCGGGGTCAGAGCTTAAAACTCACCACCCACCCAACCCCAGAGCTTCTGCCCCTCACAGCTTCTGTTCCCATTTTTTTTTTTTTGAGTTCTGGGGGTTAAACCCAGGGCCTTGCACACGCTGGGCAAGCATCCTATCACTGGGCCACAGCCTCAGTTTCTCCCTCTTTTTTTTTTCTTGAGACAAGGCAGTCACCATGCAAGCTGTCCTTGAGCTCAACTATAGTCCAGACAGAAAGGCCTTGAGCTTGTGCCTCTCCTGCTTCAGTTTCTTGAGTAGCTAAGACTATAGGTCCCTGTCACCAGCCCCATCTTTACGCCCCCTACTCTTTATTTATTTTTTGGTCAAGAATTCATTAGCACTTCCTTCTTTATTTGTTCTTTATTTGATCCTTGTCCTCTGGAGGAGCAGCGAGTGCTCCTAACTGCGGCCAAACTCTGCTGACTGGAGATTTGTCAACTGGGCACAGTTAGAGTCATTTGGGAAAAAGGAATTTCAAATGAGAAAATACCTCCTCGGGACTGGCCTACAGGCAAGCCTGTGAAGGCATTTTCTTAATTAGCATTTGCTGTGGGCAGGCCTAGTCTACTGTGGGTGTGGCCACCTCTGAGCAGGTGGTCCTGGGGGTAAGAAGGAAGGCGGAACAAACCATGGGAGGGAGAGTTTCTGCGTGGCCTCCATATCAGTTCCCTGAGTTCCAGCCCTGACTTCCCTGGATGATGGACTACAAGCTGTAAGATGAAACTAACTCTTTTCCCCCAAGCTGCTTTCAGTCATGGTGTTTTATCACAACAACAGAAACACTAAGACACCATCTCTCTAGGCCCTCTCAAACTTTTCTAAAAAATTACATTTATGTATGAATATGTATGCATGTGCCAAGTGTGTGGAGACCAGGGGACAACTGTGGGAGCTGATTCTCTCCCCCTGCCATGTGTGTTCCATCTGGGGTTCGAGTCCAACCAATCTCTTTAACTTCTGGGCCATCTTGCCTTGCCCTTCACAGATATTCTGAAAGAAGACTCGCACGTGTCCCTTCTGGAATTTAATGCATTTAGAAAGGACTGCACAGTCTTGCTGGGTTAGTAATGAGCGGGTAGGCCGTCTGCAGATATCACCTGTCCCAGGCAGTACAGTGATAGATACTGACCGTCTTGCTGAGAGAGAGGTCTGAGTTACATGACTGCTGGGAGCTTAACTCACAAACCCCAGAAATTACATGCACAAGCCCAATTTCACTCATGGTTAGACAGGAAATAGAAAGACAAAAAATCTCTGCCCTTGGGACCCATTGAAATCTGAGTGAGGACATTCTGAGTGCTGATTCTGTGCTAAATAAATGTCACGAACCACCTATTCTGAAGGGAGAGTAGACAGTCTAGGTAAAGTTAGCGTGCGGATATGTGTGCTCGAATTAAATTGAGTCAAACTGGCTTTGGGAAATATCTGAGACTATGCAATTTCTATGGCAATAATCAGGGTACTCTTGAGAGTCCCCCAGTGTTGGAGGGGACAGTCACCTCTACCAACTGAGTGGTTCTATCCTTGACATGATCCCTCTCCCTCTGTTGTTGACCAGAGTCAAACAGGCAGTAACCCAGGCTGTACCACTCCCACTCGGCTTTTGGGATTTTAGGGAGACTCGCTTTCTGAGTGGTGGATAGCGCTCCTGCAAACACACTGAATGTTCCTAAGACCCACCGGACATTCTGCAAGAAATGTGGGAAGCACCAACCCCACAAGGCGACACAGTATGAGAAGGACAAGGATTCTCTGTCTGAAACAGAGTGGCTATGGTGGGCAGACTAAGCCTATTTTCCGCAAAAGGGTTAAAACTACAAAGAAGAGTGTTGAGCCTGGAGGTAGAGGTCTAAGAGGATGCAGGCTAGGAAGACGCCAGCATTCAAGGGAGGCGACAAGAAGAGAAAGGGCCGAGTGATCCAGGTCTAAGCCGATTCTGTTATGAAGACAAGCTGAGGTCTCTACTTAGGCAGCCCTGAGAGAACCGACATGTCGACATGTCGGAAGAGTGAGCGGAGCGGCAGAGGCTACCTTACTGAAAGATGAGAAGGGCAGGCCCAAGGAGAGGAGGGTGTGCACAAGAATGCAACTTCCGAACTCCCAACTCCCGTTGTCTGGGCTCCCAGAGGGCGGGTTTCCTCTGAGTACAGGATCTTGACCCAGCCTGTTGGGTCACGTGGAAGCCATGCTGGCTACAGAGAACCACTCTGAACTGCTGCTCTGTGAGTAGAACCTCCCTAAATGACATCAGAGCACACAGGCTGAGGACCAGAACCCCGGCCTCTCAGCCATGAACACGCCCTCTTTCTGTCTGTCAGGGGAGAGGGGCGGGCCTTCTGGGTTCTGAGCTACCAAACAGTGCTGGGAAGGGAGGGCTGCGTTCCCACCTCTGGGGGCTCACCTGTTCAGGCCCTGGCAGTAGCCAATGGTGGGGTTCTGCCAGGAGAAGGCCAGGAGCACGCGGCGGAGCTTGTCGGGGAAGCTGGAGGTAGGGCAGGTGAAGTGCTTGTTGGTGGGGAAGGTCCTGTTGAGGTCCAGCTCGATCTGACGCGCAGCCGGGTGCTCGCAGGCCCGTCCCCGGGCCAGAAGCTCCTGGTAGCAGCCCGGGGCCTGCAGGTGCTGGACACGGCGGTGGACCAGCCACCTCCAGACACGCGGGCGGTGCTCTCGGGGCACACCTGCCCGGAGTAACTGCTTGAGCTCAGCCGAGGGCACAAGCTCGGTCAGGGTAGCCCAGCGGTCCCTTAGTGGCCTCTCCACGGCCTCGAGGGCCAGCAGGTGGTGGGAGCGCACCTCCAAGGCCTGGATCTTGGCTAGCAGTTTCAGGTCTTCCACCTCGTAGTCTGGCACCGTCAGGAAGCCATAGTCATCGTACTCGCTGCTGGCAAAAGGGCCACGTTAGCACGGCCATCCCTGGATGGGCTCCCACCCTGGGTGCACCGAGATCACTCCAGAACCTGGCCTCGGTTTGCTTATCTGTACAGTTGGGAGAACCTCCTGAGGATGAGGGAGATCCCCTTGGTAAAAAGACGAACTTATATGCCGCTCAGGAGAGATGCATCCACTGGCTGCAATTCACTGTGTGGCCTGTGTGCCACCTTAGTCATCCCCAGGTGAGGTGGGGCTCCTCACCCGAATTGCATGGGGGCTGAATACAGGGAGCAGAAAGGCAAAGTGACTTGCTTAGGGACACAAAGCAAAACCGCAAACCCGGCAGACTCCCGCCAGTGACCCCGGAGCCCGTCAGACACAACTTCCTGCTTTTGCTGCGCTCAGCCAGGGTTTGGCTTCAGGAGGCAGCTTGAGTAATTGTGGGCGCGCGGCTATGTGGTCTGTGTGCCTCTACCCCCCCCCCAGCTGTGTGCCTGAGTCTGGGGTGCCCACCGCTGTGTAGTGCTGGCACAGCACTAGAGACAATGGTCTCACCATGCCCGCAGCCCCTCCCCGGCTGCCCACTGTGTTCACCTGACGGGGCTCAGCCCCACGCTGTCGGCTTCTCCTGCTTCCCACTGCAGTGCCTCCTGGACCAGCCGCTGCAGCAGCTCAGGAAAGTCACCAGCCTCCGCCCCTGCGGCCTCCTGCAGCCTCCGAAGCCCGGCCAGGTACTTGCTTTCCACCTGGCAGTTCCGGGCTTGGAGGTAGGCGCACTGCGAGAGCGAGCGGAGCAACTGGTCAGGCTTCTGGGCTGCCTAGGCTACCAAAGGCGCAAACAGCTTTGGGCCCTCCCAATTCTGCTTTCCCTGCCCACCCCTCTCCTGGACCTGCAGATAGAGAAAGGAGGCCATGGCTTATGGCGGGGAAGTGAAAGAGACCCAGGACCAAGGAGGGAGCTGGGATCAAAAGGAGGCGAGGGGAAGCGAGGGGCAGATATAGCACAGCGCATGCGCGGCTTGGAGTCTCAACCTGGCTCGGACACCGCAAGCCCTGTGGCCTGTGACAAATCTGCTAATGCGTTAGCTCACCCTGCACCCCAGCCTCTCCACGTGTAGAATGGGGTCTCCTCAGGATCCTGGCAAGGGTCAGCGAGCCTCGTGTAAAGCCCTGCCTCGCACTAGGCAGAGCCTGCTCTGCAGGTTCGACCCCCAGGATACCCTCAGGGCTCCCCTGTTGCCCTCACTGTGTGGTTTCCTTTCCCTCGGCTTTTGGGCACCCTCTTCCTCAGCCTGGACTGTGCCCCTGCGCTCCCACCCCATCTCCACTTCAGTGAACAAGTCAGAAGGCTTTGGCTGAGTCAGCTGTGCCCTCTGGGCCTTGCTTTTTTGTCTCTGTGAGATGGAGACGGTGGAATTTTGGCACGACTGCTGGGCCAGCTCGATCTTCGTCTTGGCCTCAGGGCTGAAGCTGCGAACACTACAGTCCTGCCCAGGCACACCTGAATGCGTTTATGGACACTTCAATCCGGCCCTCTGGGGGCCTTTGGTCTTCCTTCCCTCCTGGTTTCTCCCTGTCCGCCTCTTTCCTCTCATTGAGAACTTCCTGTGTCTTGTCTCCAGTGCTGCAGGGACTTTGGGTAGAGACTCCAGACCGCCCCGTATGCCACGCCCACCTTCTGCAAAGCTGCCACAGGAGTGACAGGCCTGAGAGATCAGGGAAGCAAGGGGCAGGGAGTGGAGGAACACGATGCGGCCATCAACCCCTGCTACCTTGGTCAGCAGGGCTTTCTCCTTCTCCGCCACCTTCCTCCAGATCTTGGTGACCTGGTGGATCTCAGAGTTGAGGAAGCGGTTCTGGGTCCGATAGGCTTCCATGTCGTCCTGGAAAAAAACAAGGTGGGTCAGCGGTGGTACGGCAAACAGCCTGCTCTGGAGAAGTCCCCCTTAAAGGAGTTGCTAAAACTTCCCTCCCAAGTGACACAGAGAGGAGGTCTGAAAGACTTCTCCAGCAAGACGTGGTAGAGAGCACCCTAGACCTGGAGTTCAAGATGGCTGCCATATCTGAACCATTCTTAGCCTCTGTTTTCTCATCTGTGAAATGGCAGGTATAAATCTCCCCTTCGGAAGTTGGGGGAGAACAGGGCTAGCAGGTAACAGCAAATGGATGACAGAGCCCAGCAGCACTCAAACGCCGACTCTTCTGTTTCGTTGAGACAGGGTCTCAGGTAGCCCAGGCTACCTCACTAAGTAGCTGCAGATGACCTTGAATTCCTCCACTTCCTGCCTCTCCCTCTCCCACATTCTAGGATAAGGCACAGCCTCTCGACCTGCCCTTGCCGTTTTTTAAATCAGTCATAGCGTCAGGTATTTGCAGTGGTGTGGATTGCTTCTTGTTAAGTATCACTGTACACACGGCGGTGACACTCAAGCGTTTTGCATACTTTTGACCAGACGACTCAAACCCAGCCTGTGTGGCATCTGAGGACGGGCTCTACCCACTGCCAGCCCCTTCTTTTTCTTTTCTGTTTTCCTTTCTGGTTTTGTACGTTTGTTTGAACAGGGTCTCATGCATCCCAAGCTGGTCTTGAATCTGCTACATAGCTGAAGATAGCTTTGGACTCCAGATCCTCCTGCCTCCGCTTCCCAAGTGCTAAGATTGAGGCTGTGCAGAGTGGATGCAGTTCTGAGCAGAACCAGGTCGGGGATGCTGATGCTGAGAATCATGGGAGTGGCAAGGCTGTCCCCTGGGGCGGCTGCATGAGCTTCCAGGCTCCTGGTGATTGGAGCGCGCTGGCCACCCCAACCCAGCCCTGGTGATTGGGGCACGCTGGCCGCCCGGTCCAGCCCTTCTGTGTCTATCATTCCTGCGTCATCCCTGTTGGGTCAATCCCAAGGCTGTGCGGGAGTCTTGGCGATATGCCTATACCACCACACATGGCTCTCCCTTGCTTTTCTTGAGATAAACCCGTTATGTATCCCAGGCTGGTCCAGGACTCCTCCTCCTCCTGCTTCAGCCTCTAGAATAGCTGGGATACACAGGTGCGACCTCTGTGCTGAGTTCCATCAGCTATTGACTTTCAACACTACTGAGTAATTTTCTATAGCTGACTAAGTTCTCTCTCTCTCTCTCTCTCTCTCCCTCCCTCCCTGTCTATATGTATATATATTACATAATATATAATATTATATATTATATATATAATATGTGTGTGTATTTTTTAAAAGATTTAATTATTTTATGCATGAGTGCTCTATCTGCATGTACACCTGCATGCCAGAAGAGGGCGTCAGATCCCAGCATAGGTGGTTGTGGGACACCATGTGCTTGCTGGGAACTGAACTCGGGCCATTGCTCTTAACCGCCAAGCCATCTCTCCAGGCCCCTTCCCCGGCTCCTTTAAAGTATGAAGCTACAGTGATAAATAGCTATGAGCTTTGAGGACTCCCCTCACAGTCCCGCGTACAGGTGACAGCTGCTGCGGGGACAGCGGCTGGGTGAGTCACGGGAAGCTTCCAGAGCCACAGCCGTAGCTCACAATCTTTGTTTTTCACTGAGAAGAACTTTCCAGAAGCCATTCAAGCATACTGCCAACTCATACCCCCTGAGGACCCAAGCCTTTCCTTTCCTACTGGGGAAGAGTCCCAGGCTATTAGTCACTGTGTGGGACTGCCACAGCCCATCTGTCCCCCCAGTCTGCTGGCTGTCACTGACTATGGGGATTCTAACCCAGCACCTGGGATAAGCCACCAGCACCCAGGTGAGGGCTGAATGTGTCTGTCCCTCCTGCAGTCCCACTGTGTGGTATCTGTGGGCAAAGTGTTAAAATAGCATTGTTCCCATTTTACGGATGAGGAAACAAGGATCTAACAGTGAACCCCTCAGTGACGCAGCTAGTGTGGGAAGAAAGCAAAGATCTGAACCTGGGAATGTTCAAGCCTTCACAGGCACTCAGCCAACAGCACTGACTGCCAAGGGCACACCCAATCCCGCCCCGTGCTCCCGCCCCTTCCAGGCTCAGCACAAACTTTGAGAATATGGATTTGTCACATAGAGAAGACGGTTCCAGGTCAAAGGGAAGGCAGGAAGGTGGGTGTGAGCACCCCTTGGAGCACAGTGGGTGGGAATGGTGGCTGGGCGGCCTCCCGTCAGCTTGGTGCTCTACCTTGAGTGCTCTCCTTGGCTCAGAAGTGTAGGGAGGAAAAAAGAGACCTCAGAGAAGAAAAAGGCCACAGAGTCAGAGCAAAGCAAGAAGACAACATGCAGGAGAGGAGAGCCTGCCACCACCTGAGAAGGACCAGACATCACAGGAAATGTTTGTGTGGGAGGCCGAGTCTACCATGCTGCCTGGTGGTGTGTGATTCGAACCCAGCTCCCCCTAGTGGCTCAGCTGTACTGCGAGCAGTGCCCCGGCTTGGCCAGACTTCCCAGAATGTAGTCCAGGCTGGCCTCAAACGATGCTGAGGATGGCCTTGAATTCCTAATCCTCCTGCCTCCACTTCCCTCCTAGGTACAAGGATTATGAGCCTGGTTTGGTAGTACTGGGCTCCCCTACCCTCGGTCTGACATTTAAGAGGTCAGTGACACCACTCTTGAAATGGCAGGATAAGGAGCCCTTTCTCTAAGACTGGGCGTCCTGTCTCAGGCAAGCAGGAGGTGTGAGCCCTCTCCATGGGCAACGCTGATGAAGGCCGGTCAATGGGCCTTCTGGGAGCTACGGACGGAGACACACTTCGTCCATGCAGCCTTGCCGGGCCCCTGTTCTGGGCTCAGGAGCAGGGTCTACAAGCATAAGACCCCAGGATGGTGCGTCTCCTCGCAGTGGACCTCAGTGGTAAATGATCTTCCCACAGATGTGAATGAGGGGCCCACTCTGGCTCCTAGGAGAGGCAGGATAAAAGAGGTCCTTGGTACTCCAGAGCCATCCGGGTGATCTACATCTCAGCACTGTGCTGATCTATTGGGTCTCAGACAATGGATGCCCGAGGAGGAGGAGGAGGAGAAGGAGGAGGAGGAGGAGGAGGAGGAGGAGGAGGCGGCGGCGGCAAGGAGAACCAGGGCATATAGGACAAGAATTGTCCCCACCGCCACGCACATGACAGGGGCTCGCCCTTCTGCTGCGTTCCTAAACAACCTTTGACTCCAGGCTAACGGCCATCCTGCCCCTGCTAGTTTGGGGTACGGGTCTCAAGTCCCCATCCTTCATCCTAAGGATTCTTCAGCCTCGGGAAGAGTTAGGCCACTTCCCACAGAGGAGAGAGGCCTGGATCAAAGCCAATCAGCTAGCAAGGCGCAGAGTGCAGGACTCAGCCCTGGGGCGAGCTTGCTTCACAGGGTGGGCAGTAGCCATGCTTGACGCCCCTGTGCTTCTCCCAGAAGCCTCTCCTCTCTCTCCCTCCCACCACCCAGCAGTTCTTTGTTCTCAGTTACAAAATATGGGAGGCCATGATGGGAAGTGTCTGGGACCCGAATGGCTCTGGTTCTGTGTGCTGTCCCTAGGGACGGTGAGTGAGGGCCAGGAACACCCATCCTTAGCCTCAGGTATGCTGTTGCGCGGGCAGCTCCTGTCGCAGTCTCTGCAGAGACCCTGTGGCTCACAATAGATATCACACCTCAAATGACGTCCCCAGCCCTCTCGTCACACAGTTGGTCCCTGTGAGTTGGGGTGGCCTGAAGAGAGATGAAGACGGAGAAGGGAAGCAGGGCGAAGCGTGGAAGGTGGCATAGCGAGGCGGGGAGAGCCTCTGTGCAGAGCAGAGCCGGTAGATCAGCCACAGACCTGAGATCAGCGCCTTCCACCTCTGCACCAGCTGCTGGGCAGGCATCTTTACTCCTAGCACTGGAAGCCGGAAAGTGGGAAGCCCCCATCTGTCAGCCACTGCCTCGCAGGGCTGGCCCAGGCCAGAGGGAGCTGATACAGTAAACACTGGAGATAGTCCTGGCATGTGGGGAGTCCTCAGGGGTGCCTACTGCCCTTGCCTTGGGCCAGCCACCGCCAGCACAGGTCACTTGTTCTACGCGTGAGACTGAGCTGAGGGTAGCCCGGGAGCCCTGGGCATCCTGGGTAAGAGAATGGCCCTGAAGGAGGCTGTGCAACCAGGCCCCAGACAGGCTCTAAACCGATAAGCTGTTCATTTTTCACACAGCATAAAAGGTCACACTGCATTGGGTCTTCACAACAAGAGGGACGGAAGAGAAATTTCCCTCTTGTTACCTAGTTCTTGTTTGAATGCACCAGGATGAGGGGCAACTTCTGCCCCGACTAGAAAACCACGCACGGCACCCTCCCCAGAGGCCAGGAAAGCGTGCTGGGCGGAGGAGAGGGGGACCTACCTTCAGATGCTCCAGCCTCTCCTGCTGGCTCAGGAAGTCGCCATCGGTAGCATCGGCAGGCTGGCTGGGGGGCTCGGCCAGGTCTTCCGTGAGCTTCTGGGAGAGCTTGCAGATGAGCTGCTGCTTGGTCTGGTTCTTATCCATGAGTAGCTGCACGTGCTGCTGCAGCGCCTGCACCTCCTGCTCCCGCAGGCCAGCCTCGTGCACCAGGCGCTCACGGCCCTGCTCCAGAGCCTCCACCCTCTGGTTCAGCTCGGCGATCTGCCGCACCTTGTGCCGGACCAGCTCCAGCCGGTCTTTGTCCTCAGTGGCTGCCAGGTAGGCACTGGATGCTCGCTTCTCTTGCTGGGCAGCCTCCAGGGCCTTGTGTAGGATGATCACTAGCTCCTGGGTGGGAAGGGAGCAGACATGAGCGCTGGGAAGGCACATAACTATCACATACTCTCTCAGAACTGAGATGCCCAGGAGCACCCCTGGGTATCTTATCCCAACACTCCTCTCTGACTTCCTGGTCCAACACGAGGGGTAGCTAAATACAGGCTATCTGGCAAAACAAATAACAAAACAACAAAAACCCATCACATCCAGCAAGTTCTGCCTTAATATGGATGAGCAGAGATGTGGTTAGCGTCTGGGTCACTGGAGACTGCTAGACACATGCTCCCCGGTTCCTGTTTCCTTTTCTTCTGGCTGGGAAGTGACTGGAGGGAAGAGGAGAGTTGCCCAGGCCCCAGAGCTGCAGTTCATGCTGAGTAGAGCAGGCTGCCCACCTTCACCCGCTCAGACCTGCTGGCCGTTATCTGGATTCCATAGTGCAAGAGACAATGGTGGTTCTACAGGCTATAGCATTCTGGGGCTTCTCCGTTATGGGAGCTGAACCCACACTCCGTCTTACGCGTGTCTACTTCGGAGAAGAACAGACAAGCGCAGGAGAGGCGAGTTCGGTCCCAAGGCATCCAGACCCCGGAGCCTGAGCTTAGTAATGGAGCTGGGGTGCAGATGTGTGGCACGTGGGTATGCCTCTTGCCTCGCACTCTGAGCCAGATATTGCTAACGACTGTGTCATCCCCTCTTGCCGTGGTGGTTCAAGCTTCAGAATCCTCACGACGGCATCTTCTATGGTTCATCTTGACTGTCAACTTGATGGGATTTCGATCGCCATGGAAACAAACATCTGGGCAGGCCAGACGTGAGCCAGTTTCTAGGTTAGAAGTTAACTGAGGTAGGGAGACCTGCTTTAAATGTGGGTGACACCATTCTGTGGGCTGGGGTTGTGTACTGAATTCAAAGGAGAAAAAGGGGGGAGAGAGCTGGGTGACCATTCACCTCTCTCAGTTTCCGCTTGCGGATGCCAGGTGAAAAGCTGCCTCAAGTTCCTCTTGCCAGGACTTCTCTGCAGCGATGGCGCGTAACTTTGAACTGTGCCTCAAAATAATCTCTCTCTCTCTCTCTCTCTCCTTCCTTCCTTCCTTCTTTCCTTTAAAGATTTATTTATTTTATGTATATGAGTACACCATTGCTCCCTTCAGAAGAGGGCATCGGATCCCATTACAGATGGTTGTGAGCCACGATGTGCTTGCTGGGAACTGAACTCAGGGCCTCTGGAAGAGCAGTCGGTGCTCTTAATCGCTGAGCCATCTCTCCAGGCCAACCCTTCTTTCTTTAAGGTGCTTTTTCAAGTTTTGTTACAGTAACTGAAAAAGTAAGGAATACAGCATCCAAACAGCCTCATCCAAGCAAGCTGAGACGGGACTGGAGGAGAAATCTAGGCCGCTCACGGAGCAAACTCAATCTCTGTGTGTAGCCTTCAGCCCAGCAATGACAAACACAGCCTGCAAAGCCTGTCCAGGAAGCAAGTGCTAGATGGCGTGGACACAGCACTGGCCTTTCCTCCTCTGACCCCAGGTCTGCAGAGCTTCCTGGTGCCTACGGTCTCTAACTTCCCAGGACTCGGGCCTGCCAGGCCCGGAGCTTCAGGAGCCAAGCAGCTCAGCAGCTCGGTGCAGGGAGGCCCGATAGGTCACTGTTCTGACCCTGCTTGTGTCCTTGGAATATACATTCCTTTCCGGGCTAGGCCCCCAGAGAAAGCCCAAAGACAGCCTGAGCAAAGGTCTGGGGAGCAGAAGGGGCAGGTTTGGAGGCTCAGTAGTTCGTGGGTGTGGCTGGCAGGTGGGGTGGGGACACAATTGCATACCAGACCACTATGTCTGGAATGTTCCACAGTGCAGAAACAGATTCCTGGGGCTCTAGTGAGAGATTGACATTCCTGTGGCTTCAGGGTCTAGCTGAGACTTGGAGATGGCCCTGGGTCACTGCTGCATGAAACAGGCACAGACACTGTAGCTGAGTCTTGCTCTGGACCAGAAGCCTGTAAGTATCTTCTTCTGCTTCTAGTGTCTGGAAGCCAACTCATTACAGCCAGAGAGCACCTTCCTTTGCTTGGTTTCCAGCATCTCCAATCAGGCTTCCAGCCAGGAACCCCAACCACCACCCCACCGCATCCCCACACCTGAAGACATGCTTGGGAGAAAGGAGCCTGGGGAGGAGAGGCAGCCTCACAGGAAGCCCAGAGATACAGGAACCTGGAGGTCACAAAGACCCTGTGGACCTTCTGCCCAGTCACCAGGCTGTCACCTGAAGACTGAAGAGTCAGTAGGCTAGAGCAGAGGGCCCCCAAGTCCCAGTTCTGGAGCCCTGGCTTCTCATGTAGCCTCAGGAATTTGCTGTGTGACTAAGGGCGGCCTTGAACATCTGGTCGTTCTGTCTCCTGAGTGCTGGGATTACAAGGGTGTGTGTGCCTCACGTAGGACCTGCACTCTACTGCAAGGGGCTCCACCCCGGCTTAACATTACAGTTTTGAAGTTCGTAGAGACCCACATGTGACACGTCAGGAACACAAGGACAGATGCAGCAAAATTCCCTGCATCCTGGGCCGCTGTGGAGGAACAGCTGGGTGGTCCTCAGTTTCCACCGTCGTTAGATCATAAGCAATGCCTGAGGACCAATTCTAGGAAGCAGAAGATCTGGTGTCTCAATTCAATTGTTGTCTGGGCTGGGAGTTAATACAGGCCTCACTCTGTTTCTTATATTGATCTGTGGTACCCCTGGAAGCTATTAAGAGGGAGGAAACAGTCCTTGGGCCACTGGGGTCTTTGAGAGGTGTATAGCATCAGATAAGGTCAAGAGGATGGAGTCCCCACCACTGGATCCTGTTAGTGAAGAGGAAAGCCAGAACACACACACACACACACACACACACACTGGCACACACTCCTTGGGATGACATGTGATGCCCTGAATTGCCTCAGAACTCTGTCAGTAAGGCCATTCCAGGTGTGGTACTTCAGCCTTAAAGCTCCTGCTGGTCGGGCGCTTGCCTAACAAGCCACACACTGTAGTGTGTACCCCAGCAATCAGAGGAAACTTGAAACATAACAAACCTTTTCTTCATGAGGCAGTCTGCCTTAGGCACATTGCCACAGTCACAAGTAGCAGGCTCACAGATCTAAGGAGGGTGGACCTAACAGGGTGCCTTCAGGCTGGCCATTTCACAGTGCTAACCTTCTCATAATTAGCTTGGTGATAAAGACCTCAGTTCCAGGCAGAGTGGCCTCAAGAGTTAAAAAAGTGTCAAAAGCTTTTCCTCAAGTTGTGTCTGCCGAGCTGCCTCCCAGACCTCTTCCCAAGTCAGGGCCAAGTCCTCTCTGAAGACGGGCACTCTCAAGTTCTGAACAGTTTTGGGGAAGGAAGTTGCAGGATTGTCCTCATCAAGTTTCCTAAGCAAACAACCAAGACATCTCAAGTGAGTCTATATGGCCCCACTGGGGTCCGACTTTCCTAGCACCTGACAGATGGCCAACACCAGCCAACAGTCAGCCATCTGCCAGGTCAGACAGCTTCCAAACTGGGCGTGACTATCAGCTCAGGGGCCTGAGGCACCTAGCCAACCCGCCACCTGGTGCTGTCTCCTGGAGTCTAAACCAACCTCTGTAGGTCCGGTGATGGGGTTGCCGGGATGGATACTGACTTACTGGGTGTCAGTTCCAGTGGGATTATTGACACAGGGAGGCATTGAGAGTGCGCTCACGTTTCCCAAGGTCAGCCCTGGCACTTGTATGATGCTGCGCCATGAGACTGGGGAGGAGAAGAGGTGACCCTGGCTGTGGATAGCAGCCCAGACTTGCAGCATCTGACCTCAGGAAAGTCGCCACCTCTAAGGCCCCCTGAGCAAGGCTCAGTGAAAGGACTGAGTGGTAGTGGTGGCTACCACAGCAAGCTCTAGTGGTAGGTAGGTCAGACTCCAAGCCCACGTTTGACCCCTGGGACACTTGGGATTGGAGAGCTCTCAGACCCTCAGACCTCCATGAAGGAGGGTGGCATCCGTGGTAAGAACCACAGTTGGTGCTCAGACCGCCCTGTGTGTGCTGGGACCATGACATGGTAACATGCCGGTTAGCATACTCTAGCTTCTCTTCCCCATAGGATGGCAGAGTCTTGGAGGCCAAGGGTTTGGTTCCAGTGTGCTTTCCACAGCAAAACACTGAGGCACAAATTCTCACAGGGCCACTGAATCCATCTACTTCAGGGGTTCTCAACCTTCCTAATGCGGCAGCCCTTCATGGTGTGGAGAACCCCCAGCCATAAAATTATTTTAGTTGCTACTTCACAACTGTGATTTTGTCATAATGTAATTTTGTCATAATGATTTTGTCATAATGTAAATCTCTGTGTTTTCTGATGGTGTTCGGCCACCCCCAAAGGGGTCATGACCTCCAGGTTGAGAACCACTGATCTGCATGGTTGGCTGAACTAAGATATATTGCCATTTTCTCCTGAGGCTAGAACCCGTTCCTACCCAGGAAAGCACCTCCTGGGTGTTGCCCCTGGGAGAGCCAGGAGCCATTTTCCTCCTAAGGGATCCTGTTACAGTTAGCTTCAGCTGCCATCTTGACACAAACCCAGTCACTGGGAAACAGGGAACTTCAGCTGAAGAACTGTCCCGATCAGACAGGCCTGTGGAGCAGGTGAGCCTAGACCAGGTAAAAAAGGTGGCTGAGCAAACCACGGAGATAACCAGAAAGCAGCGGCACAGCCTTCCTCTGTCACTCTTACCTCAAGCTTCTGCCTGGAGCTCCTGCCTCGCTTCCCTCAATGAAGGACTGTAATGTGTAAGATAAAATAGCCCCTTCCCTCCCAATCAGTCATGGTGTTTACCACAGCAACAGAAGACTAGAACAGACACTGAGGGTCTGAGATGAACTTCTCTCTACCCAATATTTCTAGTGCCAGGTACCACCTTTCAGGTACCATTGAGTACCTAAGGCCTGGCTTCTCTGCTCCATCTGGCCACCTTGGTGTCAACAGCTGGTCTCCTGTTCCTCCCTCCTGTCTTTGGTGCCTGGACAACAAGTTAACACTCAAGAGTTGATTGAGTCGGTGACCTGAGCTCTCACCTCACCGCTAGGCCAGGAACACACTTCCTGGAAGCTCTGACAGGATCACTCCACCACCTCCTCAGAGCCCCGGAGGAGGGAGCCTGCTCGCTGTACGGCAGGAGGAACCAACACTTAGTGCTGGGAACCCCAGAGTAAAAGCCCGATGGCCATCCATGTAGCTGTGGGGCACCATGGGTTGCCAGGTATAGACCCAGGCCTCTGAAGAGAGAATGGTGTAAGTGCATTTACTATGAGGATACTGGCTGGGAGGTTAACAGACACATCAGTCAGAAGGTAGGCCTGCCTGCTCTGGGAGCTGGGCTAGCATGCCATGCATGTGTGAGACAGTGACGTGCACTCATACTGTAAGTCAAAGGCTAGACCACAAACCCTTTCTCCCAGCCATCTTTCTCAACAAAGTGAAGGTTTCCTGGAAAGTTACCCAGTAAAAATAAATCCACATTTTGAAAGGCCCCAACAACTTCCTCATGACCTTCTCTGTTTGAATGGGGTATTTCCAGGTAGTCCTTACAGGCCTCTAAGAGTCTAGAGCTTTTGTTTATGGAAGGACAGCAGGGAGCCTCCAGAGGATCACAGGTCTCCAAGGGCTTCCTGAGTACCTCTGGCCATTTGTTATGCCTTAGAAAGAAAGGCTGGGTAAGGAGTGAGCTACCCCCTGTGGTCCGGGAAGAAGGGACAAGTGGCAACAGGACAGGCAGTGTGTACAATCAGGGTTTCTTTTCCATTTTCTTCCAAGTTTGGGTTAGGGGCTTTGGATACATGAATCCAGGGATCCGAAGGCTTTGCAGCTCAACTAAATACCTTCTAGTGACGAGGACAGGAGAAAAAGACAGATGACTGAGCTCCAGGAAGACCTGAGCCCCCACGGCACTGCTTTGTCCCCACATAGGACGTCACACGCAGTGAGTCCACATCCGAGTGTTCATTTACCCCGCAGCCATCTCCGCTATGCAATGCATGCCCCCTTCGGGCTGGGCCTGTGACCTTTACTCTGTCTGTTCTCTTCCAACACCAGCACACTGCATGCACGCTACGGGCCTGAGGTAAAGATGCATGAATGAAACCTTTCCATTCGCCATCGACCTCACTAACTGTAACCCCTGGCCTGCTATGAAGGGGCAAGGCTAGAAGGCAGAGACTGCTTTCCTCAACTGCCTGCTCCCACACAGGGCAGAAAACACAAGAAGAATCGTAGAAGGGAACGGAGACTCGGCTCTACAGAGCACGCCCCACCCCAGCCTGAGTCCTGTGCAGCAAGGGTCAGAGAAGGAAGCAGGAAGGGGCTCAGGCAGCGGGGCTCGAGCACAAGCTTCCTCACAGGGGAAAGGAGCCCACCAACGCCTCACCTGGGTGTCACGGTGACAGCTGTGAGACTTTCACTGTCCTTATGCTAGAGAGAGAGAGATGCCCAGGGCTGCAGCTCTCCCACAGCTCGGCCACTGATGCTCACTGAGTCACCGAACAGTCCTTCCCCATTAACAAGGCTTGCTCTGAGGTGAAGCCTTCTGAACACGTTAAAGTCCTGTATTTTCCACAGTGGTTACACATCTCCCTCTGTAACTGCTACAGCGAACTTCCATGTGAAAACTGAATCCCTTTCCTGTCACTGTTCTCTGCCACACCTTGCCAGCGTTGTCCATACTGTGCCAGTCCCTCTGGTATATGTACACAGTCGGAAGGTACAACCATTCTCCCAGCACACTGGGGACCCCTCCCAAGACCCTGCATCCAGACAGCACGCCGAGACATTGCCTTTCCTCCACGTTGGGTCAGACCATCCAAATCCAAGAGGCATCCAAGACTCAATTACTAAAGTAGGTCACCCATACCTTTGGTGGCCTCCCATTACCCAGTTTGTGACAGTAAGCTTCTGAGTTACTGATAGCGAGGCACTTCTGAGTTCTACAGTTGTCCTTTGAAGACCACAAACTAGCCGTGCCTGGTTGGGTTGATCCACTGCCCAGAGCTATCGGCAAGGCTCAAAGGCCGTGGGGCACAGTGGGGCTCCCGGGAATGGGCTGGGGCTCACCTTCTGTGACTTGAGCTCTTTGGTGAGCACCAGCACCTGCTGTTCCAAGGCCACCACCTTCTCCTGGGCTGTGCGGCTCCGAGCTAGTCCATCAGAAAAGAACGGGAAGGTGTTGCTTTGCCGCTTGGGTTTCTGCATGGGACCCGAGGGCACAGAGGGCCTGGGTGCAGACTTGGGAGGGTCCTCTGGCTCTTTTTCTGCTTGAGGGGAGAAACACAGACGTCAGGATGGGCAGACCTACAGGTGCCTCTTCCGTATCTTCAGGCAACAGCATCTTTCTGCATTCTCCTTATGAACCGGAAAGGGAGAAATACACTTTGCTTATTTATGAGTCCTTACTAGGAATTCTGCGGGAAAGATGGCATTCTGGGGACCGACGGCAGTGACAGCCACATAACAGTGTGAAAGCACTTTATGTCACTGAATGGTGTGATGGAAAGTAATAAAACAGTAGATTTTGTTATGTATATGTATTTTGCTACAATAAAGCATCCTAACCGGTGGTGCATGCCTGTACCCTACCCAGCGCAGGAGGCAGGGGTAGAAGACTGTAAGTTCAAGGCCATTCGTGGCTAGAGCACGTTAGAGGCCTGGATACACAGAGACTCTGTCTCATTGGGAAACCAACCGAATCCTTACTCTACACCTCTGGAGCGTGAGGAGGGATAGGAGCCTGGTGAGACTCAGCAGGTACACAAAGGTAAATCATCTGGAGAACAGAAACCTGGAAGATTCTGGAGGGCCCCTCCCCCAGCAGTATAGACCTGAGTCAACCTTGGCTGGGGGAGGGGGCTGACCAACCCAACTGTGGAGAGGAGAGACACACAGACTGCAGATCTGCCTGCACGAGCAGAGAGCCCCAGACAGGGCTTCTGTGCAGCTTTTAGGACTCTGCACCTGGGCTGGGCATTTCTTTTAGTGATACAGTTGCTGTTTTGAGTCACCCCTGACCCTTTTAAGTACCCCGCCCCACCCTTTAGTAACGCTAATAAAAATTCACTGGTTCAGCCAAGTTGGACTTTGGGGTAATCATTATTTTGGTCATGGGTGACCTTTCTGGAGTGAATAGATGTGTGTGTGTGTGTGTGTGTGTGTGTGTGTGTGTGTGTGTGTGTGCACGCATGCATCTCCTCAGGAAGAGTCTGTCTCACAACACACACTGCTAAGGACTGAATGTTTGTGTTCCCATAACCCCAGGCTGAAGCTCTAGTCCCCCAGAGTATTGGCTTTAGGAGGCAGGGCCTTAGGTAATTTAGATGAAGGTGCTGCCCCATGATAGGATTAGTGCCCTCAGAAGAAGGGGAGGAAGAGAACTCTCTCGGCCACCTGAGAGGACACAGCGTCAGCTGCCTGTCTTCCAACCTGGAAGACACCTTTCCTAGACTCCTACTCTGCAATCTGTGGACCTTGGACTCCTCAGCTCCCACCTAACTATAAAAACTACAGTGTGTTCTACTTGACACACACACACACACACACACACACACACACACACACACTCCCTTGCAGGCAGGGAGGAGACAGGGCTTGGGCTCAGACTCGGACAAAGCTCACCTGGAATGCTGGGGTCAGAGATCAAGGGCTGCTCCCCACTCTGAGGCTCTACACTCTGGATTGACTCTTGCACGAGTGTCCCATGGGCTTGGGCCTGCTTGTTACCACGGATGTTGTGCATGGTGTTTCTGAAAGGAGAAGTGAGGAGCATGATGTCAGTAGAGTCTCTGCCTTCTTGCTGCCTGCAGAGCTCTGGCCTCAGCAGCTTGCTTCCAATCATTCCAGTTGCTCTCCTCAGCATCCTGTGTGACGCATGCCTACCTCCCCAGCCCCATCCCAAGCCCCTAGCCCTTCTTACATAGTCCCTTCTACACAACACTTCCCTACCCTTTTATTCCTGGTGAATTTCACACATACATATAGTGACTTCTTTTTAAGATTTATTTTATTTTATGAGTCTTTTGCCTGCATGGATGTCTGTGAACCATGTGCACTCTTGATGTCCGCAGTGGTCGGAAGAGGGCATCGGATTCCTTAGAATTGGAATTACAGATGGTTGTGAGTCGTCGTGCGGATGCTGGGAATGGAATGGGTGGGGGTCCTCTACAAGAATAAGTGCTCCTAACCACTGAACCATTTACAATGTATCATGACCATATCCTCCCCCAATTCCCCCCTCCCACTTCCCCAGCCCCCTCAACAATGCCCTTCCCACTGACTCCAATTACAGCTGTTTGCTTGATCAAGGACAACCTACCATTGGTCACAACCCTGAAGAACAATGGCTCTCTCTTCCCCAGTAGCCACTGGATGACAGCAGTGCGCCAGCTAGTGGTGGAGCCCCTCCCCGATTGGTGCAGGAATTACTGACTGGCTAGATCTTGTACAGGTCTTGTGCAGGTAACCACTGCTCCTGCCTCGGCCACTTAGATAAGCTTGGTTCCCATAAGCTCAACCCTGCTGCTGAAATTCATGCCCCACGCCTGTCATTCTGCTCACTGGTAGGCCTAGAACAGCGCCTGTAATAAGAAATTGCTTCAGCCGGGCGGTGGTGGCGCACGCCTTTAATCCCAGCACTTGGGAGGCAGAGGCAGGAGGATTTCTGAGTTCGAGGCCAGCCTGGTCTACAAAGTGAGTTCCAGGACAGCCAAGGCTACACAGAGAAACCCTGTCTCGAAAAACCAAAAAAAAAAAAAAAGAAATTGCTTCATGTTTGTTGAATGGACTTGCTGACCTAACTTCCCCAAGCCCTCTGGCCTCTAACTACCATGCCCAAAGGCCATCAGTGACTCCCAGCTCTGTTGTAAACATTTCCTGGCAGCTTTCTGCCTTTGCTCTCGCTGTGTAAGGAGAATCAGCCCCTGCACCACAACAAGAACTACGCCATCAGGAGGCACGCCTATACAGGGAGGGCAGCCATGGCTTCTGAGAGCCAGCCTCAGGCCGGCGTGAATCCCAATGGAGTTTTGTAGGATGGGGCTCGGAAGGCAGGAAAACTTAACCATTGGTCTGAAATTTCCCGAGATCTGTTTCCATGCAGATACAAGATGTGGAGGAATCCAGTGTCTGGTTTAAATGTGTGTTGAATAATCCTATTTGTGATCCCACAATGATCTTACAACTAAAACCATTTGCCATGCAGAAAAACATGAACCTCAGCTCCAGCCCCGCCCCTGTGTACGTCTGTAGGCACAGGTGAGCACTGGCTGCTTTCTTCATTCACTATCCACGTCTGTTCTTTTGAGACAGCGTCTCTCTCGGAACCCAGAACTTGCTGCTCCACTAGACTGGGTGGCCAGTGAGCCCCGGAACGCTTCCTGTCTCCGCTTCCCCTGTGTTCCAGTTACAGATGGGTCCTGAGGTCACTGACCACTGAGCATCTCTCTAGTCCTTCCTTTGAATTTTTCCTATTCTTGAGACAATATGATAGACAAGCCACTCTGGAAAACCCTCATTCTACAAATGCTCAGACGGTGGAGAAACAAAACGTAGTTTTACAGACTCCATCACAGGTCCCAGAAAGGGAAGGCAGTCAGGGACTGAGCCTGGCAATGGTTGTAAACCTTGGGCAGGGAAGAAAAGGACTGTGGGTGAACAGACGCGTTAACACCTCAGCAGTGTCCCCTCCCCTGCCTTGGAGGGAACACAGCAACTCTTCCTCAGATGCCTGCAGAGTTGTCCAGGGAGGCCATCCCACACCTCCAGGCTCTTCAGAAACCAGTTACTGGGTCGATGCAAATTTCGAGTTTTTTTTCAGTCAGTCCCAGCAATTTGTGTCTTTTTTTTAGGAATTTGTCCATTTCATCTAAGTTTTAAAATTTGTTGGCATTACAGTTGTTCACAGCCATCCCTGGAACCTGTTTATTTTTTGACAGGAACTCACTAAGTAGCCCAGGCTGACCTTGAACTCAGAAATCTTCTTGTCTCAATTACTATGCCTGGCCCTTATAATCTTTTTTGTTTCTATAAGGTTGGTAAGTAATGACCCCCTTTTTTTTTGTCCCCAACTTTAGTAATTCGAATTTCCTCCCTTTTCTTGACCTTGCTAAAAGTTGTCAATTTTGTTGGACTTTTAGAAGAAAAATTAATTTTATTTTATTCACACATATGCCAGGTCAGAGAACACTTTTTGGAGTCTGTTCTCTCCCTCCCTCCACTAAGTGTGTCCCAGGGATCAAACTCAGGTCATCAGGCTTGGCAGCAAACACCTTTACCTGCTGAGCCATCTCACCAGCCTGAAACTGTTCCGAAAGATCCAGTCTGTTCGTTTTGGGGTTCAGAATAAGGAAAGAGTGGGGTTGTATTTTCATGGGCTGATGAAGACTACCGTCATCAGCCAGGTTAAGATCAGCACTTTGCATGTGGCTATTAAGACTCCGTTACAAAGGACCCCTGACTTCTTGGGCTGGTCATTTCCCTTCTCGGTTCTTACTCCCCGCATCTGAAAATGAAAGCATAGCGGGCATGCTGGAGAGGCCGCCAGCCCCCATGATGGGCATTAGGCTGCGCTGAGCACTGCTACCCATAGGTCTCAGGGCTCAAGCCACAGACATTGGAGGAGGACCCAGGGACACATGCCACAGCCAGAGGCCCTGGCTAGTGGGGTGACAGTCACCACTGCCCACACGTCCCTCTCTCAGGAGTTAAGCTTCCCCGGCACATCACAGGGCTTGTGACTAGTGGTCCTTGGATGTGGGAGAGCAAGAAGACCTCAACTTAAAGGCAGGAAGGGGGCCCTTCTGGTCCTGGCTGGTTCCTCTGGGACATGTGCTCTCTACCTTTTACCCCTGTCCAGGTAGCCACCACTCAGCTGAGCCACGGTCCCTGGAGGAAGCGTCTCTGCCTCAACTTTGCTTCGGAGCAACTCGGGCTACTCTCCCTGTGAGGCTGGCTCCCGGGCTGGGCGGTCCTCAGTGTGAGCTTTACTAGATTTGGATCACTGTGGGAATGCACCTCTAAGTGCTTCTCTGCGGGTGTTTCCCTCGGAGCCTAAAGAAGGCTTTAGCTGAAGGGAGGCGACCCACCTTGAATGTGGGCAGCAGCACCCACGGGCAAGGAGGGCTGCAGACGGAGTAAGAGGGAGGAGGAAGCTGAGGGCTTCCCGACGGTGGATGCAGCCTGTTTACCTCCTGCCTCCATGGTTTCCTCGATGTGATGGACTACCTGTTCTCAAACTGGGGCCCGGAGCAAGCCCTGCCTCCTTGAGTTGTTTTAGTTAGGAATCTGGTCATAGTAGTGGAAAATATATGTAACTTAGGGGTTCTGAAAGGCTTGGCCAGCACAGGGGTGATGGTCACCACGGGGGACAGCGCCGAACAAGCCGGTCATCCTCCCGGGTTGCCTTCTGTGACGGCTTGTATATGCTCTGCTCAGGGAGTGACAGGATTAGAAGGTGTGGCCCTGTTGGAGTAGGTGTGCCACTGTGGGTGTGGGCTTTAAGACCCTCATCCTAGCTGCCTGGAAGCCAGTGTTCTGCTAGCAGCCTTCAGATGAGGATGGAGAACTCTCAGCTCAGTCTGTACCATGCCTGCCATGGATGCTGCCATGCTCCCGCCTTGATGATAATGGACTGAACCTCTGAACCTGTAAGCCAGCCCCAAATATATGTTATCCTTACAAGACTTGTCTTGGTCATGGTGTCTGTTCACAGCAATGAAACCCTAACTAAGACACCTCCTCTGCCATGGAGATTAGGAACAGATCCACCACACATACCCCTAGGCCCTCCCTGCCCTGGGCCACGTTCTAAGAGCAACACCATGGTGTATTCCATTCCCTTCGTCTTCAGGATAGCCCAGGAAGTGCGTGCTATGACGTGTCCCAGTGGACAGGCAGGAGTGCCATGCCTGACTGGAATGCACAGCGGCTCGCTATACACTCGTCCCAACAAAGCCTCTGGCAGTGCTCAGAATGCCCCTCGTCCTGCCCGAGGACGACCTGTGCTTGGGCAGCACAGACGCAGGCTCAAGGCCTACCAGGGCCCGCGCCGGGCCTCAGGCAGCTCTCCTCTCACCACGCTCTCTGCGTTTCCTGAAGTGCAGGGATCTCATCTTGCAGTGCTGCCATGGCCTCACATTTGGGGCTCTCACAAGTGCCTTTCTCAGACCCCACATATCCTCTGTTCCACTTCTGTGGCTGTGGTCTCCATCAGGCACGAACCTCCTGCCCTGGCCTTCCCAGTCTCCTCTTCCCTTCAGCATGTTCCTAACACACCAGCTCGTCAGCATCTCCTGAGGGATAAGTCCTGCACCCCGGGGTGCTCACCCATGCTCCACATCCCCCAGGCTTCTCTTTCCAGCCCATACCTCTCTTCTGGGCTCTGTGGGCCTCTGTACAAATGGCTGTGGGTTGGCTCTTCCTCCAGCCAGCAGGCCCCAGAGGATACACCTCATCTTTCTCTAAAGCCTGTTTCTCTCCTGGGAAGGACAGCACTACCCTCTTCAGACATATGTATACATAAAATAACAAAGTAAACATTTTTAAAAAAGCAGTCAGGACTTGGCGTGGTGGTTCATGCTTATAACTCCAGCACTCAAAAAGCTGAGACTGGAGAATTGGTGCAAGTTCAAAGCCAACTGGGGCCACAAAATGACGGCCAGGCTAGCCTGAGGCCACAGAGTAAGACTTTGTCTCATCACCCTCCACCACAAAGTAGTTGACAAGAAGCACATGTGTTAGAAGTAAATAGTTGGATATGAAATCATCATTTGGTATGATCTCAGTGCACATGAATATACAGAGCTATATACACCTGCTAAGCAAGGCCAGTGGTAAAGCTAGGGATAATTTTTAATGTTTTTTCCATTTAAATTTTTATTTATTCTTCAGTGAGGCATGGTGTGGGTCAGGGTAGGGTGTGTTGGGGTGGGGTGTGTTGGGATGGGGTGGGGTGGGATGTGGGCTGGGGTGGGGTGGCATGGTGTGGGTTGGGTGGCATAGTGTGGGTCAGGGTGGGGTGGGGTGGGTCGGGGTGTGTTAGGGTGGAGTGGGGTGGGGTAGGGTGGTTGGTGCTTGTGCCACAGGACATGTGGGGACAGCTTTATGGGGTTGGCTATTTCCTTCCACCTTTATGCAGATTCTAGAAACTCAGACCACCAGGTCTGAGTAGCAAGGGTTTTATTGAATGAGAACTGTTTTTCTATTTTGAAGCAAGATCCCACTATGTAACTCAGGTGGCCTGGAACTCATGACACTCCTGCCTCCGCCTCCCCTCCCGAGCGAATGCTGGGACTTTGAAGCTCACAGAAAGGGGTGCCCCCACTCGCACTTACTGTATTTCAGTTCCCAGATGCTTCAGGGAGATGTTCTGAAGGGCTGAGGGCATGGCAGGGACAGGCTGTAAGGCAGCGGCTGCACCCACAAGTCCAGGGGGCGTTTTCACAGGGCACAGGAACTCCTCCATCTCGGCCTCTTCTTGCTCTAGGGAGCCAAAGACAGTCAGTCAACACTGGCATGAACCAAGGTACTCCAGTAGGAATGACTTAGTCCCAGGCTACGGGCTCAGTGCTGTCATGACAGCATTTGGGGTTGCTATAGCTGCCCAGCTAGCAAACTTGGTGCAGGTTAACAGCAGCAAAGTGGCTGTAAAATGATCTGTTTTGCTGCTGAAGCCTTCATGGAGACTCTTCACAAACATGAAGGCCACAGGTTACTCTGTATCTGATAAGTCATTTACAAAGAGTCTGAAATGTACCAAGACCTTGATGTGTCAAGGCGTCTATCCTAGGGTCATGTGTAGTACCTTAAAGTCAAAATAACTTGTTCCAGGTTTTTGTTGTTGGGTTTGTTGTTTTATTTTTAGCATGTGCATGTATGTATTGGAGGGGGTATATATAATATGTTCACATGTGTATGGACACACATGCACATGCGTGTGCTGTGTGTGGTGGCCAGAAGTTGATGTCAGGTATCTTTCTCGACCACTCTGCTGTATCTACTGACATGGGGTCTCTGTCACTGTGCCCAGAGCTTGCTGATTAGGACAGTCTAGTTATCCAGCTTGCCCTGTCTCTGCCTCCCCAGGAATACAGGGAGCGAGGTACCACGTCCACATGGCTTCTCCATGAGTTCTGGGGATCTGCATGTTGGTTCTTGGGCTTGCATGGCAACCCTTAATCTATGGAGACAGCTCTCTAGACACTCCCCCTTTTGGGGGGGAGGGGTAGAGTCTCACTAAATTACTCATAACTGGCCTTGATCGTGTAATCCACATTCCAACGCTCAAGAACCTAGGATTCCAGGTACACGGCACCAAGCTCGGCTGGACATGAAGAGAGGAGGCTGTGTGAATCAAGATGCCTCCACACAACTGTCCCGCAGCTATGTAAAACATGTTGATGAAGAACACAAGAGAATAGGGCAGGGTAACTCATCTCAGGAGGCTGAAGCAGGAGAATTGCTGTGAGTGTCAGGCCAGCCTGGCTTACATAGTGAAACCTTTTCCTCCAGAGAACATAAAAGAACAGACATGGAAAATTCTAGGTTTAAAAAAGGGAATTACATGTTGGGCCAGTTTGAGGCCATCCCGGTCTACAAACAGAGTGCCAGGACAGCCAGGGCTACACAGAGAAACCCTGCCTTGAAAAACAACAACAACAACACAAGAAAAAAAAGAAAGAAAAAATGGAATTACAGTTGGTCTCAATCACAAGACTCTTCGTGGGTTAGAGGTGTTACCGAGATGAACAAGCTCCATGATTCAAGGTTCCAAATCTCAATTAAAACAAACAAATGAACAAACAAACTTCTTGATCTTAAGAGTGTCTGGAACCACCGTCACCATGGTGGCTATAAACTATACATATAGGAACAAGATTTAAGATCCGTTAGCAGCAAAGACTTCTAGTCAGCCATAATTTTGCATCTAAATATCAGTCATTTGTCATAGGGCAGTTCAAAACTGCCACTTAAGGGAAACTCACTAGGGTCACGGGGTCTTAGTGCCACTCACCCAAGTGACACTGAGCAGGTTATGTCACGGCCTCACTGAACTGTTTTGCTTCCCGGTGTCAGACTCTCTAATCTTCAGTGTTTTTCTGGTACTAAAAAATGTAGCATTGCTAAGTGGAAAGATCACCACACGCACCTTACTGGGACTTCACGGCACAATGTGGCTATGGCAGAGTCTCACCATATGAGTCTCTTTAACAAGAGCCTCTGCTTATGCCAGTCAAGGTGGTGCACACCCTTAATTTTTAGGAGGCAGAGGCAAGAACTCCGAATCTTTGAGTTCAAGGCCAGACTGGTCTATAGAAAGAATTCCAGGACAGTCGTGGTTATGCAGAAAAACCCTGTCTTGAAAAACCAAAAACGAACCAACCAAACAACCTTCCACCATAAAGGACATTTCTTATAAAGGCAGTAAGTGGGTAAGAGGTTTAATATTCTTGGGTAAAATATGTATCAGACCAGAGGTTTCTTTCCAGTTAAAGCTGGATTTTCAAGATTAGAACAGAGTGAACCCAGTCGTGACTCACTGCTCTGGAATCTGCACGACCTTTAACTATTTTAGCTTTTGAAGGTCTAGTTTTGCAGTAGCCAACCTGTCTCAGCTTTGTAGACAAACGGTATGCCCTTATAATTGCATACAGCGGTTACTTAGCAATGTGGAGGGAGTCTCTACCTAACTTAATAAATGCTTGGATACTGAAGTGTGATTAAGGTGCATGACTGGATTGATTATGAGTGAGCAGGCTAGTCTCAATCTGTTGTGTTTCTCACCAAATTTGCTACTGTAAAAATTTTAGTTCTACCTTCCTATCTAGAAAACAAATTTATATTCATTAAAAATAGGAAGTTACAAAGAAATATTAAAACAGGGAAATATTAAGATCACAGTTCTAAATACTGAAAAGCACAGTACAGAGTTTTGCACTGGTATACAATCTAAGGCACACTAACAAGAAAGGAGGAGGCACGGCGTGGTGGTGACCTCGGGAGGCGGGTAGTGTGGGGATGGCGGCTGCTCCACACATGCAAGAAAAACCTGTCTGTAATCACTTAAACAATAGCAGGTCACACGCTGCTGACTCCCTGCAGGCCCTGTCAACTGCACAGGCTGGTCAGTTGACTTGGCAACAGCACTCAAAGCCATTCTTTTGCAGCCTCCTTTCTGCTCCCCTCTCTCCAGACATGACCTGGGCTTTCAGGGAGGGCTGGAGAGAGTGAGAGGAGGCAGAGCTGTAGGGTGCTGAGACCACAGAGCGGCCAGCGGAAGAAGTCACGGCTCAAGACCCACAGGAGCCGGGGGAGTGTGGCCCGAGCTGGGGCAGAGAGCTGTTCTGGGAGGCTGAGACAGTCCTTCCAAGCCACAGAAGACTCCGTGTGGGAGGAAGAGTGTGGTTGTGGGGGCTGTGAGTGCAGGCCAAGGCCTGAGCCCACTCCTGACCTGCGTGAGGAGTGAGCGTTTGGGCACCAGAGCTGAATCTGTGGACAGGGACCAGGGTAACTGGATGGGAAGGCCATGTGTGGGGTGTGGCTAGAAAGATGGGTCACAGTGTGTGTGTACTGTACGTGTGTATGTGTGTATGTGGAGGATTGCGGGGAGCATGTGTGTTTGTGTATGTGAGAGGAGAATGTGTATGTATTTGCGTGTATGTGTATGCATGTGTATGTATCTCTGTGTACATGTATGTGTGAGGGTGTGTGTGTGTGTGTGTGTGTGTGTGTGTGTGTGTATACTGTTGTTCAGCAAAAGTCTGAAGTGCTAGACCTGCCTTTGGTTGGAAGATCTGAGGCCAGGCCTTGTTTCCAAGACAAGCAAATTTAAACAAAAAAAAAAAAACCCAAGATGGCTGCTCTCCAGCCCATGTTCTTCAAGGACAGAGGACATGGAAACAGAAAAGGACAAGGCTCCATAATGTGGACTCCAATCTTTCATATTTTGAACAGATTCAATATAAATTTTCTTATCCATCAATACTTTAACCACCTCCCCTCTCCCTCATTCAGAGCCAATGAAACCTTTTTTTCTCAGATCCAAGCTTCTTAGCGTGTGTTTCTTTGGTAGTGTTGGGTAGCTCTCTTACACCTTCTCTCCCTCTGCCTGTGACCCACACGAGACCAACTCCGGGGCTACGCTACACCTCCTCGGGTATCTCCAGTAAGAGCTCGTGGAGAGGGTAAGGTCTGTGGTGAAGGCCGAAGCCAGCAGGTGGTATGGGTTCAGATGGAATTCAGCCATTTTGCCTTTTCCATTCTGCTCCCTGAGGCAACACTCTGCCCTAGAGAAGTAGGTGGTGTGCCTAGAAAGCCACCAGCTACTGAAGAGGAAAAGGGACAGGTACACACGACCGCGGCCCTACCACGCTGAGACCGCACTTCCCACTGGAGACGGATTTGATGGTGCAAGACCTGAGCTGCTCTTGCCTGGGGAGAGGCCCCAGAGAGGGGGTCACGGTAGGCACGGCCAGCAGCTCTCAAGAGTTCTCTTCCCTGAGGGCTTGGGCTCATCACTACAAGGAAGTCCCTGCCCGCACAAAAAGAGGGACTAGGCCGGGAGGGCGCTGCTTCCCTGGTATAGCCCTGCCTGCCCCTCAGCTCTGAGGTGTAACCCTGTAGGCTGCAGCTTGGACTGTAGGGTAGGCATTTCCTTACCAGGGGCCTTCGCGTCCTCTGTTATAAAATGAGAATAACACCTGGGAGACAAGGGTTAAATGGGATGGCCCATGCCCATGCTAGAGCAATACTAGTAAATGGGATGGGAAGTTTTGATGACAGACATTTATGAATGTCCCCTGTAAGCTGTGACTTCCTCTGGCAATGTGTACTTATAGTAATCTGTCAGTTTTCCTGATTGTTCTTGGCTCTCTGAAGGCCACCTTGTAGGTGAAGTATAAAACAGAGATTGGAAATGCTAAAAAAGCTGTGGAGAACACACCTCCAGATTGCCCAAGGGCTGGACAGGACTTTTTTTTTTTTTACAGGCCCCAGCCTCTGTGACTCAGGAGGCTTGCACAGCCTTCTGCTTCCTCAGGAAGGATGGGGAGGGGCTGAGGTGGGGCAGCATGCTCCAAACAGCCAGTGTAAGGTTTACCAGCTTGCTCAAGACTCCAGGGGGAGCAGGGGTGGGAGCGGGGGGTGGGGGGGGGGCAGAGAGTCAGACATAGAAACACGTGTGATCACCAAGAGTTTAAAGCCAGCCTGGGCTACACAGTGACACTGAAGCCATCCTGGGCTACAAAGTGAGGAGGCAAACAACGGACTCCACAAAGGGCATTCCGGGTGTGCGGGTATATGCGTATGTGTGATACAGGGAGTTTCCACTCAGGCCTGGCTCCAGCAGGGGTAGGCTTGCTATAGGAAGGAACGGCAGTCAGAAGGGAAAGCCCACACGTCTGCTTCCAGAATCCCAACCAGTGCTCTCCCGAGACACCACCACCCTGGCTATAGGGCCAGCATGTTGCCTGCCCCATGGACAAAGCAATGCTAACCCCAAACAGGCCTAGTCATGTGTACTGAAGCAAAGCTATAGAACTAGGAACCTGGAGCAGGCCTGGCACAGTTCAAGAGGCCAACGGGGTTCTACACCATGCCTTTCTGGCCTAGTTCTTTCTGTTCAACACGCAGGAAGGAAGACCTCTCCTCATCTCTTCTCTGAAGCTGATAATGGCAACTGTGTCAACTCAGGCTATAATTTTCCACACAGACAAGGCTGCCTGGCTGACTGGTAGAGGGGGTTGGTACGAATTACAGAAGAAGGACAGGTACAAAGAAACCCTTCAAAACCCCGCCTGAAGCTGGGTGTGGTGGTGTGTGTCTGTAATCCCAGAGCCTGGGAGGAGGAGGAGGCAGGAGGCTCAGGAGGTCCAGAACAGCCTCAGCTACTGACTGAATTCAAGGTCAGCCTGGACTACACGACACACTGTATCATAGCAACAAAACCAAAAAAAAAAAACCAAACCTAACCAAAACAAAACAAAAAGACTGCCCAAGGAAGTTAATGACCATTCACAACAAGGAAAGAAGCAGCTGTTACTGAGTATCGATAGCTTGTGTGGGTGTACTGTTACAGCAGTAATAGCATGTATGTTCTGTTATAATAGCAATAGCATGTACATGCTACTACAACAGCTCCAGCACAAGCATGCATGTGGTAATAATAGCATGAGCGTGTTCTTATGACAGTAGTACTGCTATGCACTATAACACGTACTACTGTGATAGTGTTAACACACATGCTACGATAGAACTAGCACACATGTGCTTGTAGGTTTTATGATGAACAACAGCCTAACAATAGCGGGCACACATTAATTGTGCAGCTACCATGAACTAGGCCTGTGCACCTAACATTACACTTCACAGTCCTTTTCTTAGTCATAAAGTTCAATAGATTTACCCTTAACGTTCACTCTGCAAATAACTACTGTGCCAGGCTGGACACTACGGACTAGGTGACAAGGACACAGGTGACAAAGAAATGGTCCCTCTCTTAAGGATTAGTGGGTGGTGCCTGACAAAGACTGTAATCAGAACACCATGGGACGGCTGTCTCTGCAATGTTTGAAAACGTGTTAAGGACCTACACCGAGTCTAGGTGACAAAGTCCTAGAATGCATCCAAGGAGAGGTTGACAAGGTGAGTGGACATGGGCCTCGCCTTACGGAATAAGCAGGAATTTACCAGGCAAAACAGGGACATGAGACCTCCTCCTAAAGCATGGGCACAAAGTGGCAGAAATGTGATCAGGGTCGGGGTTGGGGGTGGGGCAAGTCCTAAGTGACAGGCAAGGACCCGCCCATCTGGGTGGGTGGGTTATCATTTTAGAAAGCCCACTCAGACCAAAGGGGACAGGTTCAGACACTGGGCTTGGGAGAGGCCACTGGAGATGAGGATGCTGGGGTTTTTCTAGCTGAGAGAGTCAACCTAGGTAGTAACAGTGAGGGGGCCTAAAACTGACATGCAGTTCAGGGGCAAGAGGCCCAGGGCAGTGCCCAACTGGACCGGCTGGTAGAGACTGAGGAAGGGTCGGGTGTGTCTGCTGTTGTGAGAACAACTGGGCACTTACCAAGGGAGGGGGGGACTCTGATGACAGGTGTGCTCAGTGTCGGACATGGGAAGCCCCCAGGCACTGTGGCCCAGGAGGCATACGGCACAGCCCTGCCCTAGCTAGCTGGCCTGTCAACTGCAGTGGTTGCATTTTAGTCACTGACTCTGTACTGGGACCTGACTGATTACCCATGCTCTCTCTGGCAGCTGTGGGGTGGTCCAGCCTCAGCACAGTGGATTCCCCAGGCTTCTTCATGTTGGGATATTCTATAGCTTGGGATTTAAAAAGCCTTCACTCACAGCGAATCGTGATGGCCCATGTTTATTACCCTAGTGCTAGGGGGGCTGGGGGAGGATTGAGAGTTTTGAGGCCAGACTGGGCTACACAGCAAGACTCTGTCTGCCCCTAAATCCAAAGGATGGTGGCTTAATGGCAGAGTGCTTAGCTAGCATTCATGAGGTCCTGAATCCAACCCCCGGTAAATACACACACACACACACACACACACAGAGAGAGAGAGAGAGAGAGAGAGAGAGAGAGAGAGAGAGAGAGAGAGAGAGAGAGAGGGAGAGGGAAAACCTCACTTGCAGGCAATATAGGACAAAGAACTTTGTTCTCTAAGAACACCAGGGTTAATGTAATGGAGACACCAAATCATTGCAGAAGTGTGTAAGAAGCCAGCACTGCACTTTCTCATTGACCCTTCTCACAACCGAGCAACCGAGCAGGTGTAACTTACAACGTTCTGGGCTCTGACCCTATGCAGACTGCTCTAAGTATCTGAGGCATATGGATTTAGCTAGGCCTTGGAATAATGCTAAGGTGGATATAATTTTTTTTCACCTCATTTGGAAGGGAAGGAAACTGAATCTCAGAGAGGCTTGGCAACTTGCCTGAAATCGCCCGTGACTGAGACTTGAACTCAAGCAGCCAGCCCATGTTCTTGTCCTAACCAATCCTACATCCCATTCATTCCTGGTTCTGCTCCTGGGCAGAGGGCTCCTCCCTCGCTCCCAGCAACAGGGGAGAAGCCTGGCTATCAGGTGCTTGGGTATGTGGCTGGAGACCAGCCCACTGGTACCTAGCTTGAGGTGCAGGGTGGGCCCATTCTCAGCCAGGGTGGCAGCAGGGGCGGCAGGAAGTGCAGATGGGCTGTTGTGGAACTCCCAGCGCTTCATCTGCAGCTGCTGTAGCCAGTAGAGCATCACTTGCTTGGTGGCAGCCTGGGAAGCACAAGCATTAGTTAGTAAGGTCCCAGGCCTTAGGGTAGCACTAGGCCTGGCCTACAGAAAAAAAAGGCATCACCTCTCTCTCTCTCTCTCTCTCTGTGTGTGTGTGTGTGTGTGTGTGTGTGTGTGTGTGTGTGTGTGTGTGCGTGTGCGTGCATGTGTGTGTCTGTATTTACTTCTGTAACAGCACAAAAAAGAATCAGGCTCTGGTTTCCCGTTTAGGGGCTCCTCAATGTCTCTGTGCCTCTGTTTCCTCGATTGCTTTGTGGTGAGAACACTACCAATTTTAGACAGTGACTATGAAGTAAAAGAAATAAAGTGCTCAGTCCAGTGCCTGGCACAAGGCAGGTACACAAATGAATTCCCTGGACAGAGAAAGTGAGGTGCCACCAGGGAGGGGAGAGCTTTGACTTATGATCTGGAAGGCCCAGTGGCCACTGCTCTCCTTGAATGACATCTCCAAGTCTTTGCTGCCTTTCAGTGGGATGGAGGTAATCCCTCCTGTTGCAGAAATACACCAACTCATGACTATGAATCGGGACAGGAAAGCCATGCACACACTGTGATAACATGGTAGTACCCTGTACCACTCCAAACAAGGTAGCAGTTAATGTCAGTCATTAGTTTCCCAATTGATGGACTAAACAGTTGTTTTTGCATCCATTAGCTTGCTGGATCTTGTAGGGAGAAAGCAGGAGTGACCAGTCCTTTCCCACAGATAGATACAAGTGGTCTAGGCCCCAGAAACTAGGTCTCTCAGTTTAAACTTTATTTTAAATCTAATTTTAAAGGCACAAGAGCTGGTGGGCTTAGATGACGGGTGGCTTGCTGGAGTAGACAGCCTCAAGGCTACAAAAGGAGGGCAACAGCTACAGAGCAACCAGGGCAAGCCAGCTCAGTCTTTCAAGAGGACCACAGATGAGGTGACCTGGGTAGGGAGAGAGGGTGTCACAGTGAGCTTCAGCTGTCAGAGTGACACAAACTGAAACTCACCCGGGGAAGGGTGACTTAATCAAAGGGTGGTCTAGATCAGACGGCCCTGTAGCCACGTCCGAAGGCATTTTCTTAGATACATTCACGTAGGAGAGCTCAGCCCGCAGTTGGTGGTGCTGTCCCTAGGCAGGTATGTCTAGGTCAGTGGCTCTCCATCTTCCTAATGCTGTGCCTCTTTGACACAGTTCCTCATGGTGTGGTGACCTCCAAGCATAACAATATTTTAGTTGCTACTTCATAACTGTAATTTTGCTATAGTTATGAATTGTAATGTAAATATCTGATATGCAACCCCCCAAAGAGGTTGTAACCCACAGGCTGAGGAACACTGGACTCTAGGCTATACAAGAAGGAACTGAGCAAACCAGAGAAAGCAAGCCAGCAAGCAGTGCTCCGCCACGGGCTCTGCCTCCGGGGTCCTGCTTGAGTTCCTGCCCATCAGGGATGGACTGTGGTGCAGAAGGAATCCAGATAAATCCCTGCCTTCCCCAAATTGCTTTTGGCCGTGGCATTTCTCAAGGAACCAAACTTAACTAGAACACAGGTATTTCTATGAGAGTCCCCTGACCTGTTACTCAGATATCAGTAAGACAGAATGACATCTACTAGTCTTCTCTTTCCGCACTCTGTTCCTCTGAAGTTTCAATTTCTCTTAGGCTTCGCCACAACTCGATAGCCCCTAGACAAACACAAGCACCTCATTTTATTCCTGAAGTCACTTGACGTGGTCACACTGGCAACTCCTCTGACAGAGGCTCCCTGCTAACGCTGGAGACCCTGTGACAGGCAGGCCAGCACGCGTGATCTCAGTTCACACTGAGGTCCATGAGATCGCCCTTAGATCTGGCCAGAGTTTACTTCAGATTGCACGGATCTGGGTGTCTTCTTCCCTGAGAGGTCTCTTCTGTCAGCACTACAGCAACCAGGCCACCAGCCAATTACTATACCCTACATCCCCTGGCCTAACACCCCTCCTGCTCAACCATCAGCCCTTCCTTGGCTCTCTGGTTACCAGCTTCCTCTCACCCCAATTTGCTCTCTGCCCAACAGACAGGCTGAGCTCTCGGAGCACCCTAATCTCATTGTACTCTCTTAGCTTAAGGCTCTTAGACAACTTCTACAGCCTAGAGACAAAGTCCAAGCCCCTGGGCCCCACTCACCCATGTCTCCCCCTTCGCCTCCATTCTTCGGGCACCCATGGATGCCAGGCTCCTGTGGCTCGCCTGTGACTCGTAGTTACACTGTGTTTCCCACCTGTGGCAGATGCTCTCTCAGCATCATCATCTCTCTCCTTTGCACGTCAAGAAGCCCATCATTTCTTGTCTAAAGTGACACCTTTCTGCAAAGCTTCCCTCCTCATTTGGAGGAGGGGATCCCTCTGTCACCACACTGTCCAGACCTGTCACCACACTGTCATTGTCCAGACTCTCCACAGAGTCTCCATAAGGTACTTAACTATGCCTGCCAGTTTCCCCATCACTCCTCGAGCTGTCTGAGAAGAAGGTGCAGAGCTGAGCATGTTTGACTTGTTCCACGCCCCAGAGCCTGGCACAGAGCCAGGCATATGTATGGACTAATAAATATGTGCTGAGGGACCCTGACCGGCAGCACTTGTCTTGTGGAAGGAACACAAGACCTAAGCCCACATGACCTCTAAAATGTCCTTTCTGGCCTAAAAAATGGATTCCAGCCTAGCCAACCGGCCATACTCTGCCAGGAAAGGAGAACTAAACCCACAGACATCCTAGTATCTGGGCAGCTGCAGGTTGAGGACATAGAAAGATTCAGACCAGGCTGAGGAAAGAAAGGCCTTCATTCTTGCACTCCTGAGCCTAGAGAACTAAGCCCACACCTGTCTTCTCAGTGACAGGACACGTCCCCTTAACATGATAAACCAAAAAAAGTTTTGACCTGTGGTTCATTCACTCCATGTGTGCATATGTGTTTATTCAAGCGGCATTTACTAAGAACTCACTAGTTCAGACATGCCTGGATGAATAATCTAGGACGACCAGCGAACTTACATATTTCTTTTCCTAACCCCTGCCCATGTCTGCATTCACTCCCGTTGGCCAGAACACCAAGACATGAATCAGATCCTGGCCTCAAAGAATGCAACCACAGTATCTTGACTGCTTCAGTATCAAGGAAGTTAAGGGAACTGGGTACTTGGTTGGGCACTACCAAAGTTTTGATACAGCACTGGAAGATTCCAAAAAGTGAACCACATCATTGTAAATGCCCGGGCTGAGCCATACCCTTTTGTCTATGATTCAGTTTCTTGACGCATAAGAGGAATCCCTCACCCTTGCCTCTGGGAAGGCAATAAGGAAATAGTGTGAAAGCTAAATGGGACAGCTCCAGGCTCTGGGCACTCGATGGTGATCACCGTCCGGGTCAATTTATGGTGACCATGCATTAGCCCTGAAAACTCGCTCGAGCTGTAAAGGGGACTAGGGGGCGGTGAGTTCTACTTACCTTGAGGGTAATAACTCGGCTGGGAGTCTTGATTTCAAAAGTGCCCTCCTCCTCAGCGTCCGCCTTACAGTCAAAGACCGCACTGGAGAGATCGATGCTGTCCAAGGGGTTAGCATCCTGTGCGGTGCGCGAATAATACAGGTGGCACTTCCTCTCATCGTAGAAGAACCAGCGGCATTTCCAGCCCTTGATGGGTCCTTTGCCGCCAAACTTACTTAAATACCCACAGAGTTTCTTAGGGACCGTGTCTACAGGTCGGGCGCAGCCCTCCAAGTCCCGGGGAGAGGCCACCTCGGGCTCCCTGGCCAGGCCCGGAGGCTGTGTGGACCCCGAGGAAGAAGGAGTGTGCTCGGGGGTGTCCTCCATCGTTGCCGGCCCGCTGCACAGGCCTGCAGCACCGGAATGCCGACGGTCCGGCGGGCACCGGGGAACAGACGACACCTGGCTGGGGCGGAGCCGGTCCGGTCCAGCCCCCAGAAGAAGGCGGACAGCACCCCAGCCCGCTGCCGAGAGAGCGCCGTAGACACTTGACTGCAAACCCAACTCCGGGAGACGGGCCCCGCCCCTATCACGCGAGGACCGCCCCAGGCCCCGCCCACCAAACAAACTTCCGGCTTTTCCTCCGCGCCTTCGGCCATGTTGCTCCGTTCGCCTGTGGTGCGTTCGGGCGCTTCAGTTTAACGACGGGGGTTTTCTCTGAGACGCTGTAACCATGGGACGGGATGCAGGAAGACATGCCAAACTACGTGGCCGTGGGGTTCGCGTGGAAGCGTTGGAGCATGGCGTCCTCTACAGCCGCCACCCTGCCGGTGCCGCGGGAGTCGCCGCCGGACGGCGCATCGCGCAGCCATTGGCTGAGTGCACGCGGGGCCGAGCGCTCCGCTTCCGGCACCGCGGAGTGCCGCTCTTGAACCTGGAAAACTTTGGAAGTTTTCCCAGTCACCTCCCGCTTTCGCTTAGGTCGTCCCCCACCTCCTCCACCACCCCTGCCTCGGCTTGCGGTTACCCAGCAGCTCCAGTCGCCTTAGCTCGGGCGTCTTGGCTGCAGTTGCGGGAACTCGGAGCACCTCTAGGACGTAGCTGAGCTTTAAATAAAAGGGCTTAGGATCCAATTAATTCCTTCAACTTCCTACCTCAGTTTACTAATGCGTCCCAAGGCGTATTTCGCCACTAGAGCGATACACCTTGTTCCGGTTCACCTCGCTTCTGGAGCTTCATCTTTCTTGCCTGTTAGGTTAGCCTCAGTTCCCTTGTGCGGTCCGATTACAGGCAAGGGGTTTTTAATGGAGCGGAAGTGTGGCAGTGGCGACCGCTCTGAGTATCTGTATATTTTTAAGATTCTCTAGAGTTGAGCGACTTTTAACTACTAAGGTTTTCTCATGTAAGGATGGGCAGCGCTCACACCTACCCTTCCCTCCATGACAAGCGTATTTATGGTGAAATTAAGGAGCCCTCCTAGATTTGCAGAGGCCACTGGGCGTTTGATTTTGTAGATGGGGACGTTACAATCAGCATTGTCTGCTAATACCAGGGGGATCTCTTTATTGGTAACAGATTATTTTCTCATCCCAAATCAACACTGGCCATCGTACTTAGTTTTCTGTTCATAATTTTACATTTTAAAGAAATCCTTCAGTACTTCTTGTTCCACACCTGTCTATCCGTAGAACTGCTTTTGATAATATGCAGGAAGCTCCAAATACAGAAGGTTTAAAGAGGTGAGTCTTCAATAAATGTTAGCTGCAACTAAAGGTCAATAAATGACTTCAAAGCAGTAAGCCACCAAGAGGGCAATAGTGTATTTAGCAGAGTCCACACCACTGAAAACTGGAAAATGCTAAAATTAATTTTTTTTTTGTAAAGATAGGATCTCATACAGCACAGGCTGGGTTCAAGCTTGCTATATAGCCAAATATGACTTTCAATTTTGGACAGTCCTGCCATTGGCAGCAGAGCCAGACACAAGGACTGTGAGTTCTCTTAAACCTTTGGGGACCTCAACCCACAGGAAACTGAATCCTCGACTTTATTGCAGAAAGGAGCTTGAGGATGAACCAGTAAGAAGCAGAATCAGGGTTTTTTTGAAAAGGTGCTCAGGAAAGCAAGGCAGACCCTGGAGTATGAGCATGGACTTCGTGAAGTCCTACTCAGGGTCTTAGCTCTAGCCATATGTACTATTTTGGTGACATCTCAAAGGATTGCTAAGGAATTTTGCTTTTGACCTCCTTTCCAACAGAGAGAGTTAGATTGGCTCCGGAGGGCCCTTGGCTGGAATTACAACCTGATAAGATAAAGCCAGGATCAATTAGAGTTACAAGGGACTTAGGACATCTCTTACCTCAGAGGCGGGTTCTAGTGAGATTCCTAAAAAAAAAAAAAAATAAATAAAAAAATAAAAAAAATTTGCAGGTTTACCGCTAGGAAGAGAGAAGAGTGAAGGGCTGCTTTGTCTTCCTGTATCTGAGTAATTTTCCCAGTCTTTTTCCCTTGCCACCCTCTTGGGCCCACTTCCTGATTGTTGAGATTATAGGAGTGCACCTCCGTGTCTGGCTGCAATGGGTTTTAATACTGCTTTTAGCCTTATAGAGTTTTTAACTCTTATAGAGTCAGTAGAAAGGAAATAAATAAATAACAAGAATTCTGTAATAAGGCTGGCTCTTATAGAGAACATCCAATCTCTTTATGTTCCAGGTCATAAAGAGACATTTTTTTTGCTTCCATAAAGAATCTGTGCAAATACTTTGACCACAATGACATAATGTGTGAGGATAATACAAACAAGTCAATCTTGGGCTGATTAGAGGCTCAGGGGTCAAGGTCCTTGCTGCTCAAGCCAGTGACCTACCTGAGTTCTGTCCCTGGGTCCCACGCGGCAGAAGGAGAGAACGGACTCCCAAACGTTGCCCTCTGACCTTTGTGGGAGTACACACACATACAATGTAATTTTTGAATTAAAAAAGTTTATCACAGTTTCCTTCAAGCTTTTGAAATAAAATCAAATTACCCGAGTAACTGTAAGAGAAGGACATAGTGCTGGCGGGTGCTCGGTGGATAAGTCGCTCACTGCAAAGTCTGACTGAGCTGAGTTCAGCCCCTGACTCCCACAGGTAAATGCAAAGAACTGACTCCTACAAGTCCTCTGACTGACACATCCATGGGCACACCCACATCCTCATCCCCTCCCACCAATCATCTTAAAAGGTAGAAGTGGCCGTTTGGATGGGAGAGGGGAGAAGGCAATAAAACACTGTTCTTACCGAGAAGCACCACTTTCAGGTAAGTCACTAGAGTTCATAGACTCCGCTATCAGAGTTTTCGCACAATGACAATCGTGAGCTTTGGGAAGCTGTTTAATTTCTCTGGATTGTAATTTTTTGATTTGCAAATTAGGTCTTTGAAAGTCAGAAAATCCTGGGGTTTTTGTTTTGTTTTGGAACAACACAGGTGAACTTGAACATTATTCTAAGTGAAGAAACCAGGCTCAGGGGGCACATATAAATTAAAACAGTTAACTCATGGAGACCAAGTTCAGAACAGCGGTTACCAGGGTTACAAAGGATGGATCTTAAGTGACCAATGAAGTCCAGAAATAAATAAATAAATAAATAAATAATAAAACAAACCTTTTCCTCACCTAGTTAACATTGCCCAATTAAAATTAAAACTCCTAACATGGAGTTTCCCCCTTATACTTTTAAAAACTGCCATTTTCCTGTGTGCAACATCTGTCTCATCTCTATCCAGGGCAGCCCTTTGTCCTCCAGGACAAATACCCCTTACCCCTCTCCCTCACCTAATTTTCCCCTCTCCTTTGTTCTCTTCTCCTTCTCCCTCATTCTCTGTCTCCAGTCTTTGTCTCTTATTTCCTGCCATTTTTCCCTCTGGGACAAATAAATCTCCTGTGCGCTGAGATTTGTGTCTTGAGGTGTGTTGAGCCAGTTTCAAGATTCCCTACACTGTTAATGTTTATGATATGCTAAGTTTAGATTTGTAAGAATTCTTCCGATGTTCATATTCCTATAAATAAACACACCAGGATGGGGGACTTGACTTTCTAGTTAGAATCTATTGGCTTCTGTCTTAGTTAGAGTTTTACTGCTGTGAACAGGCACCATGACCAAGACAACTCTTATAAAGGACATTTAATTGGTCTGGTTTACAGGTTCAGAGGTTCAATCCATCATCAAGTCCGAGCCGGGCAGCATCTAGGCAGGCATGGTGCAGGCAGAGCTGAGAGTTCTACATCATCCAAAGGCTGCTAGTGGAAAACTGACTTCCAGGCAGCTAGCATGAGAGTCTTAAATCCCACACTCACAGTGATACACCTATTCCAACAAGACCACACCTACTTCAACAGGGCTACACCCTCTAATAGTGTCACTCCCTGGACCGAGCATATACAAACCATACAGCTTCTTTGCTGCCCATCTTTACAGACATAAAAACTATCAGTCAGACAGTGAACCTAACTGTCTTCATGCCTGAGTCAGCCACTTGGAACACTCCGAGGACACCTGGAGACAGCTATGCACAAGGCTGCAGTCGATGGCACTGCATTGGGAGGTAGGGGTGGGAGGAAGAGGAGTTTAAGGCCAGCCATGCTCCATAGTAAGTTCAAGGGTAGCCTGTGCTATATATGAGTTGTTTTGTTTGTGCTTACTTCCTCCTGTCAAGAAGAAAAAGTGTGTGTGTGTGTGTGTGTGGGGGTGGTGGTGGAGAGATAACTTCATGGATAAAGCACTTGCCCTGAAAACATGGAGACTGTAGTTTGGATTACTAGGTCTCATTTAACAGTAAAGGCTGGGTAGGTGTGGTGTCTGCCTGTCATTCCAGCCCTTGGGATAGGGGACCCCGGTGACAGAGAGACACCTAGAATCGGCATGTTCTGAGTCCAGAAAGAGACTTGCTTTAATAAAGTGGAGAATGGTTGTAGAAGACAATGAATGGGATCAACTCCAGGCCCCTACAGGCATGTGTGTGTATGACACACACACCACACACACACACACACACACACACACACACACACACACACACACACAGGAGGAAACAAAGAAGGAAATAAAAAAGGAAGAAAAGAAGGATTGAAGAAAGGATTGTCACCGATCATCCTGGCTTTAGAAGGCACAGCCTTAGGGCTGTTTGAAATATGTCATACTAGGCTTTTGTGGTGACAGCTTGGACAAACCATTTGTATCTTAGCCAGAGGAGTAACACTTCTCCTGGGCTGTGATTCATCCACACACGTTTTGAACTATACAGGCAGTCAAGGGTTTAGGGAGGTAGCTCAGTTGTAAAGCATGTCTGGCAAGTGTGTGTGCACACCCCCAACCCACAAGGGCCTAGGTTCAATCTCCAGCGCCATGAAATAAAACCCACAAGCAATTGGGAACAGGGGGTCACATATCAAAACAGGCTAATTGGGAAGTTTTCTTAGAAAATGAATTTCTAAAAAAAAATTAGTTTTAAAATTATATGCATGTGTCTGTGTGTAAACTTGTGCTCTTGAGTTGTAGACGCACCCAGAAGTCAGAGGCACTAGACTCCTTGGAGCTGGGGTTGCAGGCAGTTGTGAGCTACCCATGTGGGTGCTGGGAACTGAACTTGGGGTCCCTGCACTTACCTGTTGAGCCAATCTCTTTAGCTACCCTTAAGAAAAGAAATCTAGGTGTGTGGACATGCCACAGTTGGTAGAGTGACTGCCTTGTATGCACAGGACTCTGGGTTCAAAGTCTTGTTTCTACCTCCAGAATTACATAAACTAGTCACAACAGGAGTACATCCATATAACCCCAGCAGCTGAGAGACAGGTCGGGGGAGGGAAGTTCAAGGCATCCTCAGTTATAAGGTGAATTTGAGGCTAGACGAGTACAGCAGATTCCATCTAAAAGAAAATCAGAATCTATATCTGTGTCTATATATGTCACCCAATACCCTGTGGCACAGGTGTAAGGACAGAGCCCAGGAGAGCTTCACTTTCATGGGAATGCTGGAAAAAAATAACTCGTGTTTCTCACTTTCTGGACTGCTGATGGTTGAATTATGTTCTCCCTTTAAATTCGTGAGAAGGCCTGCCCCATAGTGTGTCAGAACATGACTATAATTGAAGATGGGCTTTGAAGAGTTAAGTTACAGAAAACAATCTAATTTAATATGAAGGGCCTTATGAAATGGGATTAGGAGGCACATGCATACACACATGCACAAATGCACGCACGCATACACAAACAGACACACATAAACACACACACACACATACACACACACACACACACACAGAGCAGTTCATGTGAGGGTGCAGGAGAAGACAGCCAGGCAAAGGGAAAGTCTGAGTAGAAACCAGCCCTGTTGAAACCTCAGCCTGGAACTCACAGACTGCAGAACAGTGAGGGAATCGGTTTCAACCACAACACCCACAAACCCCTCCCTCTGACACACACCCAGCCAACAAAAAGTGTATCTCAAAAGCAGCTCAAAATGGCTTAGCACATCCAGGAACTTTCTTGGAAGCCATGATGAATAAGCATAAATGTGAGTCATATCACAAGGCTTAGTTTGGAGTATTCTGAATTAATTTTCGAATTGGAGAGGTTGAATAGACTCAGCGGCAGAAATGGAGATGACAGCAGGAGACACATCCAGTGTTGTGCAGCTGAGCCATCCATATGTGAGGACAGGAAAGACACTTCTAGGAGCATTTTGTCCGGTGGGAAAATGGAGTCCTCATTCTCACAGCTACCTGAGCCAGAAGAGGGACTGCCTTAGAACACAAGGTGGCGCCTCCGAAGACCCACACCAGGGTTCTGACTTAGAGAACCAGGCTGTTCGCACATCTTCAGGTTTTCCTGTCAGATCAGGAGGAGCAAAACCCCCAGATGGCATCTCACTGGTACAGCCATTTCTAAGTCAGGACCCTCAGCTGGGCCCCTTGATCCTGGAATCCTTGGTTTGCAGAACAGGGGGACAGAAGGAATAAATGAGAGAGAGAGAGAGAGAGAGAGAGAGAGAGAGAGAGAGAGAGAGAGAGAGAGACAGAAACAGAGAGACAAGAGAGAGGGAGAGACACACAGACAGAGAGAGGGAGAGACAGAGGGGGGAGGGGGACTAAAGCTCCAAACAGTCAAGCCCTGCTTGCAACCATCTGTACTATAAAATGGACACCAGGAGGACTGGCTGTATAAATCCCAGCTGCCCAGCTGGTGTGTTGGGGGCTAGGAAATTGGGCCTCCAGAATTTAGTTTGGCAGTGACATTTTTCCCCTCGGTCTTAGTTCCCAATTCCTAAAAGCAGGGATCTGGACTTCTGCAGCAGACAGCCTGTGGAATGTCTATTCTATGTCTGCGCCAGGGAAAAGAGAAAATGGGAGGAAAGAGGTATCTGCCGCGTGTTTAGGAACAACAGGGGGAGTCCCTATTTATCTAGAGGTATGGGTTGTCACTTATTCTAATGCATGCTTTTTTTTTTCTGCTTATTATGTCAAAAGTCATCAACACGAATCCCCAAGTTTCCTTCCACTGTTAACTGTAAATAGGAACTTGTCAGAAAGCGACACCTTGTGGTTATTATGGGTACTGCCCTCCTGCAAAGCTTTCCTAAAACTCTTTTATAAGTACCTAAAGGCATCCTCATGTAACCCTTTTATTCCTAAGTATGCCAAACAGACATGACACTAATTTAATTTCTTAAAAACCTTTAGTGTAATCCCACATCATTTATTTAGTGAAAGCCAGAGAAACTTTCTATCTAAACCACATGTTCCGGTTTAGAATTATGTGTATTTTAATAAATAATTTAAGTCTGGCTTAGAGGCAATGCCTTTAATCCCAGAACTCGAGAAGTAGAGTTAGGCAGAGTTCTGTGAATTCAAGGTCATCCAGTCTACTTAAGAGAGTTCCAGAACAACCAGGTGATGCCATCTTATTTTGATTTCATTTTGGGTTTGTTTAGACAGTTCTCAGCAGTATGATCCTCTTCCACAGAAGTCATGGATGCCTTGGCAACACTTGAAATTTCCATGGCCTTGGCCATGGTTCAGATGTATTGAGCAAAAATAATTAAGCTAAAATAACTAAAGAAAAGATATGAGTAAAAAAATGTAATGTTATGTCTGAAATTATTGCTGTACGTTTCACTACATAGAGAGATTTGCCTGAAAAGAACCAAGAAAAAAATCAGATCATTTGAAGTTATCTTTCTATGTCTTTTTTTCTTTTTCTATTAGGGAATAGGAGTAACTCAACATGACTGTGATTATATAGTATTATTGAAAATGTTAAAAACCTTTGGGAATACAACTTGCTTTCTAATATATCTACTTTTTAGTAATACCTTTTTAAATGATTTATTTTTATTTTATGTGCATTGGTGTTTTGCCTGCATGTATGAGGGTGTTGTATCCCATGGAGTTGGAGTTAACAGCTGTGAGCTGCCGTGTGGGCACTGGGAATGAACCCAGAGCCTCTGGTAGAGTAGCAAGAGCTGAGCCCCCTCTCCAGCCCCAGTGTCTTAGTCAGGGTTTCTATTCCTGCACACACAAAACATCATGACCAAGAAGCAAGTTGGGGAGGAAAGAGTTTATTCAGCTTACACTTCCACGCTGCTGTTCATCACCCAAAGAAGTCAGGACTGGAACTCAAGCAGGTCAGGAAGCAGGAGCTGATGCAGAGGCCATGGAGGGATGTTTCTTACTGGCTTGCTTCCCCTGGCTTGCTCAGCCTGCTCTCTTATAGAACCCAAGACCACCAGCCCAGGAATGGCCCCACCCACAAGGGGCCCACCCGCCCTTGATCACTAATTGAGAAAATGCCTTAGAGATGGAACTCACAGAGCTATTTCCTCAAGGGAGGCTCCTTTCTCTGTGATAACTCCAGTTTGGGTCAAGTTGACACACAAAACCAGTCAGTAACCCAGTAATACCATTTTTTGTTTTGAAAATTTTTATCATGTAGTGTGTGTGTGTGTGTGTGTGTGTGTGTGTGTGTGTGTGAGAGAGAGAGAGAGAGAGAGAGAGAGAGAGAGAGAGAGAGAGAGGCGGATGCATGAGATCAGAGAGGGCAACCAGGAGAAGTAATTTCTCTCCTTTCTACCATGTGGGTCTCAGGGACTGAGCTAGGTCACCGGGCTTGTCAGTAAATGCTCTTACCCTCTAAGCATCTCACTGGCCCCTCTTTCTAATTTTTTATCTCTTTCTTTCTCTTTCTCTCTTTTTCTCTTTCTCTCTTTCAATGGCTGTTGGAAATGGAGGACAGAGAATCATCATCATCTTTGCTGTGTGCTCGTGATGTGGTGGCATCCCGGAGGACAGGATGGGCTCCCTGCGCTATTGGCAGGACCGTGGAACAAATGGTAGCTCCATCAGCCCAACCTCGCTTCACTGAACATAATGGAAATTCTGCTCCATGTGTCAACCACAGCATCGAGAGAAGCTACGTGGTACTGCACACATGAACACACTTCCATTTTATATTCCCTGCTGAAATCTGAATGTGAAAGAGATTCTTCAAAAAAAAAACCACCTCAGTATTATTTTGTATTGCGCGCGCACACACACACACACACAGGTTTTTTTTTTTAAACATTTATTTATTTGGTGCACCTGTGTGCCTTGCATGTGTGTGTGTGTGTGTGTGTGTGTGTGTGTGTGTGTGTGTCTGTGTGTTTGCATGTATGTACACGCATGTGCCATGGCACACACATAATGGTCAGATGACAGCTTGCAAGAGCTAGGTTCTCTCCTACTGTGTAGGCCCTAGGGACTGAACTCACGTCAGTCATCAGGCTTAGCAGAAAGTGCCTTTACCCACAGAGCCATCTTGCTGGTCCTATAGTTTTTTGTTTTTTGTTTTGGGGCAGGGCTTCTTGTAGCCTAGACTAGCCTCAAATTTGCTGTATAACCAAGGATGACTTTGAACTTCTGATCCTCCTTGCTTCTGCCTCCCAAATGGTGACATTACAGGTGTGCACCAGCATGCCCAGTTTATCTTTTTAAGGTCTTTCCTCCTTCCTTCCTTTCTGTCTTTCTTTCTTTCTTTCTTTCTTTCTTTCTTTCTTTCTTTCTTTCTTTCTTTCTTTCTTTCCTTCTTTCCTTCTTTCTTCCTTTCCGGTATTGGGGATTGAGCCCAAGGCCTTACAGATGCCTGGAAAATGTTGTGTCACGGAACCAAAGTCCACAGCCCCTTATTTTGTATTTTAAAGAGAACATGGAATACTTTATTAATTCTCAGACTCCATTTCATTTCACAAAACAATGAAAACTCTAGACTTGAGTGCTCTATATGTTTTTGGTCTACTTGGCAAGAAATGCAGTAAGGCCATTTCCTGAGAGAGGATGGCAAACCTTTGTTTCTGAGGTAGAAGGAAACCTCAGATCTGCATTTGACCAGTGTTCAAACTCTCTTGTTTGTATCCCAGGGTGACAGACTAGAGAGCTTTGAACTGTCTTAGAAGTCAACAGATCTGACAAGGAACACGGTGCTCTGATGTGAAATAGCCCCTCCCCAACCGGGAGCCAGAGCTAAGTTGTAGCTTCATGACTCTCAGTCAGCTCACACCCCAAGAGTCACCTCTCGGGTTCTCCAGGCCTTCTGGGAGCCTGTCTCCAGGGCCACGTGCTGACAACCTTCTATGCTATTCACACATGGGGAAAAGCTACAAGGCAGCTATGATGATAGAGTGCAGGGAGAGGGCAGGCTGGCTTGCACACGGCTTCTTCACACTGTAGAGCGCAGGGAGAGGGCAGGCTGGCTTGCACACGGCTTCTTCACACTGTAGAGCGCAGGGAGAGGGCAGGCTGGCTTGCACACGGCTTCTTCACACTGTAGAGCGCAGGGAGAGGGCAGGCTGGCTTGCACACGGCTTCTTCACACTGTAGAGCGCAGGGAGAGGGCAGGCTGGCTTGCACACGGCTTCTTCACACTGTAGAGCGCAGGGAGAGGGCAGGCTGGCTTGCACACGGCTTCTTCACACTGTAGAGCGCAGGGAGAGGGCAGGCTGGCTTGCACACGGCTTCTTCACACTGTAGAGCGCAGGGAGAGGGCAGGCTGGCTTGCACACGGCTTCTTCACACTGTAGAGCGCAGGGAGAGGGCAGGCTGGCTTGCACACGGCTTCTTCACACTGTAGAGCGCAGGGAGAGGGCAGGCTGGCTTGCACACGGCTTCTTCACACTGTAGAGCGCAGGGAGAGGGCAGGCTGGCTTGCACACGGCTTCTTCACACTGTAGAGCGCAGGGAGAGGGCAGGCTGGCTTGCACACGGCTTCTTCACACTGTAGAGCGCAGGGAGAGGGCAGGCTGGCTTGCACACAGCTTCTCACAGTTGTTTTCAGGTGAAGACTGAGAGCCATAGATCAGCAAAAGTCACTGCTTACAAGGAGACAGCTGATCGCGTCTCTCAGTTCAGCAGGCTGCTGTGAGGAGACCAGCGCAAGCAGAGGGCTAAGGAAACGGCCGCTTGGATGTGGTTATTAACACACAGCTCGCATGGGCTAGAAAAGCCTCCACTTCCCATTCTATCCATGTGAAGAATTCAGCAGAGACACAGAGTGTAGAAGATAGGCAGAGTTTATTATGGAGTAAAGAGTGCTTCGAGGGACTGCAGAGCCGGCTCAGAGGTTAAGAGCGTGCTAGCTGCTCTTCCAGACGTCCTGACTTCAACTCCTAGCAAACACACGGTGGCTCATAACCACCTATAGTGAGATCTGGTGCCCTCTTGTGGCATGAAGGCATAGTGCAGGCAGAACACTATACATAACAAATCTTTTTTTTTAAAGTACTTTGAAGGGTCAGAGGCCAAGGAGACCTCTGCCTTTCTTGCTCTGCATTCTTGGCAGGTTGTAGGCAATTTTCTAAACCCTCTACAATAAGAGCCTTTCCTGAGAGACTTTGTCCTGTCCAGGGCAAACAAAGTGCAATGGCATGTCATTGTCCCTCACCCAGGGCTCCTGCAGGGCGAAGAATCAGGAAGCTGTAAGACTCCAGAGCCAGGGTTAGAGAGCCCCAAATACTCACCTTTTGGTTAACTCAAAATATCATCTCTTCTTCCAGGGCCAGAGACACAACCTAGGTCCCATTCTTCTGACCGGTAATTAAAGGCCTCAGTTTTACAGGTTGTCGACTGTGGGATAAGGCTCTGGCTCTCCTGTCTCCCATGCCAAGGTTCCTAACTGTCTGTTTAACGTCTAGGCCGGTGTCTCCCATGCCAAGGTTCCTAACTGTCTGTTTAACATCTAGGCCGGTGTCTCCCATGCCAAGGTTCCTAACTGTCTGTTTAACGTCTAGGCCGGTGTCTCCCATGCCAAGGTTCCTAACTGTCTGTTTAACATCTAGGCCGGTGTCTCCCATGCCAAGGTTCCTAACTGTCTGTTTAACATCTAGGCCGGTGTCTCCCATGCCAAGGTTCCTAACTGTCTGTTTAACGTCTAGGCCGGTGTCTCCCATGCCAAGGTTCCTAACTGTCTGTTTAACGTCTAGGCCGGCGGCGATCTGCAGTCTCTGCAGCAGGCTGTTTGGGCTTGCTCACTCCAACCTCTCACCTCCCGGAGCAAAGGCCCCCCAGTCTCCATGTGTGAACCCTTCTTCACAGGCTCTCCATTCCAGTGTGCGGACTGTTTACCAAGTCAAAAGCCAAAACAGTGTCTTCATGGAATTTGTAGTAGTTTGTCCGCCTTTGTCCCTTTGGAGAGATTTCAGATTGTTTTCCATTGCTGTACCGAAACACCAGAGACTGGACACTTTGTGAAGAGGATTATGTAGCTCGTGGCTTTGGAGGCTGAAGTCTGGGAGCTAGTGGCCCCGTCTGTTTGGTCTCTGGCTAGGGACAATCTTGTCCCAGTGTGTAGCAGAAAAGCAGGAGGAGAAATAGTTATGTATAAAAGGTGTGGAGCCTGTGGGATGGCCTTACATTACAGCTCACTGTGTGTGTGTGTGTCTGTATGTGTGTCTGTGTGTGTCTCTCTGTGTGTGTCTGTATGTATGTATCTGTGTGTATGCTTGTGTGTGTCTCTCTGTGTGTGTATGTGTGTGTGTGTGTGCAGGTGTGTCTGTATGTGTGTCTCTGTGTGTCTTTCTGTGTGTGTCTGTATGTATGTGTCTGTGTGTCTGTGTCTATGCTTGTGTGTGTGTCTCTGTGTGTGTTACACCCCTCAGCACATATGTCTGAGAATCTCCGCCATGTCAATTGCAGAGATTGAAATCAGATCATCAGCCTTTCCTTTCCTTCCTCCCTCCCCCTTCCTCCCTACCTCCCTCCCCTCTTCCTCCCTCCCTCCCTCTCTCCTTTCTTTCTTTCTTTCTTTCTTTCTTTCTTTCTTTCTTTCTTTCTTTCTTTCTTTCTTTCGCAAAACAAAGCAAAACAAAACATGGGTTCTGGGGACAGAAATCAGTTCCTCTCACTTGTACACTAAATCACCGAGTTCTTTTCTGACTGAGCCAGAGACCTTCGAGAACTACACCAACCCTTTGAACAAACCGTGGGAAGGACTGATGCAGTTCTCAAAGGTCGGCATCCGCAGTGACATCGCCATCATCTACTGGGTCCCTCCTTTCCACGTTTACCATCTGTCACATCACGTGTTGGAAACTGAGCTTCTGGTATGCTACCTTTAGAAGACACAACAAGCCAAGTCCGGCAGGGAGGCAATACCCTTCAGGTATGATGACATGCCACAGGAGGTAACTCTGTCCTGCTATGCTGTCACTGCTCCGAATGGCTTGCTGCTATCCAGTCCTTCTTCAGAAGCGTCTTTCATAAACCTCATGACAAACAGACCCTTTGAATTTTTCATTTTCCAGAACCAAGCAAGCTGGTATCTCGCCTGCCAGGTTCTACCCTTCTTTGGTTGGAGTAGCTGGGAATAGAGCCTAGGGCCTCAAGAATGCTAGTGCTGAACTCCTGAGCACTCCCCCCAGCCCCTGGTGTGGCTTCAGACAAAGTCATTTCAGAGACAGCCCTGGCTTTCCAACCAGCTTTGACCAGTTCCATCCCCACCTACATGCTGCACCCCATCAAGGATTGGGTGCTTTCAAAGAGGTGGCCACTGTGTCCCTGGCATCTGTTGTGACGGCTCAGAGTTCAGGTATTGACACTGGCCAGTGCACACTCACCCTCCCAGAGCCCCTCAAAATCAATATCTTCAAGACCCTGGATCTTCATGGGGCTATTTTGTGCCCCTTTTGTATCTGACAGACATGGTCCCAAGCTGCTGTCTGGCTTCCTTTCCCATGGTTAGCGGGCCTGGGCTAGAGGTTCTCAGTCTGGGGCTTGAATCCATACTTAGGGTATGCTGCAGGTCAATCTCAGGGGTCAGCAACCCCTTTGTAACACTAAGAAAAGGTAAGTTTTTATTTCAAGACAATCTAATGTAAATGAAAATAAGCACTATCGGCAGCTGGATCTTTTTTTTTTTTGGTTTTTCGAGACAGGGTTTCTCTGTATAGCCCTGGCTGTCCTGAAACTCACTCTATAGACCAGGATGGCCTCAAACTCAGAAATCCACCTGCCTCTGCCTCCCAAGTCTAGGATTAAAGGTGTGTGCCAACACTGCCCAGCGTGGATGCTTTTTTTTTTTTTGACATAAGTTAAAGAAGTTGCAAAGAGGGCTGGAGAGATGGCTCAGTGGTTAAGAGCACTGGCTGCTCTTCCAGAGGTCCTGAGTTCAATTCCCAGCAACCACATGGTAGCTCACAACCATCTTTAAATCTTTTTTAAAAAGTAAAAAACTATGTTCTTAAAAACAAAAAACAAGAAAGAAAGAAAGAAAGGAAGAAAGGAAGAAAGAAAGAAAGAAAGAAAGAAAGAAAGAAAGAAAGAAAGAAAGAAAGAAGTTGCAAAGAGAGGACACACTAGGTGAGTTCGTACAAGTATGTATCCACTTCATGTCCTGGTTGTGTGGCCCGGGACTCCACTCATCCATCCTCTGAGCTGAGAGCTTTTATCTTGTAGAGGGTAAAGGAGAGTTGTTAAGTGAGGCTCTTAGTCTTAGCCTCATGGGCTCCCTGGCAGCTACAATCTCAGCTGCTATTGTACCTTGCCCAGCCAGAACCACTGAGTGTGGGAATGGACGGCAGAGGTGGACTTCCTGTGGGGTTCTGTGTTGGAGAGACTCACTTCAGCTTGAGTAAAGAAAAGCAGTGTGTCAATGGGGCGTCACACAGGGCTGGGGAACTCAGAATTGTCCCTCGGTCAAGCTGGGCTCACGGGGTCCACGAGCTGCTATTGCTCTCCAGGAAACCTCCTCTAGCCCTCCACAGTAAGATGGTTAATGGTGTGTGTGTGTGTGTGTGTGTGTGTGTGTGTGTGTGTGTGTGTGTGTTAGACTGCATTTGTCATTTTGTTTGTGCTTCATCTGCACATCGGCCTGGCTTCCCCATGAGAAGGCTCTCAGCATGAGCTTGTATCTAGCTTGAACACGTGTAGGTAACTATAAAAATGATCTAAGCCAGGGCTAGGGAGAGCGGCTCGGCGAGCAGAGGGCTTGTTTAGCATGCATGGAGCCCGAGTCCCAGCACCCCATACACTTTGCCTGATAGGACATGCTTGAGATGTGGATGCAGAATGATCAGAAGTTCAAGGTCACCCTTGGCTACATCTTGAATTCAAGGTTATATGAGACCCCCATCTCTAAGAAACAGAAACAAACAGAAGCTTAAAGCCAGTCATATGCTTTAAAAGGTGTCCACGTGTAAGCTCACAGCTCTAGTTCCAGGGGACCCAGTGAGTTCTTTTGGCCCCCACAGGCACTGCACACACAAGATGCAGAGACATTACATGCCGACCAAACAACCATACATAGGAAAGCTGCCTGTATGGTGTTCAAGTCTGAGGACCCCGCTGCAGGTCCTCCCATCTGAGTTCTTGCAGAGGAAAATGCACAAAGTCTCTAATTTCCTGAATGTTCCACAGCTATCTGGTTATGCAGGTATGGGGAACAAGAGAGCCCTCGGGCGGCCACGACAGTGGACAGCAAAGGTAGCCAGGTGAGCGGCTCCTGAGCCCTAGCTGAGCCTTCAGCTGGCTGCTAGTGACCTGACTCCTGACTCTGAGTGTGGAGTTCAAAGCCAGGTCACCACAGTGTGCCTGGCATGGCTGGATAGTATTGTTATTGTTGGGCTTGGGCTCCTCGAGAGTCGTGGCTCGTTGTAATAGCTTTCTATCCGTGGGCTCGTGTGCTAGAGGGCAGTTCCCAGGGCAGCAGGCGGAGTGGGACCTCATCAGATCGGGATGATGGAAGGTGGTAAGGTTTGGGCATCACCCTTGGGAGGGATTCCTGCTGGTCTGGGGGAGTGGGTAAATGCTCACGGGAAGGAGTTGGCAGGAAAGGGAGGCCACCCGTGTACTTGGCTCCTTTCTACCTTTTCACTTCTCTACCATTTTGTGACTCAATCAGGAAAACCCTCATTAGAAGCAGACCAGGTAGGACAGTCTAATTTTAGACATGGCCCTCTGTGAAACAGACTCGGTAATATATACATGTATGGCCCAGAACTCACCGAGATGGACCTGCCTGTGCCTCCCGCATGCTGTGATTAAAGGTATGTATCCACATGCCCAGCTAGCACTGTGTCTTGGTCACGTGTTCCCCCATACCCGTTTGCACTCACACTAGGAACTCCCGGCCCATCCCTCGCCCCGTTCTATGGCCTCTCCTTGTTAATAACTCACTGAGTCTGGTGCGTGCTGCTGTTGGAACACGGGCTGACCTTGTTGGCTTGATCTCAAGCAGGGAGCCACAGCGTCCATGTCTGGAAGACACAATGGTGTGTGTGTGCACATGTGTGTGTGTGTGCACGCGTGTATGTGTGCACATGCACTTGTGGGGGGGCATTTATTGTTGAGCACTCAATAGACACTAAATCCCAGCACTTTGGCCAGTTATGTGTCTCCATATTAGTTGCTGAGCACTGCAGAGAGAAGCTTCTCTGGCCACGACTGAGGGAGCACTGATCCGTGGCTGTAAGCACAGATGTTTAGAAGGCAGTTAGACAACATGTCATCTAGCAGAATAACACTATTAGACTCCCCCTCCTTCTGCTGGGCCCGTGACCTCCCGTGCCATGAATTTCTACTCTTTTCTTTCCTTTTCTTGATTGTATCTGTGCATGTGTGTGTGGTGTGTCTGTAAGTGAGTGTGGATGCACACGCTTGTGCCTGTGGAGGCCAGAGGAGAACAGTGCACATCCTCTTTATCACTAATGTATTCCTCTTGGGACAGGGTCTTTCCATGAATGTAGAGCTAGGCTAAGCCCCAGCAATCCTCCTGTCTCCACTCCCCCCAAACTCCTTCGATAAGGTACCCACAGCTAGGCATTCTGTTTTAGTAATTCAAAGCAGACTAGTATGCTTAGATAGTAGTACTTATAGATTGGATATTAGTAGTGGCAACCATAGAGGAATTTTACTGGTTTGCTCTCAGGTTCACATTCAACTGCCCCTTTGATGCTGTCTAGTCCTCCCTGCCTAGGGTGGGGTCGCCCACAGTAAGCTGGGTCTTCTTACATCAGTTGGCAATAAAGAAAAACGCCTCCCCCGCCCCCCGCCCCAGGCATGACCAAGGTTAGGCATTGGTGATGCCTTCTGTGGTTGAGAGATTTGATGCTATTGGTTGCATTTCCCTCTTTTGTGAGCAGCGACATAGTGTTTCTAACACACTATCGCCTGCATAATCTCTGGACATCACAGATAGAAAGCTAGCTTTCAGGACCTGCAACTGTACAGTTCTTCATAAATGTCCCATGCTTAGCTTAATACACTGCCACCCTGTGGTGAACTTCTTACTAACTTAAATCACAGGCTTAACACTGTGATTTATACTGACAGATCCGCAACTAGTCTTGTGCTTAGATACGAAGATAACAGATTAGCCAGCAAAAGAGGCCAAGAAGAACCAGTGTTTGGGAGGGAACTGGCAACCCGGCCATAGCATGCAGCTGCTGGGCTGCCTCGGATTTGCTGTCAGACGGCCTTTAGATTCCTATCTGTGTGTGATGCTGAGGGTTCATATCTCAAAATCACCAACCAGCCCAGATTTCTACTTCCTTACTCTCTTGGCTGTGCCATTGAGTCATTTGTTCAACGTCTCTGGGTTTCTGATCTCAGGTCTATTATCAGGAGGACCTGCAGGGAGCAGAGAGGACCCCCCACCCCTAGGAGCCCATAATGTGGGTTGGCGGAGACAGTTGCGAGGATGTGGGTATAGGGAGGGCAGAGTCTTCAGCCCAGAGGAGGAGGAAGGGACAGTGTGCAGTCACCCCGGAGTCTCCTAAGCTTCAGACTTCAGGACTCCCCAGTTTGGGAAGAGTAGGCATGAAAAAACGATAGGATATTTTTCCCTTTTATTCATAAAAACAAATTTGCAACAATTTATTAAAAATCGATACCATGCAGTGGGGCAAGAGAAACTCCTCATTTACATTTGATTCTGCCAGTTCCGGTCTAATTGAAAGCAGTCGTGTGTGTGTGTGTGTGTGTGTGTGTGTGTGTGTGTGTGTGTGTGTGTGTGCACTAGCGTCACTGGAAGATGCCCTTGGGCGGAAGCCTCTAGGAAATGGACCGTGTGTTTGCTGCGTATAAAAGAACAGAACCAGTAGATAGCCAGAATCACTTCGTGGGGCTTGTTAATTGCAGAGAAATTAAAAAAAATGTGGGTGAACCTACAGGATCATTAGACAGAGATGTATCTTGTGGGTTAACCTAGAAGACGGAGCACAGTTCGGAGTCACAAGGGATTACAGACGCACGCTCACCTCCGACAATCCAATACTTTTGTTTTTTGATTTTTGTTTTTTTTTTCCTGCTATGCTGGAGTAATATTTCTACAGGTTGATTTTTGTCTGTATACATTATGTACAGTTAATTATCTCTTTCCCTTTGAAAAAAAATAATGTGGTCTTTTAAATGAAATTTGGTTTTGGTGAAGTCAAAAAAGCAAGGAAATACTGGTTAACACACACAGTGAGTGACGACACGGAGTTTTGGTGCCTAAACAGAGAAGGACATCAACTTGACCTGTGATGTGTTGACATTTTTTCCCCCCTTAAAAGCTACAGAACCTCCGTAATCTCTCTTTGAGGGAGGGGAAGGGAGAGCTATGTGACGTGAACTGGGGTGTTCTGAAATGTTGTCGATGGTGGTTCCCGTGGGCCCTTTGTCACAGCCTGGTGGTTGACAGCAGTGTGTTCCTGACTGAAGTGGTCTGGGAAGAGATTATTGCCTGCCTGTTGAAGCTGCCTTTAGGATTTCTTTAGGGAGTGAGCAAATCACTCATTTGTGCAGACGCCCCCTGGACGGTGCCATTCAGGCCTTTAGCAAAGGATGAACCTATCAAGGACTGTCAGAAGAGTCCTGAGCCTCCCTCTGACTGGGCTGTTCTGGTCCTAGGTAGATGGCCTTGCAGGAAGTTTCTCTGGGCCGCACTGCACCCCCAGCTTGAGGGAGGGCCAAAAGTCATGTCATGGTCATTGCTAATACCTCACAGGACAGAGCTGCTTCACAGTGGAAAGCTCAAGTGTCCATCCTCAGAGTGACCCTGTGAGGTAGGCAGGATGGGTGTTATTTCAACCCCAGTCTGTTACAGAGGGGAAACTGAGGCTCAGAGAGACACTGGCGATTTGCCCAAGGTCATGGAGAGAGTCTGAGGGGACTGAGGACTCAAATCCAGGTCTGATTCCCAGGCCGGTGCTCTTTGGGGTTCAATTATAAGGGAAGTATGTCGCGATGGATGAGAACCAGCCTGATGACAGACCACCTCAGTGACACCCTAGGCGGGCACTCATGGGTTGGGGCTGGAGGGGCACTGGAGGGCTACCTTCTGAAAGCCAGGGAGCCCTGGGCCAGCAGCTCTAGCTCAGGAACACAGAGGTGTTTTAGCAGGATGCCCCTGATTCACTTTGGTCAAAAACAAAGTCAGTGGCGGGGGTGGGGGTTGGGGGTGGGGTGGGGGAAGGGTGAGGGGGGATCCCAGCAGCCCTTGGGCCCCCATCGGAGAGGTTAAAGTGCACAATCGTTCCTTATCGTGTTTTCTGGGAGTAGACATTCCATGATTTAGCTCAGGTGGTTCCCCTTATTATTGGGAGCCCTAAATTTGAACACAAGGACATGGCCAACACGGTGGGTGCATGACAGACTATCGGTTGCATCCCGCAGAGCATGTCTGCAGCGCAGTGCCCTGAATCCCCACAGTTCCCAGAACGGGTGTTATTGTGTTAATGTGTGGCATTTATCAGAGAGTAACAAACATCTCTCTTCTGATGGATGTCCCCTGGGAGCATGCGCAGCTGCCTGCTCTGGTCCCCCAGCCCCAGGGCTGTGCCCGCCTGCCCTTCCTGCTGACTCCCTGTTCCAGGGAGGCTGAAGTGGGCTGGGCCAGCGGCTGGGGACCTGGTGGCCCTGCTCACCTTCTCCCCCAGAGTGGAGAAGGGCTGGTGTGTGGGGGCGGGCACCACCGACGTGTGTGCAGAGTGCAGAGGGCCATTTCTGCAGAGCCCTTGCTCCGGCCACTTGGCGAGGAGAGCTGGAGTCTGAGGCCTCTCTCCTTTGTCTAGAGTTTGATTTGTTGTTGCAAGTTTCAGACATCCCAACTCCTCTTTGTTTGCAGACGCCAAGGAGAAGTCACTGCCTTTTCTCTCCCTCGTGAGAGTAAGACCTTCACAGATAAGGCTCGAGGTCGGTGCCGAGTCCCTCTCTGCCTGAGCGCCATTCCAGCAGTCTGGAGAGGCAGCATGGTGCCCAGCTTCTTGCCGCCGCCCGTCAGTGTGCCAGCGGCAGGCGCCTTGGCCCAGCGTGGTGCTGTCCCGGGGAGGCCCCGGCCCCAGGCCTCCCACCCCTACAGGCCCGAGACCATGACTCGGAAGGAGGGTGGCACGTGTCTGTGGCGAGGGCTGGCGGTAGGGCTGACGCAGGGGCTGACGCAGCTGGCGTCCACGCCTCCAATGGATGGGAGGTAGGCGTGGTGGAGGATGGGGAGCTGGAGGGACAGCCGGCGCTGGATGCTGCAGGGGAGACAGGGAGAGTTAGTGAGGGCTGGCTGCTCTCCCGAAAGCGTCTTGCTCGTATTTTGACTTTAAAAAAAAATTCATTGGGTAGGAGTCTGTGTCCCCTTAAATCCAAGATCTATTGGTTCAATTGTTTAAACGCTTCTTCAGACACGAAGCAGGCATTCGACAGAGGCTCCCGGGTACCTACTATTGGAAATAGCCAGGAAGAGTAGCATCTTGCTACCTCCCTATCCCCCCACTGAGGCTCACTGAGTCAACTATCATGGCAAAATTAGGAGGACCCTACCTATACTTCAAAACAGACACCACTACTACACAGACACCACTCAAGTTACACAAGTCTCCCTGTGACGTGGCTTTCAGTCCCCGCCCCATCCCCCGCTCCGTTCCCGCCCCCCGGCGCCCTCCCCCCCCTTCCCTCCTCCCTGCCCTCCGCCAAGCTGTACCCAGCAGCCAATCCTTCCCAGCAGGCTCTTCCCTGGCCTTTCAGGTTCTGTGGTGATTAACCTTGCCATCCAACATTGGGAGGTCACAGAGTGGGGAAAAGGACACACCCTGATGTGACTGTGACCTTTAGGACCCTTAAGATCTCTCCAAGTGCACTGGGTGAATCGTCTGTCTTTTCTCCCCAAATCCTGCCCTCTGGTGGCTCATTTCCCTGACACCCGCTTTGGGGGCGTTCTTCCATATCTTTGCGTTTGTGTTTCCCATCCGGAATCCTCTTCCTCTGGAGCTCACGACCAAGTTTAAGTGTCATCCTCTTTGTGCTACTTTCTCTGGGAGTGAGCCCCTTCCTCCTCAGAGTCCCCTGAGCTCTTGGAAAGAAGCCAGAGGAAGCCGGGCCAGAGGAAGCCGCGCCCGGGACTGAGCTGCCTGCTACCGGTGGCGGAGGGATATTGAGGGAAAAGGTAGTTGTCCTCTGTCTCCTGGCCACATCCTTAAAGCCTCAATGCCCGTCAAGTCAGTGAGCCACTTTAATATTTAGTAGGGCTGTTTATAGGGAATGTGTCAAGGGGGTGGCTTCTTGCTCTCACTGTCATTTTTTTGCTGGATTTTGCATTGCAGTGTCTCTCAGGCTACATTCCAGTATCCAGGTTTTCAGGTACAAACCAAACCACATCAAACGGAGATTCTCACAAAGGAAAACAAAACAAAACAAAACAATCCCCCCCAAAAAACCCAGGAAACAGAGCAAAGCATTGCTACTCCACCCAAGGCAAAAGAAGGCACAACCCCTCTGGAACTTGTTTAGTGAAACACCAGCTGGGCGGAGCCAGGAGGCTGGGACCTTGCTTCTGTGGAGCCACGAGACTGTGGTGGAGGCACTCAATCCCAACAGGGTGTACCCCAGAGTCTACTCAGGGCCTGTTGGTTTCTGAGATGTTTGGGTGCTTATGCAGTGTACCCCTGCCCAGAAAGGACTTCCCAGATACATCAGCGTTCATAAAGAGAGTGCTGGGCATTTTGTAATGCTGAGAATCAGTCTGGTAGGTACCGGGGACATTCTAAATTCATAGGAAGAAGAATACTCCTGGCTCTCCTTGCTGAGAACAGAAGTAGTGGAGGGAGTGTGGACCAAGTCGCCTTCCTCCCCAATGGTTAAACTCTCTCACAGCTAAAGCTGCGTGTCTTCTGCCTATTGCCTTAGGGATTTCCAGAACTCCTCAGACAGCACATTGGAGAGGAAGCAAGCTCTTTTTTTTCCCTCTCTTCATTTTGGCCACATTACAAAAAAGTCCATTTTCTGTTACCTAATTTATATTTCCTAATTTCTTTTGGGATATAGGGACACTAAGCTGGCCAGGGTTGACATTTGCTGAGTGGATAACATTGTATGGACTGTGTGTCTTTGCCGGTTCCTGTTTGCTTGTCACATCCTTGTGTATCTACCCGCTGCTTCCAATAAGCTGAAATGAGCTAAAGTCGCTGTTGGGGACAGAGATGAGATGTACAGGTCTTTGATTTCTTCTATGACCCATCTTACTTAAATCAACAGCCCCTTCCACATCTCATTTCTCTCTAAGCACCTAATATGAGCACACTATGCCTTGCCTTTTTAATTAAGTAGTTAGCCTGCAAAATAGAACAGAGACTCTACAAGGTATGGGCAGGGTGGAAGGAAGGTATCTCAGTTTTGGACACTGAGTGTCCCCAGCATCCGTCTGACACTAATAGATTTCAATCATCACTAAGCATATGAGTTTCACAAGGACACAGTTTGCACTCAACAAAAGCAGTGTGTTCTGGTGGAGAACAGTTTATGGTGGATTTAATGTTGGACAGTACCGAGTTCAAATCCTACTTCCTGCATCCAAGTACAGGGCGGGCTTGTTTGACTCCTCGCCTCCTTTTGGATATTAGTTCCCTCGCCTGTCAAAGGAGCATCGTGAATATGGCTGCATCCCTGGGTCGCACAGAGCTCGGATGAGACAGTAGCTGTGAAAGTGCTGTGCACGTTGGAGGCAGCTGTGCAGGGGCAGGATGCGCGTGAGCGCGGTTCTTCTGGGGAAGGTACTTACTGCTCTGGGGAGTTGATGTCTTCTATGGGGTCTTTGCATGTTCTCGAGGGCTCTGTTGTGTTCCACTGGAGCTGGGGGTTTTGATCGAGGTGATTTTTTAGAATGGCCTTTCCTCCATCTGTTGAAGACAACATCACAACTTTTGTTAGGTTGGCTTTCTTTTAAAAAAAAAAGCCAATCATGAGACCTTGAGGATGCTGTCCATGGAGTAACAGAGACCACGATCCTGCTTCATTCTCCGGGTCAGAGTCTGCTCCTCAGCCCCTCGGGACCCATGAGCTGAGGAGCTGCCACCCATGGATGATAGCCACGGGCTGGGAAGTGTGCGGCTGGCCTCTCTTCTTTCCATTCAAGAGAAAAAAAAAGGCAGGTAGGAATCAAGTGGGCCATGCACTTAGCCTGAGGAAGTCTAACTCTAAAGTCCTCTTTGGGCATGGGTGTCCAGAGAGAGAGGGGAAAGTCCTCTGTGGTATGTTTTGGATAAAATTCACAAAAAATAAGTTGACTAGGAGTAGACTACTGGTGGGGGGTAGCAATTGTTGCATTTTTACTGAGGAGCCTGGTCAGCGTTTATCAACCAGTGTCAAAGGTCGTGCTCCTCACCCAACAACACTGAGGACTGCACTCAGCGTCGTGTGTATGCTACATAAGCACTCCAGCACTGAGCGATAGCCCTAGTTAAAAAAAAAGATTATTTATGTTGTTTTATGTTTGTATCTGTGTGTTTGTCATGTGCGTGTTGGTGCCCAGGGAGACCAGGGGTGGGCAGCAAGTTCCTGGGAGCTGGAGTGACAGGAGGCTGTGACTCTCCAGCGGGGCTGGGACTCAAACTCAGGTCCTCTGCAAGAGTAATAAAATGTTCTCAGCAGCTGAGCCAATTCTCCAGCTCCTGCACGCAGGCCAGTTCATTTTTATTTTGTTATTCTAATAGTGTTGCATGTCTGACTTTCAGCTTGTAATTCCTCCGCTTCTAAAGAGATGGGACAGATGTATAACTCTGGCCAGAATTTCTGCTTCCGGGAAGTATCCTAAGGAGGAAATGAGGCGTGTGTGAGGGCAAGTGCGGGATGTTCAGCTGGGCCTCCTGTGATACTGAGATGCTGGTGCTCACCTGAGTCTGCCCAACAATAATGAACAAGTTACCGAAGCTCTGTGGACCCCACTCAAGAGAATGCACGGCCACATACCATAGTCAAATAAATCCCCCCTCGGGCTTCCAAAACATCTGGAGACATATGTGGGGTCTGTATCCCACCCAAGAGACTGCGGGTTGTCTCAGCAGGGCTGCCCATTGGTTCTTGTGTTTGGTTTTTGCTGCCCCGAGGGATGGTATAGGTATGTGACTTTGCATCCATTAAGGTGATCACCATTATTCGTGGCTTCTGGGTTTGCAAACTCATTTACTTTCTCAGATGGACTTGCCACACCCAGCCATCAACACTCTAGATGCACTTGGTTATTTGTGGATGCACACGGTGTGTGAGGATGCTGGAGTTGCCTGGCATGCATGCTCCGGCCTGAGGCGCGCCTCTCTTAGTGCAGCCTCCACACTGTTCTAGCCTTGACGTTGCAGTTGCGTTAGTGACGCGTGGCACATTTTTGCTTTTTTCTATGGTCAACTTTGCTGTTGTTTAAAATGGTCCCCAAGCGTAGTACTGACTGTTCCTAAGACACAGGTGGCAGGTAACTTTCCGTCAGGCACAAGCTAGAGTGTTGCCGGCCATGCGCATGGACCTGCTGAAAACGTACAGTGTGTGTTAGGAAGGTGACGTGTGTAGAACAGACATACACAGCAAGATAGGGATTGGCTGACTACAGCACCCACCTAGGAGGAGCTCACAGGAGTCTCGATTTGCCTTTCCCCTGGAGCACCAGGGTTTGCCAGTATTCACGGTGACCTTACAGGACATACCTACACCAATGTCCGACTAGCAAGAGTCAACTGTATAGGCCCAGTGTTGGGGTTTGAACATGTCCTTTTAAGTTCATGGTTTTATTTTAATTAATTAATTTTTTTGAGATGGGGTATTATTATGTTGCCCAGGCTGGTCTTGAGTTGCTGGGCTCAGATGGTCCCCCTGCCTCAGGCTTCTGGGTGGCTAGAGCTACAGGCACACACCTCCGCACGCAGAAACTCCATACGCGGAAACGTAATGGGTGTATCAAGAGGCGACGACTTCAGAAGATGGTCACGTTTCGAGGGTGGACTCCTTAGGGAAGGGTTTAGTGTCCTTCTAAAGGGGCTCGAGGGACAGGGTTTGAGCCTTTTCTGTCCCTTCCACCTGTGAGGAGACTGTTCTTCCAGAGAACAAAGTGGTCCAGGGACCATCTCAGAAACAGAGGCAAGGACCTCTCTAGACACTGAGCTCACCAACTCCCTCATTCTGGACTCCCGCCTGCAGAGCTATGAGAAAATACATTTATGTTATGGCTTTTTTCTTCCCCTCCCTCCTTCCCTCCCTCCCTTCTTTCTTCCTTCCTTCCTTCTCCACCTTCTCCATCTTCTCTGGGTGTTGTGTTGTATGTGTGTGTTGTATTGTATGTGTGTTGTGTTGTATGTGTGTGTGTTGTGTTTGTGTGTGTGTTGTGATGTATGTGTGTGTTGTGTTTGTGTGTGTGTTGTTGTATGTGTGTTGTGTTGTATGTGTGTGTATTGTGTTTGTATGTGTGTGTTGTGTTTGTATGTGTGTGTTGTGTCATATGTGTGTGTTGTGTTTGTGTATTGTGTTGTATGTGTGTATGCTCTCACATCATGGGTGTCATTCCTGGGGCACCCTGTCATACACCTTGGCTGTCATTCCTCAGGTGCTGTGTACCTTCTACTTTTTGTTTGTATTCTTTGGGACTGGGTCTTTCATTGGCACAGAGCTATATCTCTGCCTCCCCTGTGCTGGGATGATGTGTGTCCTGACACTTGGTTTTCATGTGGCTTCTGGAGATTAAACTCAGTCCCTTCAAGCACTTTACCAACTGCACCATCTCCCACTCCTTATTTCTGTGGCACTTGATTGCCAAGATTGTGTTATTTGGTTATAACAGCACAAAATCTATTATACATAGACTGAATGCCAACAGCAGAAAGTGGTTCAGAGCAATGTCTACTTCAAGCAGCTATATTTGATAAGATCTTCTTTCTTCCTTTTTTCTTTTAAAATTAGGTGTATTTATTTTACTTTGTGTATGAGTGTTTTGCCTGCATGTATATCTGTGTATCACATGTGTGCTTGGTGCCCATGAAGATCACAAGAGGGCACTGGATCCTCTGAAACTGGAGTTGCGGATGGCTTTGAACCATCATACGGGAGCTGGGAAATCGAATCTAAATCCTCTGTAAGAGCAACAAGCCGTCTTAACCACTGAGCCAGCTCTCCAGCCTCTCACTGTTTGCTTAACAATATATAGTTTTAGGCAGAGGCAGGCAGGTCTCTGTGAGTTTGAGGCCAGCCTGGTCTATAGAGTTCCAGGGCAGCCAAAGATACACAGAGAAACAATGTCTTGGAAAAAAAAATCAAAATCAAAACGAAAACCAACCCACAAACTAAAAACAAACAAACAAACAAAACCCTACCAAACCCCCTCAAACCAAACCCAACCCAACCAACCAAAAAACAACCCTCAAAAAATCAATATATGGTTTTAAAAATCAGCATTTTACTGCATAACTCAGGCTATCTTCAAACTGATTATGACCTCCCCGTCTGGGACTTCTTACAAGCTTACCACTTGGTTTCATCTAGTCCTTCTTCATTTTCACTTTTTATATTTAAATCTGTGTCCATCTAGATATTAGCGTTCATGTTACAAAGTACAGTATAAAATGAAGCTCTACCTCTGATCTTCCCACGTGGCTTCTTAGCCCAGGGAAGCTAACTGAAAAAAAAATCTCCCTGCACTGATCTGAAGTGCTTCCCTTTGTAAAGCTGTAGATGCTGGAATTACCAGGATAGTCAGGGTCTCACTGTGCAGCTCTGGCCGGCAAGGAGTTCATTATGTAGATTAGCTTGGACTCTGACTCCCAGAGATCTGCCTGCCTCTGCCTCCTGAGAACTGGGATTAAAGGCGTGCGCCACTGTGCCTGGCTTAAGAGTAATTTTTATCCTTTAAAATCTTTGTAACTATTTCAATTTAAAGATTTCTTTACAAAAAACATTTTATGTAACACACACACACACACACACACACACACACACACACACACACACACACTATGTGTATGTCTCTCTGTGTGCAACTTCTGAAGACTGCGCATACCTACAGTCCCAGCACTTGCAGGTGGAGACAGGAAGAGCAAGCACTCATCCTTGTCATCCTTGACTGGATGTAGAAAGTTCTAGGCCAGCCAGGCAGTGGTGGTGCACTCCTTTAATTCTATCACTTATGAGGCCGGACACAGGCAGATCTCTGAGTTCAACAGCAGCCTAGGTCTACAGAGTGAGTTTAAGAATAAAAGACACAACATCTTTTCATTTTCATTGATTTAAAAATAGATTTCTGTACACACTGGAGGTTGGACCCGGAGTCTGGAGTTTGACAGGCAGGTCCTCTTCAGTGAGCCGCAGCCGTAGACCCTCAAACAACTTCAGAGCAAATGATGCATGTACACTGACAAACACCAAACAGCAGGGGAGTGATTGTGTCCAGTGAAAAGCCAGGAAACGCTTGCATCCTGTGCCTTGCAGTACCGAGCCTTTCCATCAGTACACGGTCGATAGCCCACGTGTTTTCTCTAGTTCCTTAAAAACTGCACTTACACAAATGCTTACATATGGATGCATGTGCCCCCCCATGAATGTGTGTGTGTGTGTGTGTGTGTGTGTGTGCGCGCGCGCGCGCGCACGTGAGTGTATCATAATGCTGGCTTCTTGCTTCTTTAACTAACAGCTTTTTAAAAAATTTAAAATACTTATTAGTGTGTGTGTGTTTGTGTTTATGAGCTCCATAGGTATGCAGATACCCAAAGGAGGCCAGAAGAGGGCATCAGATCCCCTGGAACTGGACCTATAGGTGGTTATGAGTGCTCAATATGTATGCTGTGAACTGAACTCAGGTCCTCTCAAGAGCATTAGTGCTCTCAGCCATTGAGTCACCTCTCCAGCCCTTTAACATGATAGGCAGACACTCTGTCACTCAGCTACCCCACTATCCCTTCTCTCTCCTTTAAGTGGCTGTACAATGTACTCTGTTTGACCATTTTATAACTGATGAAGTCACTTTAACTGATGGACATGTAAGTTAGCGGCAGTCTTTCTCACTTACCAATAACGTTACAATGAGCACTTAGGTGCCCACATGGATGCATTTCTTGCTGGGAAGCTGCCACCTTAAGAAGTTTAACGCTTCGTATTTGGAGAGGGCTGGCCTAACTTACAACATCACAGGCAAATGTCCTCTTCTGTATGTCCCACCCACACTGGCTTTTGCTAAGAGGTAGATAGAGTGGCCCATGTCACAGCGACCTGTTCTCATGTGGTTGGTATGAGGGGCAGCATCGTAGCACACCCTCCTGCCATTCTCCTCCCATACACGCCCGAGACGCTTCTTAAAGTGTGAAGTAAATATAAATCATCCTCTGTGGCCCAAAGAGGGAAATGAAGTGTGTCCCTGTCAGAACACTGGGGCATCAGTTGTGCTGTGTACAAGCGGACATGGTGTCTGAGGGTGGAAAGTTGAAGCCCAGAGCTGGGATGAGAGAAGAAGACTCTGAACAGAGGTGTAGGCAAGAGATGAGGGTCCAGGGGCTTCAGCTCTGTCTGTCTGTGTTCCCGGTTTCAGACCAGCCCCATGCAGAGTGACAGGTCCCATCTCTGGGCCCTGCCTCTTCTCACCTGTGCTCTCTGTGAAGTTGCCCAAGCTGAGGATGTCGTTGAGCTCTTGGTAGTGATTCTGCTTGATGTATGTGGTCTTCTCTGGTGTGTCTTGTAGCTGCATGGTGACTTCTTCCAAGTCTTTGTCCAGCTGAAAGACAAGACTCCATCTGAGACCAAGTCCCCAATCCCAGCCTCTGAGGTTCAACCTCTGCATCTCCCCTTTTGGTGTTTCCAGACAGGGTTTCTCCGTGTAGCCCTGGAACTCACTCTGTAGATGAGGCTGGCCTCAAACTCAGAGATCCGCCTGCCTTTGCCTTCAGAGTACTGGGATTAAAGGGGTGAGCCACCACTGCCCGTCATGGCCTCTGCATCTAGAGCAGGACTCTGTTGCACTCATTCAAGCAGAGCTGAGATGAGACAGACCAGGAGCTGGCAGTCACATGACTTGTCTGGGCTTGAGCCTTGAGTAGGTCCAAGCAAGACCAGGAGGCAGGACTAGGAGCAGGGAGGCCAAGGGGAGACAAGCTGTGCTTCCTACTTCCTGGCTCTATACTGGGCTTGTAAGTCTCAGCCTCTATTTGCGGCACAGTACCTGCCTTATAGGGTGTGTGGAGACTCAGTAAGATGATGCATGGGGTGTTTATCCCGGGGCCTGACATAATAAGGAGGGAACCAGCTGCTAAAGGACTATCAGAACCATCATCATAGCTACCCAGCAGACCCAGCCAGGAGGCTCACAGGCAGCTCTGAGCCCTACACTATCATACAGGCTCCAGCCAGCTGGGGCACCTGGGGAGCTGAGCATGATGGGATTCAGGCATGCCCAGGTTACAGAAGAATCGGGGCAAAGCCAGGGAGGTATGGGTGGGTTGTGGACGTGGTAGTTGGGATGGCTAGTGGGTGTCCGACTATAGAACATGAAGGGAGTTTTATTAACTGTGAGTTACTCTTCAGAGGTCAGGGCAAAGTTGCTGCCTAATAAGTTTCTACATGGATTAAAAAAAAAAACACTACTCTTATTTGTGCTACATAGTGGCAGGGCTGAGAGCTAAGGATGGGTCCAATGGGTCATAGATTGAGGCTCAATTCTAGAGCAAGCAAAGCTACACAGGGCTCTCAGCAGGGGGCGATCACACTGCTGGAGGGAAGTGGAAAGGCTTAGTCCCGTGCTGTATTGTTGCTTGTTATAGATGTCTGATGAACTAGCCATAGGCTCAGAGCGGCAAAAGCTGATGCTTTCTTTGTCCCCAAAGTTGTGCAGGGTGCCCCATCTTAAAGCGTTTTAGGTGCATGGAACGAGTGTGTCTGCTCTCTCTGTGGCAAGGGCTCTATGACCCCCACAGAGTTTTCTGGATCTAGCAAATGAAACCACAGAAGTCCAGTGGAATTTAAACCTCAGAGAGCAAAAGCCATCTTTGCAGTTTAGGTACAGCCTGCACCCGGTAAACAGTGTTTTGAAGGAATCTCTAACAGGCTCAAGCCTTGCCAGCAAGGTGCTGTTAGGTCTTGTCCTCTCCCCACCCTTCCTTGTTAAACTGTTAGATCACATTCCTAAAGCTAGCCATCAATGTCTCTTCCCTTATTTGGGTACTTCCTTTGCCTGACTAAAACACTAAGGTCCAACTACCAAAACACCAAAGTCCAGCCATCAAAATTCATTTCTTGGACTCTACTGACGAAAATGTCCAATCAGAATTTACCAACGCATCCTAGAACAGACTTGCCCTTTTCTTGAAAATCACTTCTGCAGAGACACCTGCTGCTGTCCCTCCAGGTTGTCCCTCTAGGGTCATCATCTCCTTTGTGCTGACTCCAAGGCCCCTTCGTACACATACTGAAAACATTGTGGGGAATTTGTTTGAAATTCAGAATTAACTGGCCATCCCATACTCAATCTAGCAATCAGCTTCTGCCCTGTTAGAGTCTGGCAAGAGGCTACGTTTCCCAGACTTCTCTGTGCTCTGAAGCTCATGAAAATGTTGGCAGTACAGGGAGACAGAATCAAACTGTATGCATGTGTGTGTGTGTGTGTGTGAGAGAGAGAGAGAGAGAGAGAGAGAGAGAGAGAGTCCGTATGTATGAGCATGTGTGTGCATGTGTGTGTGTGTGTGTGTGTGTGTGAGAGAGAGAGAGAGAGAGAGAGTCCGTATGTATGAGCGTGTGTGTGTGTGTGTGTGTGTGAGAGAGAGAGAGTGAGAGAGAGAGAGAGAGTCCGTATGTATGAGCATGTGTGTGCATGTGTGTGTGTGTGTGTGAGAGAGAGAGAGAGAGAGAGAGAGTCCGTATGTATGAGCATGTGTGTGCATGTGTGTGTGTGTGTGTGAGAGAGAGAGAGAGAGAGAGAGAGAGAGAGAGAGTCCGTATGTATGAGCATGTGTGTGCATGTGTGTGTGTGTGTGTGTGTGTGTGAGAGAGAGAGAGAGAGAGAGAGAGTCCGTATGTATGAGCATGTGTGTGCATGTGTGTGTGAGTGTATGTGAGCATACTTGTGTGTATGTTTGTGTATGTGGCACTTGCTTAAGGGGTGATCTCTCCTGTGGGCTTTCTGTGTCTCTTCTTCCTGAGACTGAGGCCATGTCTTCATCCTCCTGAGCCTGGGGAATAGCAGGAAGCAGAAGCGAAGCCCCACCCCACAAATGACCCTGCCTAGCTGTGACCCCAGTCCTCAGGGCTACTAGGTAAGAGAGAAGTAAACACTCTTTCTTTTTTCAGACAGAGCCTTGCTATGGAGCCCAGGCTGGCTCTCCAACTCATGGCCGTCCTTTTTCAGTTCCTCTTTTGGGGCTACTTGCTTTTGAAACCTCTTGGTTGCTGTTGCTTGGCCAGCACCCTAACTTGACCCAGCTTAGGTGTAGGTCCAGTCAGAACCCTAGGAAGTGAGAGTGAGAGGGAATTGGGGATCCCTCTCCTTTGAGGGTGTGGCTTAGACATAAAGCATCCTGGCTACGCCATCTTTGGAGTATTCAAGAAGCAATCCAGAACTGGGAGACAGGTTTGCCGTAGCACAGCCATGTCTGGGGAAGCCTATCTTACCATACTGAGCATTGGGGAGTTATGGGGGGGGGTCCCCCTTACAGACACTCCCAAGTTTCCTCTTTCTGAACACATCGGAGATTGGGGACTGTTGGACTCTAGGAGTCTAGGCCAACTGGCACTAAATTTGGGCCGGATGTGCCAAGCTCCCTGTTGCCATCACCCGGGGTGTTATAGAGGACAGGGATAGGCAGGAAGAGGGACCGGAGGATGGGTGGTCTCCAGATGTGGACATACCTCTGTGATCTTCATTCGTAGGCGGTGGTTTTCTGACTGCAGTCCCTCCAGGCGTGACGTGCTGGCCTGGTTCACGCTGGTGACTGAAGTGGAGGTCTTCGAATCTTCTTTCTTCTGGTTTTGTGTGAACTGAAACCGCCTGTTCTGAGTGGCTGCGTCAGGGTTTGTCCTCAGAGTGATGAGCTGAAGGAACAGGCGGCTTGCAGTGAGACTCCTGCCACGCTCTTTTCTCTCCCCAACCATGTTTCCCCACCAAGTCCTACATGGGAACTGACAGCCACTCCCCCCACCCCCCAAAGGAGGCAGGCTGGGGCTCAGGAGCCCCAGGCCATGTTGTGCATGACAGTGGGCAGGCAGCTTCCCAGTCACTGAGCCTCAGAGTCCTTTTGGGATAAGAGAGTCAGCCTTCTGACTCTGGCTCAGTCACACCCTCCCAAGGGGGCAGAGGCAGTCCAGGGCCTTGGGCAGGATCCCGCTGTGGAGAGTTTCTATGACCCAGAGATAGAGGACAGGGAAGACGGCTCACTCCATGGTGAGTTTAGAGACTCACCATGACCTGTTTGTCCTGGCAAAGGCACTTAGCAGCTTAATACCCCTCATGTCTGTCTTAGTACAGGTTCTGTGGGGCAGGGTCTGGACATGAATGGGCAATTAAATTGATTTTTTATTTTACTTTTAATGATGAGTCTGTGTGTGCATATATATGGAGTGGTTATGTGTGTGAATGTGATGTGGATGTGGAGGCCAGCAGAGGGAGTTGGATCCTTGGGAGCTGCAGTTAGGTGTGGTTGTGAGACACCTGACTGGGTGCTGGGAACTGAGCCTCGACCCTCTCTCTGCAACAGCAATTTGGACTGTTAACTACTACTGTAGCACCTTGCCAGCCCCATGGTGAGAAAAATCTGAGTCAAAACTGTTGCCCTGTGACTTTAATCTTATCCACACATTCTGGAATCTTCTCTAGCCCATGGTGGGCTCCAGGCTTAGCCCTGGAGCCGACCAGGAGCAGAGTTACGGTAGCCTCTATCAGGACTCCTTAGCCTTGGGTGCAGGTGTGAAGAAGAGCTTCATTGTCATCTGGCCAGAAGGGATTAAGGATGGAGTGGCCACCAGGACCTGCTGTGGGTGTGGGTGGAATGGTGGATAGGGTTAGGGTGGAGAGTCGGGGTAGAGGGGCAATGGTCTGGAAGGGATAGTGGAGAAGGAAGACTCAGCACGGGCAAAGGAACTTAGGGGAGGGCTATTATTATCATCATCATTATTACTATTATTATTATGTTTATTATTGTGTGGGCACATAGCAAGGCATAGCCTCTATCAGGACTCCTTAGCCTTGGGTGCAGGTGTGACCCTCGCATGTCAGAGAGCAGCTCTGTGGGGCTGGTTCTTTCTTTCCACCTCTCAGTGGTTTCAGGGCTTCAGCTCAGGCTGCTAGCTCTTTGTGACAAGGGCTTTAGCCTCTGACTCATCTTGCCAGCTTTTCTTTTCTTTTTCTAAAATATTCAATTTTTGAAAGATTTATATATATATCTGAGGTCAGGTTGCACAGGTCCCTGAGAGGTTAAGGCCTCTTTACTCATGGCTGCAAAGAATAATGCTTGCCAAATATCTCTTCAAGCTGGTCCTCTAAATTGGTGTGACAGCTGTATCCGACGGGACACGTGGCTGCGGAGAGCTCCGAATGTCACCCAACATACAGCCATAAGCTTACTGGAAACTGTGGCTCTTTAGTTTAGTGATTCTTAAAAACCCAGTTGAGTTAAAAATTGGTTCTTGAGCATGAGCTTTGCAGAGGGCAACGTCGTGTCACAACGTCAAAAGGGTGGGTGTGCTTACACTGTAAGATGTGGGTGGATATGTGGGTGGATACTAAGAGGGGTTGTTCCATTTGACCCAGGAACGCCACATCTAAGGCTGTCTACAGCAGATAATTGGAAACAAAAGAACATGTTATGCAGAAAAAAATGTTCCTTAAAAAAAAATCTATAATAATTGGAGCATCCATAATAGGGGATCAAGAGGCCATGAAGGCAACAGACCCACCTTCAGTGACGCAGGCGGGTGTGGGAATGGATGAAAGGGTGCAGAGCCAAGGGAGAGATGCAAAGGAAAATAATGAATGTGCTGTAGTAAGGCCTGGAGGGATGGCTCAGTGGTTAGGAGCACTCACTGCTCCTGCAGAGGACCCAGGTTTGATTATCACCGACATGGTTCACAACCATCTGTTATTCCAGACCTCTGAGGGCATCAGGCATGCACACAGTGCACATATATACATAATACATACATACGTGCATACTACACACTACATACATGCATGCAAAATAGTTATACACATAAAGTAATAAATTAATAAAATCCCCAAATAAAAAAGCAAAAGCAAACCAAAAATGAAGACCAAGGTCTGGCAAGATGGCTTAGCAAGGAAAAGTGACTGCCACTAAGTCTCTGGGTTCGAGCCCCAGAACTTACCTAGTGGAGGGAGAGAACTGACTCTAGCAGGTTGTTCTCTGACACTATATGCTATGGTACTCCTACACCCTCTCCTCCCCTTGTAGAATAACATTTAAAAATGTGACTTTAAAAGCTCCGCAGGAAACACATCATCAAACAGGAGTACCCAAGCAAACATTAATAGTTTGTTAATTTGGGGTTGATGAGTTTGTGAAGTTTCTGGCGATCTTGCTCTTCCCTCCCTCCCTCCCTCCCTTCCTTCCTTCCTTCCTTTCTTCTTTCCTCCTTCCTTCTTTCCTTTCTCTCTTTTTCTTTTGTTTTCTCTCTCTCTCTCTCTCTCTCTCTCTCTTTCTAGATAGGTTCTGACTCTACTGGAACTCACTTTGTAGACCAGGCTGGCCTTGAACTCGGAGATCCATCTGCTTCTGCCTCCCAAGTGCTGGGATTAAGCCCTGTGCCACCACTGAGCTCTTCCCTTTCTTTCCTAATTATTTTTCTTTCTCTGTGTGAGGTCTGTTTTCCTGTACATATTTTTAATGTATGTGCACAAGTGTGTGTGGGTGCAAGGATGCATGTGGGCACTTGCACATGGAGACCCAAGTTGCATCATGACTGGGAATGCGGACTGGGGGTGCATCAGCCCCCCCAGTTCTCCTTTACCCTCACAACTGGTTTCCTGTGGAGGCCAGACATTAACAAAGGGTATCTATCATTTTTTTCCAAACTTGGATTTCACTATTCAGCAAGACTAGCTGGCCAGTGAGTTCCAGGATCCTCCTTTGACTCCTGAGCTGCTAAGATTATAAGCATGCCATGTATAGCTTTTATTTAAAACAAAAACAAAAACCCAAAAACTTCTTTATAATCGAACTCAGATCTCATGCTTGCATGCATTGGAAGAAATTAAAGTAGTTCTCTTGCAATAAAAGTAGGTCATGGTGGTGGTGCACACTTGCAACCCCAGTGCTAGGAAGGCAGAGACTGCTGAGTCTCTGGAGTTCTCTGTCCAGCCAGCTTAGCCTAGCCAGTGGGCCTCAGGCCGGTGATAAGCCATTTCTCAAAAATAAAGTGGACAGAGCCTGAATAACAATACTAGAGGTTGTCCCCTGGCCTCTACTGTGCACATGTACTTGCATGTAGGCATACACAAATGCACACAGACACACACATGCACACACACGCCCACATACACTCACATGCACGCACACAAGCACACACTCACACACATGAATGCGTGCACACGCGTGCCCACACGAGTGCAACCCCTGGAGGGGAGGATTCTACAGTCCCCTCATGAGGTGCAGGGAAGAGGCTGGTACCTTTGGCACAAACACCAGGCAGAGAGTGATGGTGCTGCAGAAGATGATGACCAGGGCCACGATGCAGAACTGCACGTTGGGCTGGTCCCGTGTCAGGAAGGAGACGGCAGCCCCGATGATGCACATGATCCCCACGTTGTACACACTCATCCCAATGTACTTGCTGTCGTTGAGGGCAGGGATGCTCACGTTGCGGGTTTCCCATGCCAAGAAGCAGCCGAACAGCTGAAATGGTGAGCACAAAGGGGAGAAGGTCATTTCTTGGGGAGCCCGCTCTTCACTGCCGGCTAAGCTGCGGGAACTTCTGGATGCCGCCAGTTACTCCACGTGTGGCCCCAAGTTGCATGACGGCGAGGGAATGCAGGCTGGGGGTGTGTCAGCCCCCAGTTCTCCTTCCCCCTCACAACTGTTTTCCTGCAGAGACCTATAGAGACCATAGGCGAAGGAACTTCACATAAGCTCTTGAGGGTTTTCTCTCATTCTCTAGAGACCACCTAGGTACCTAGGTACACAGAGGAAAGATGGCGGCCCCACATGGTACGGAATGGCAGGAGTGCCCTGTGGCTCGACATCTCTCATCCCCCCCCCCCCGAGCAGAGCCGCTCAGAACAGATGTGTTTTCCATCCTTTTGGAAGTGAAGCCGGCCTATGGATGGACTCTGGATGGTGTCCTCTAAGAGGGAGTGTGGTGCACAAGTCCTGGGCTCTGCCCTAGAGGGGAAGGGCTCACTTCGCTTCCTTCCTAACAGGTGGAGTGGACTGTGATATGTGGCATGGATGTGGGGGGCAAAAGACCGCAAGAGCCCCTGGGTCTAGATGACTGGTCTCTGGAGTGGGTTCGCTGGGAGGGAAACTGCCCATGTCTTTAATCACCATTCTTTTGCTGTGTTTCCTATCACCTCCCTACAGATGGAGACAGGAAAGACATAGATAGGAGAGAGACCTGAGGGAGACTGTAGCTTTCACAGTGCTCTGAGGGAGGGTAGGCCACAGGGGTAGTCCACATCTGCGCCCCTGGGTGGTAGTGAGGGAGGCAGAAAAGAGAGGTAAGCCTGATACATGTGTATGGTCTTGGTCTTGGGGCCTTCTCATTAATACCTCTCCTGTTTGTTTCACCCAGTACCTAGCATCTGTCATTGTCCCGGGGACCTGCTTTCTGAGGGTGACTTAATTTGGCACCATGGGGCAGGGTAGATGAACCAGAGGATCTGGAAAGATCTCTACGAGTCATTGATCATGAGACTCCAAACAGGTCTCTTCACTTCTCAAGCCTCATCTGCAGTGCCTGGAGATGGGGTAACACATGCCCCTGGGGGCCTCTGTTTGCATGAGGTGAGGGGGGCGACAGATGCTAGAGTCCCAGAGTGAGCGTCTCTGACAGATGGCACCTCACACACAATGGTAGTTTCCTCTTCCCATCTCCATCCTTTCCTCTTGAGCATGTCCTCTATAGCCTGATTTATTTATTTGTTTATTTACTTATTTATTTTGAGACTGGCTTCTGTTCCGTAGTCCAGGCTGGTCTTGAACTCTCTGTCCTACTGCCCCAGTCTCCCAGATGCTGGTTTAACCATCCAGACAAGCAAGGAGGTATTCTAAAGAGATGCTTGTGAGCATTGCTTTGACTGTCAGACTATTGACCTTGAATTTCTCTAGGAATCTTATGTGGGAAGGAGAGAAGGCCTGGGCCATCCAAAGAGGAATACGGATATTGAAAAGAGATCTATAACTTATTGGACAGCTCACAGGAGAGTCAATGATGGGCTGAGGGTGGGCAGGACCACACCTTGACCAGGAATCTTTGGGAGTGTATAATGCCTTAAATATCAGCATTGCTTCCAGACCCTAGAAATGGACTTAGGAGGGGGTGGGGTACCACTGTATTTCTTTTCCCCTCTTCCCAATGTGGCCACATTGAAACTTTCTCTTTTCTGCTTTTCATATTGATTTGGCTGCTCTAATTGGTTTGTGGAAGATAGGTAGCTAAATCCAGGTTGCTGGGGCACAGGGTTACCTCACAGGCAGTACTTCAGTAACCCTGAAATTACAGGTCTATGTCCCAACATTCTATTGACAGATTCTTTTAAAAATTCCTTTACTAGGAAATGGAAGCTTTGGGGGCAGACACATAGGAAGAAAACCACTGTATGCTGGAAGCCTACACTGTGAGGGTCCTTCATGCATGCTCCTTGAGTCCCCAGAGGCTGTGTTACCTCTCAGGGTAGGATGTACAGAAAGGACCAGGTGCAGGGACCTGCCTGGGGCTCATGGTGGTGAGGGAGAGGGCTAGATGGGAGCCTGAGACTCTAGCTTTGACCGGGATGGACCAAATCAGCATGAGAGTCATCCAGTATGGGCATGTCTGGGGATCTGGGGATAACTGCAAATCTCTGAAGAGTGTCAGGAAGAAACCAAGTCATATGTTCTTTGACCTTCAAGGAGTGGAATGAGGACTCCCGGTCACTGGGTTGAGACAAGGAAGAACTTTCTGTCAACACAACCCATCTGTAATCTGTATTGGCCCTCATGGGTATATTCACACCCAGATCCCTGGAAGGGGTGAATGTGGCCGTGTTGGTGGTGGGGCATGGGGTTGGAGGTGGGGTAGAGAGTCTTTAGAGATACTATTAGGGATCTGTGAATGGAATTTTCCCAGATCATCTAATTGGTCCCCAAACCCAATGGACACAGATTTTAAGAGAAGAGGGAAAGGACTTAGAGAGAAGCTATTAATCAAGGACTGCCTGGAACCACCTTCACTGGAGGAGTCTGGGGAGGGCTCTCCCTTAGAGCCTGCGTAGGAAACACAGCCATGCATCAGAGGGGAATTGGGATATCATTTATGGGTATCTCCACAGGCTGTGTTGGGGCCTGAGATCAGGCCCTGCATAGACTAAAGCCTTAGTCACACGGGGCATGCTCTGTTTATTTGCTTTGCGTTGTGAAGGCCCCTAGGAGAGCCAGGCCTGGCAAAGAAGCGTCCCCCCAACTCAGCCTCCTGCATGGTACCTACCATGAGGAGCCCCTTGTAGGCGTAGACAATGCCGAGCCAGATGGTCATGTGGGTGTTTTCGCAGTGTTCCAGCAGTGGGCGGATGGAGATGTCCCGGCCTGCTGGGTCCGGCTGCATAAAGAGAAAACAAAAACCCCAGGGAGAGATTGGCCACCGTCCAGCAGCAGAATCCCTAGCCAAAGGCCTCCTTTTCTCACATACTCCACAACCAGTGACATATCAGGAGACCTTTGCAATCCCACGGTGGGACAAAGGTGTCAGCTAGCGCCAACTGTGCTATGCTTGATGGCTGTAACTCAAGCCTGAGCCCCGGTCCTGTGGCTTCTTCATGGTCCAACTTGAAAAAGAGATGCTGCGGGAAAGGGGTGCATTAGTACTGTGCCTCAAGGATCTGATAAGCCCTTAAATCCTTCTGATGGAAATAAAGATTATTCTGAAGATGCACATGCCCCCCTTCCCTTTGGTAACCAGGCACCCCAAAGAATTGGGATTTTCCCCAGGAATCTCACTGAAGTCTGATGCCAGCCAGCTGCAGAGCTTATCTCCTAGAAAGAGATCACTCATGGTACCGACAGCTTGTCAGACCACCTTGCAGAAGACACCGGAGCCCAGACCATGGGGGGCTGAGGATGGTCCGGACCACACCTTGACCAGAAGTGCTTTGTTATGCCTTCCTCTGGCGCTCTAAACCAAACTTCATGTGAGGATGCAAGGATGGCTTGGAGGGGCTCATTGAATCTCTTTGTCCCTCTCCCAGTGTACCCAAGTTGAATAATGTCCCTTTTCTACTTTGTTTGGTCTTTTTGCGACAGGGTTTCTCTGTGTAGTCCTGGCTGTCCTGGAACTTGCTCTGTAGACCAGGCTGGTCTCAAACTGAGATCTGCCTATCTCAGCCTCCCAAGTGCTGGGATTAAAGACTTACGTGCCACTGCTGCCTGACTCGTTTTTTTTTTGTTTTTTTTTTAAATTAGTGCTTGTTTAATTGCCTTATTAAGAATAAATGGCCAAATCTGGCTTATTGGGGTTGTTAGGGCCCAGGCTTTGACTCTTAATAAATGTTGACTTCAGCAGCACAGAGATTAAAACTGGAACAATACAGATGAGGCTAATATGGCAAATTCCTGAAGTGTTCAGTGTTTTCACTGAGTTGCTATGGACCACTGATGGCTGCTGTGGAGGGGGTGTCGGTATTTTTTAGGGGTGTGGTCCTGCTAGGTGGGTATGCTCCAGTGACTGAGTCTACATCTAGGAATGTATAGACAGCACAAACTGCATTTTATGGTTATTAAAAGGGGCGGGGTACAAAAGTAGGAGGGGAGTAGGAGTATAGGGGTAGATCTGGGAGGAGTTAGGGTGAAGTGTATGTATGTATGTAATATGATTAAATACATTGCAATAAATCCTCAAAGAATTAATAAAAGTCTTATAGTAAGAAAAGTCCAGTAATAAGTCACCCTATAGGAGGTGCCGGTGAGGCTTGTTGAAGGAGCAAGAGAGAGGCTGGGCAGGGAGGTCTCGAGGAGTCTTTGGAGTGAGCTTTGGCAGCTGGAGTTACAGAATATGTTGGCCCAGACATACATAAGGGCCGCTATTGAGGAAGCTGGGTGGCAGCCTTATTCTATATCACATGGCACAGCCTGGGCCAAAGATGATTGGACAAGAGGTGGGTACCTGGCTCCAGGCAGCCAATCCCGAGGCAGGTCAGAGATCTGTGAGGTTTGCTAATATTCTTTGCAAAGTTATGCAAGGGACAAAAACAAGTGATCCTGGACACTAATCTCTCCCAATTACTTGAAGACAAGCTGCAGACATCCAACTCCCCATTCCTAAATCACCTCAGTGTGTGTGTGTGTGTGTGTGTGTGTGTGTGTGTGTGTGTGTTGGGAGTGAGGATACTAGCAGCCACACGTGCTCACACTTCCCAACTGGAACAGTGACACTGTCTCTTCTCTATCACCTGTCTTCACATCACTGTGAAGGGTCCTTTAAGGCATTTTGTATTTTCCTCAAAGCAGGACTCACCAAGCACTGCATTTTTTTTAAAATGTCTCTCTGGTTTGCTTTAGTCTCAAACAACATCCCAGCCCATTTTGGTCTTTTTATCTGTATTCCTGGGGAATTCAGCACCGTTACCTTGCAGTCCCCTGTGTGGACTGGCTGACTCTCGACACAATAGGCTTCAGGTTATGCATGCTGGGCAGAAATCCTGCCTGAGAGATGACCTCACCTCCCCTGTGCTCAGGGCATAAGACGGCACCAATGCCTGGTGATGTTAACTGTGCTCACATGGCTGTGGTGGTCGTACCACTTCCCCTTTGTGATTAAGGAGTCATCCTTGGGATCCACTGTGAGACCCTGCAAGATTCCTGTTTCCTGCAAACATTAGCTCAGGCCTAGTGCAGACTCTGGGAACTGTAAACCCTGCAAGATTCCTGTTTCCCGCAAACGTTAGCTCAGGCCTAGTGCAGACTCTGGGAACTGCAAACCCAGGATTTGCTATCACCTCATTTGGTGTTCAGGATGCTGTGCTCTTCTGGTGTGCCTGACAGCAAGGGGTTGGCATACCCAGGGTTAATTGTCAGACGAGGGGGCACTTTGATGGGGCCCACGGGTGTGGGAGGCAAACTCCTGGCGGGGGAGCCTAGAAACCCTCCCGCACCGGGCTGATCTCTAGGCCTGGCCTTATAGGCAGGAACTGCCTGGGTTCCCATGGGTGAGAAAAGATGGTGTTCCTGTATGGAAGCCTGAGAAGGTGAGTCTGTTGGGGTCTGTGGGCCTTTCTATCTTCAGATTATTCAGCCGTGTGCTCTCTGGCTCTATGTCCCTTTAGCGGTGCCAAGCCACAGAAAGACATTAGCTTAGCTTCCTTGAGTTCATATGTGAGTAGGGACAATGGTAGAAGGGACAGGAGGTTCCCGAGGTAACCTCCAGAATGCTGGAGTTGACCCTTCACGACACCCTCACTGGCCGGGATACATTCATTGTGGTTAATGGGGTTTCCTGACATCCTCCCATTGTTTAATTAAGGAGACAGAATGGACTTGTTCCCAAGGTCGGCAGTGACTTGGTGTCAGATTCTGTGTCCGACAACCTCCCAGACATCAGAATGCAGAAGCAGAGGTCCCCACGGTCATGTGAGCTGCAGACGTAGTAAGGATTGTGTCTGCTGTTCTAGACGAGGGCAGCCATGTGAGGTGGGTTCAGCTGTGGTGGGAGTGGGTGTCCTGTCACATCACTGTTCAGTGTAAGGAGAACTTGATTGGTGTAGACTGACAGTGCCCACCTGGCTCTACATACTGTGACAGGAACCCCTTCCTTTGACCCTTGGGCAGACGGCTGCTTGTTCATTTTACTGAAACAAACCTTCTTCCTGGACTTCACCTATTGCGGACCTCACCTTTCCTCTCGGGTTGCCCAGAATAACTGAGCTGTCTCTCCGAGTCTCGAGGGGCAGCCCATGAAGGACACCACCCGCACTTTCTTCCACCTGACCCTGGTGCAGCCTTGAGTGTCCTCTGATCTAAGGTTGAGCCTGACACTCCCGGTGTGTGGAGTGGACTGCTGTTCCCTGCTCTACACACCTTTGACTCTCTAAATACCTGCCTTCCTCTGGGAAGTCATGTGGTCCTTGTCCATCAGGAGATGCTCACGGGACTGCTGTGCTCGGCCTCTACTGCCTACATTCCAGCCAGGCCATCTTTCATCCCAGCATCTCTCACATCTGTATCCTTTCCCATGCCTTCTTTAAATCCCTGCTCTCACTTATCTGTTCCCTACCTACCTCAGCAGCCTGGGCCACAGCCTGGAAGGCAGCAGGGCAGGGCAACAGAGACATGGCCGACGGAGAGTTCAGACAAGGCACTGGTCCTTGGGGCCAGGGACCTGATTTTTCCTTAACCTCCCCCACATTACAGGTGCTGACTTGGAAATAACTCTTCCAACTTGGCTTCTCACATACCGCTCTTGTCACCCCAACTCCATGCTATGCGACAGTCATAGTGGCCCCGGGTTGGGCTAGGGGATGATGGGAAGTCTTTGAATATAGTAAAGGTACCCTGGTACTGAATCTCAATGCAAACTAAGTCACTGTAGGCTCATCCAGATCCTTTGTGGGACTTGGGTTCTCAGTAGACTGAAGTCACGCCTGTAGCGAGGAAGAGGCCCCACCTGCACACGCTTTCACTGTCATGCATCAAAGTGCCACTAGAGGTCACCAAAGCACTGTGTGGTATGCTGAGGATTACCATTCCATACCCCCTGCTGGGAACAGAGTCCCACCTGTTCAGTGAGGCTGCAAATGGGAAGCTGTCATTGGCTAAGAGAAGGACCTACTTACTGGCCCTGACAGAGGCCACTGAGGCCAGGTATACAAGCATTGTGATAGACCTAATCCTCAGCTTCCAGGGCAGCTAGGAAGGGGAGCTGGGGGAGGGGACACTATCCTAGGCCCCCTTGCAGTGGGCTGTCCACACAGCCTGTGCTTGGCTTCAGGCCTCCCTGTTCCCAGGACTGCATTTCCTCTGGCTTAACAGAGCTTCTCTTGCTCTCAATGACTGGTTGTAAAGACTTGCAGTCTGCTCAGTTATCTTTAGTTTCTTCTTTTCTTTTCTCGCCTGGCTGTTTGTCAAGTATTTGTACGTCTGTCCATCTATCCATTCATCCACCCACCCACTCTCCCACGCATCCATCCATCCATCCATCCATCTACCCATCCACCCACCCTCCCATCCATCCATCCATCCATCCATCCATCCATCCATCCATCTACCCATCCACCCCACCCACTCACACATCCATCCATCCATCCATCCATCCATCCATCCATCCATCCATCCATCCATCTACCCATCCACCCCACCCACTCACACATCCATCCATCCATCCATCCATCCATCCATCCATCCATCCATCCATCTACCCATCCACCCACCCTCCCACCCTCCCATCCATCCATCCATCCATCCATCCATCCATCCATCCATCCATCTACCCATCCACCCACCCTCCCATCCATCCATCCATCCATCTACCCATCCACCCCCACCCACACATCCATCCATCCATCCATCCATCCATCCATCCATCCATCCATGACTATTAAAGCAGCCTCATTTCCCAGGTACTTCTGAGGGCATAGGATGTCACTGTAAGCAGGGCAGAAGAGGGTCCTGTTCTCACAGGTCTCCTGATCAGGGCCAGGTGGTTTCCATGAGAGGTGGCCTCACAGGGCTATGTACTAGCCTCTTCCCATGTGATGGAAATGGATAAGCAAGGAATAGGCAATGGATAATCACGGTAAGGATAAGACTCACCTCCTGCTGGTTGCTAGGGTGTGAATGCCACTGTCGCCAATGTCGGAATGCAGTGAGATCGTACGTTCACTTTACAAATGAGGACGCAGAGGCACAGAACGATTAACTAATCTAAGTAACTAGCCTGCTCTCCAGTATTAAGTCAGAGGGGTGAGATTAAACCCAGACCCGTCTGGTGTTTCTCCCATCCTCACCATTTGCCTTTCTAACCCAAACCCCACACTGCCTGCTTCTCCTAAGCATCATGCTGAATTCTAAGGAGACAGTAGGTAGGAGTCTGTTTGTTTCCAGAATGGAATGGTTTCACTGTTGAGCAAGTAGAGCCCTTTAGAAGCCCTGGAACTCTGAGAAGGCTGATTTTTTTTTTATACTGCAGGATGAATTCAAGCTGAGGAAATGCTTGGCCGCCTGATAGGGCTCTGTGCACAGCAGAGAGGTGGACACCTGCTTGGGATGGCCAGAGGGTAGACATATTGGCTCCTGGTCCAGTACTGCTCAGTGGGAGGTTTGCACACGCTGCCTGGGAAAGCCTACTGTATCTGTGCACAGGAGGGAGAGCAGCTGGCCAGGATCCCTCTGCAGGATGCAGCTCCTGACAATGTAGGCCAGCGGCCTCTGGACACATCCTGCATGGTTAGGCAGCACATATGGGCAGCAGGTCGGGACCTGGGCCTACCAACTCAGGCCTGAAAGGACAAAGACTTAGTCTTGTTATAGTGTTATGGAAGAACTTAGGCAAGCCCTTTTTCAGGTTTCAGCACCTCAGCTACAAAGTGAGCCTCTTATTGGTGTGTGTGTGTGTGTGTGTGTGTGTGTGTGTGTGTGTGTGTATGTGTGTGTGTGTGTTCCTGTGTACGCCAGCAGGTATGGAGGCCAGAGGTCAGTCTTGGGTGTTGTTCCTCAGGACTCATCCATTTTGTTATCCTAAGACAGGGTCTCTTGTCTCTCACTGGGATCTGGGACATGTCAATTAGGATAAGTTGGCTGGCCAGAGAGCCTCGGGAATCTGTCTGCCCCCACCTCCATTACAAGCATATGATTCCCATGTCTGGCTTTTTACCTGGGTATTGGAGAAGAAATTCGTGCCCTCACACTTGCTATCTCTGAGCACCTCCCCCTTACCAGTCAGTTTACGTATAGTGATCGTGAGCTGGGTCACTGGAGGATGGTTCTCCTTGTCTACCATTCATTCCTTCAAAGTCACTTTCTATATTTCCCAGGTGCCTGCTATGTCTAGACATTAGACACTAAGACACTGGGTGTCCAAGACCACTCTGATGCCAGTGTCCTTGGAACATGAGTCCTAGTCAACACAGATGTTGGACAAGCCACACATCGTCGCTGTGAGTGGCAGAGGTAGCAAGCACTCCCAGAGAGGCCCTAGAGGTCCCGTGGGAAGCTGGGATGGGAGGACTGCTTTGGTCAGCTCCTCTGGAAGGGCTCTGCCAAAGTGCTGACATAGCGGGGGATCCCAAGCCCCAGGGATGAGGGAGAGGGATGACCTGACATGGCCAGGACTTGGCCATGGGCTAGACCCAAAGGAGCCAGGGTAGGTGCATGTGACAAGAAGGGCCAGTGGAAGCCTGGCTGAGCAAGGTGTGTACCCGCCTCCAGGGGAGCTTGGGACAACACGGGCACGGGTGTACAACCTGCTTGTCTTGGGAGGTTAAGTTCCTAAGCAATTGCTGGTGCTGCTGGCTCTGGGGCTGTTTTGGGATAGTGTAGCCTTTAAAGGGTTAAAATGAAAATAAAATAAGTGTTACTGTGTGTGCACGCATGTGGCAGTTGGAGGACCACTCTGGGGAACTGGAACCTTCCTTCCACCATGTGGTCAAGTGTTTTCAGCCACGGGGCCATCACAGTGGCTCAGCAAAGGATGTTAAAGAATGAGGGGATATAAGATTAGAAGTTCTTTGGCTAGAAATGAGAATTCTGGGGCTGGAGGTGGCTCAGTGGTCAAGAGCACTGGCTTCTCTGAAGGAGGAGGACCTGAGTTCGATTCCTAGCACTCACATGACTGCTGTCAACCATCCAAAATTCTAGTTTCCAGGAATTGGGCGCCCTCTTCTGGCCTCCGCTGGCACTTACACTCACATAGATATACATACAATGAAACAATAAAAGAAATCTTAAAGACGGCAACAAATAAGGCCTCGCTTTGTCACCTGCACACCTGTG